>JAGSMP010001167.1:0-170595 GCA_029286625.1 Parnassius orleans | reverse complement strand
AACACTTGTTTTTTTGATAATTTGTACTCACTTGCCTTTTAACATTAGGACTACCTAATTAGCGAGATGGCTACTACAACTAAGGGTCCTGCCAGTGAGGCCACGTCCCCTTCTGCCAGCCTATGTTGAGGAAATAACCGACATGGACACCTTTGCCACGACTATCCAAAAACTTACACAGAGACCGCTTTGATAATGCACTCAGCATTATCAAAGCGGTCTCTGGCGGCAAGTCTGTCACTGCCGCAAATAAGAAACTCATCAACCTAGCTGCCGAGGAGATCAAAAAGTATGGGCATACACTATCCAGCATGTCAACAGCGTTCACCCCTGATAATAACCCCTCCCAGAGCAACATGGACAGCGACTTGCACGGCTTTACACGGCCTGCCTCATACGCCTAGGCCTCTGCGACCAGCAAAGGGCCAGGCACTCATCTTAATGTGACTGCTGGGCCACCAGCCCGCGGTCCACCTATCAACACGCCAGTCATCGTGGTGACTCCAAAAGTAACCCCCAAATCTCGGCAGGAAGCAATCGAGGCATTTAAGAGAAGCATCTTATATCGCACTGCAAATTATGCACCGGCTAGGGTTCAGGCAGTGTCAAACAGGGTTGAATTTGACATAACTGAACAACGTGACGACACCCTTCAAAAGCTCAAATTATCTGAGCACGTTAGCGTTGAGCCGACTAAGGGACTGCGGCCAATGATTGCACCAGGGTATTTCCAAAGATATACCAGCTGAAGACATAGTTGGTATTGTCAGGGAACCCAGAATTGAAATACCACCTTGTAAAAGGTCCCCTTTTAATGGTAACAAGGCGTTCTATTTTATTATTTAGCGCCAAACTTATCTGTATTTCGATGTTTATTCAGGACAGATGTAGACTCAAAATTAATGAATGTACACCAACCACATACTATGTATATCTTTATCTTTAAATCTAAATACATATAAATCTTATACATTTACGGCCTTAATTATAAAATCAACGTTAATTTAAGAAATTTTTACATTTATATCTCTCTCTCTCTCTCACTCTTCTCTAAATAACAATAGAAAGAAAGGTAGAGATAATTAATACCTTATTTAAGTAGCGATAGTCAAAGATGTGGTGTAGCCACCACAATATATATATTAGTGTTAAGGTAGAATAAGGATCAGTATAATTAAAGTTCTTGTACAAGCAACACGTCTCCTATTTATTAAAACCTTCAACATTACATGGCGACCCTGCCAGGCGGTGCGCTGCTACAATGTACGCGCACCGCCGACCTAAAATAGGATTTTTTACAAAATAAATAAATAAAACCGTCATGGATTAACTTGTAAATATTATTAAAAATATATAAATTATAATAACGCAATGGACGTAATACCGGATGTGACAAAGAAAACTATAATATGAAATACACGAGGAGAGGCCAAAAATATTGTTTTAGAAGCAGACTGAAAAATTAAAACTGGCGGATTCATTGAAAAGGGAAAAGCGGTTGTATTCTAGCAGCATCACCCAGAATGTGAAAATTGAGTCAAAAAGAAGAAATTAAGAGGTAACTGCACCTTGATTTTAATTTCATTTAAAACTTTATTCTGATTAATTTGAGATTGTTTTTATGTTTTTTGCTGTTATTTGAAGTTGTGTATTAAATATTCTGTATTTCATATATGTTTAAGTTGAAATTAATTATTAGATACTTAATATTAACGATTTAATTGTTATTTTATTATTGTTTCAAAAAAAAAGAATCATATTACAATATTATAAAGTTACGTAAGTACTTCAGTGGCATTTGTATTAAGGCACTAGACGATTTTATATTCATTTTTTTATAAAGATTAAATTTTACGTACTAATTTCACCAAATTTATAGTTAAAATAACACTGTGATACGTTTTTATTTCTCGAATCCAAATTTTAAAAAAGGGTTATAATCAATTATTTTTTTTCTAAATTCACGATCACGATATACCTAAAAGTTATATTATGATAGATAATTTATTTTTTTCAATATTTTAAATAAATTAATGTTTTGTTATATGTAAACTCGATAGCTGCTACAGCGATTGTTTAAATTTTTTTTTTGTATGCGATATAACTAACATCATAATATTTCTAGCAACGTTAAATTTTAAGAGCCAATGAGTTATTGGATGTATGTACTATAACTATGAACGACGAAACTATTTAAATGTCTGTGTAAATTAAAAAAATGCTTAGAATCTCATTTTAAGGTTGCATTCATATTATAATATATTGTGCAAGTTATATTAAAATTAGGTATGAATCACACGGTGTGCTTCAGTTCAGGCTTAGGTAATCATAGTTCGATGCAATCCTCAAACGTTTCCATATACTTACTTGAATTTAAAACAAAGGTGTCTCAAATTGCTAGCTGTGCTATGAGTACAATTTGTATTTTGATCTGTTTGTTGTTATAATAGTGATGACGACTTACGTTCCCATTATTATTTCTTTTGTTTTGTTCATTTTAATATGAAACGTAATAATTTACTTTTGGTTTTATATTGTTTGAACTTTTAAAGCTTTTAAACTATTATAATCTCTTAAAATAGTACTTGTGTGGATTAAAATAATTACTTCGTTTAATTCGATTTTGAAACTCATTATAAGGTATACAATTAATTGATTTAAATTCTGTTGTGCCCATATTGTGAGCCTCAATTCCTGACAATGATGTAACTAAATATTTTACGAGACTATGTCATATTTGTAAAAGATATGTAAGTAAATTTATGGATAAGTAAGAGAATACATAATTAGAAATGAGTAATGATAATGTTGTAGGTTTGAGTGACATAGGCAAAGAATTGTCGGTGGTTAGCATATCCACATACAATCAGCCTGATCAGCTGAGAGTTTGGAAAACTAATAACCGATTAATTTTTGAGTTCGGATGCGATTAAAGACGTTATGAGTTTTAAAGAGAATGATGATAATTTATTATGAATTGTATAGAAATATTGTCCATAATCTTGGGTACAATTAAATAATGACTAATAAATATTATAAATGTAAAGAAATAAATAGAAATAAAACAAAGTTGACCTGCATAAATAAGTAATGGAGATACGAACGTCCATCACTGGTAAAGCATATAGTCCTCGAGCAGGGTATGTTTCCATGTTTGGATGATAAAATCAGGAGTGGGTACTAGGAACAATACCTTCAATTACAAGTGAGATGTGAACAATTTACTCACATTAGTACTGTTGGGGACCAGAGAAGTCTTAAATTTGTTACCCTTAATAATGGTACATTGAGGTCGTATCCTTCATTGGATCATAGTGTGAACTTAGTTTCCTCCGTGACAATTGTTGGAGTCAAAATGACTTAAACGTTGACCTCAAGGTTGTGCACAACCCAAGGTACAATTTTACCTTGATATAGTATGATTTAAAAAGTTTATGTACCAATAAAATAAAATGAATGTAATGAAAATATAGTACCCAAGTAAATGGGGGCCCATATTTATAAAGTACCCGCGTGATAAATATCATGAAATAAAATATAAATAAGTGAATTAATACTCCGTTTCGATATCTAATAAATAAATAAATGTATAAGAGAATAGAAATACAGCTAAAGGTCAAAAATATTAAGAAATAAAAGTACGTTACAAGAAATGAAAAATAAAAAGGCCTGATAATCGAAACAAAGGATATGAGGTACTGTTAGTATGAAAATAAAGGACATGAGAACAATTAAAATGAGGTAATAATAGGGAATCCCTGAACAAATCTAAAAGTGAGATATTATGTGATTTTGCATTTCTGTATTAGGGTGCTACAATGCTACTCAAAATGCTATTTACAAGCAACACATCTAGCAACTATAGGATCGATCCACACAACCACATGTAAAAAACAATTAAATTTGATTAATACATTTTAGCGTAGATTTATGAATTTACAAGATTTTTTTCATATTTAGCCACATTGATTCATAGTTACAATCTACCTTAAATTTCTTTTGTATTATGTTTTTGTTTATGTATAATTTGTACAATTTTAAACTAAATTTGGTATATTGCTTACTAAAATCAAATCCAAAGCGTATCGATAGTCTATTATTATAAGTTTGATAATGTAATATTTTTTCTCTATATAGACAGTCAAATCTAAATTTACGTTAATACATATTTACTTTAAAAAATTGTCTTTTCAAATGTTAAACAAATATTTTGTTATAACTTCTAAATTAACTTTACACTTTTTAAACTCTGTATTCAATTAAGATAAACATTTTCTATGAAAATCTTTTTCTAAAGAGAAAAGTAGTAATCAGTTTTCGACTATTATAAATAACTTAAATAATAAACACTCGATAATGTATGTAAATGTAAATGTATTATAACAATGCAATGTAACGATCTCAACTACGTACATTAAAAGTGTTTAATACTATAATTTTCAAATACTTTTAAGTGTACTCATAATAGAACATTTTGTAAGTTATGTTGAATTAGATATTATGTTTGTGTCATACGATGTAATTGAAAACCTTTCATATACGTGCTTTGGATATTATAACAAAGGTGTCTGTCACCAACCATACGCGGCTGAGATTAAAATGTATTTTGATATCTGTTTTAAGTTAATGATCATGATTACGTTGCATTATGTTCTTTGTTCACTTCATCTTAAAATGAAATGCAATATTTTCGGTGTTATATTATTGAACCTTCAAATCATATGTTTTAACTTTTATAAGTCATCATCTTCTGAAAAAATTGTGAGTATTAATATATAACTTATTTGCGTGGATCATGAAAGTAACGATTAATCAAATATAAAGGTATAAATAAATGAAGTATAAAGTATGCAATTATAAATATAAATGTGAAAAAAAATATACAAGGGAAGAGTGGTACTACTTAATGCGAGTGTCTGGATAAGTTCTTAATAGTGACTAAATAACTCAATATCTAAGTATGTTACAATAATGTGTCGACCAAAAAATAATATACCTTCGCGAATGTTCACCTAATTATGTCAAATACGTATGTTGTATGTATGCATAATACATTATAATTTTTAATGTGATTGAGCAATTATGCATAGGAGGTTTGGCCAGCCATCCCACCAATCCAAGACAATTATATATATTATCCGTAATTAAAACGTAAGATTTATTTAGGATTAACTTTACAATATAAAAAATGTTTTAATTTTTTTTTTTTTTGTCGGTGGGAGGTGTAGTAGCCACCACAATATATATTAGTGTTAAGGTAGAATAAGGATCAGTATAATTAAAGTTCTTGTACAAACAACACGTCTCCTATTTATTAAAACCTTCAACATTACAAAAGATTAGTAGGACGATAATTACTTATAGGAGCGTCTGAGTCTGTTAGATATTGTGTAACTTCTGAACATTTTGACCGAATCACCGTGCCGTTCGTTTAACCGTGTAGTGCTGATGTAAGAATATTCACTACCGCATATCGTCCCGTTGGTGTCGTAAGCGACGAGAAACTGAAACGAAAGATGGAAACAAGTGAAAATTATAAATAACTGCGGTTGCCAACCTGCCTGCCAAGCGTGACAACTATGGCAAAATCCCCACAATGAGGCCCACACTCTATGGGGGAGGGTTATGTTTAGCAGTGGACTTTCTTAGGTTGTAAGGGTAATACAAGTTATGCTTAGATACGATAGTTGGCGCTGTAGTCAAGTTATTGAAAAAACCTATATTTATGGTCTAAAATAACTCATATTCACAATATGTGCTGGTATAGTGCCAGTGGTATAGTGAAATTCACAAATAATGGCCCCGTTAGGAAAATTTTCAATTTGCTCTGCAAAAATTTCGGTGTGAATTCATAGTGAAACTCATCGGGCCACCCACAGGAAAGGACAAAACGACGACGAGTCAGCTAGTGCATGTATATTTGTTTATTATGCTGTCAAGTGTTTTCCGCCGAATTGATAAAAGATAAAAACAAAAATTTAAATTATCACTAATAGAATATGCACTGAAACTAGGTAGCCAAATGTTACTCGATATAGCAGCCCGGTTTAACTATAACATCAAATCAAGCACCTCCCCCTCCCCTGTGACCATGTCGAGAATAATAAAATGCGATAAAATCTGAAAAGTTACTTTAGTTCACTAGGTGTTATCATTATTTTCCAATGCCACTATAACAAAGGTCAAGTTTCAATTTCATACCTTGTTTATAGACAATTTTCTGTCTTTAAGAGATGCTATTACAAAACACACTACAGATAATCCTAATAATTTTACCTCTATATTAACTTAGGCTTAAACATCCCAAATTATGTCATCCTCAATATTAACAGTATTTTTCTAAATAATCCATACTAATATTATAAATGCGAAAGTGTGTTTGTTTGTTTGTTTGTTTGTTTGTCCTTCTTCACGTCGCAACAGAGCGTCGGCATGGCATGATTTTATGTATGGAGATAGTTCGGTGGCTGTAGAGTGACATAGGCTACTTTTTCCGCGGAAAACATCTCATTCCGTGGAAAATCAGATATGTTGCACGTTTGTCCTTCTTTCACGTCTCAACAGAGCGTCGGCATGGCATGATTATTTGTATGGGGATAGTTCAGTGGCTGTAGAGTGACATAGGCTACTTTTTTCAGCGGAAAAACATATCATTCCCGTGGGAAAATCGAATATGTTGCAAAATTAAATTCAGCCAGGTGGCGCCACCGTGATTCTACAAGACGGACGACGGTACGATGGACGAACACAGAAGGTCAGAATATCTGGATTATTATGTCTTTTTACCAAAATTAAGATAAAAAATGTATGGATCTGTATTTTTCCACGCAGGACCGGGAAGAGAGCGATAAAAAACATTAAATTCACCAGCTGATTTTCTTCAAACGTTTTGGTGCATCGTAATTCACAGAATAGGCGATAACCTCGCAGACGATATTAAGTAATCCGTTGATGCTCTGCTGCCCACCTGCAAGGGTTACAGGCATGATTATAAGTATGGATCAGAAATACTATCACCACCTGTCGCTTTCACCCTTAACTATTACTTAACAATGGTAGAAACAGTTCTTAGTAAGCCTTATTAATAAGCCTTAGTAATACAGGGTGGGAAGCATAACTTCTTTTTAAAACCTAATAAAACACATTGTATGAATCGGAAAAATTTTATTTGGTTTTACAATGTAAGTACATACTTAAAGTTTTGTTTTATTTAGTTTTGAAGATCAAATCAGGTAGATGACGTCCCTTATTCTCTATACATTGAGTATACCGATTTCTGGTGTTTGTCATAACTCTTTGAAGCAGAGCAGGCGTTATGTTGGCAATTTCTTCCTGGATGTTGTTCTTTAAATCTTGTAGGGTCCTTGGACGGTTCACATAAACACGGGATTTCAAAACCCCATGAAAAAGTCACAAGGGGACAAATCGGGAGATCGGGCCGGCCACTGCAAATCGCCCCTGATTGAGATAAGGCGTTCTGGGAAGTGTTCTCTCAAATCGTAGTCACGTTTTGACAGTTCCTGTACAGTCGCCATCTTGTATGGATGGAAATGTAAGTCTTCATGGAATTCTCCACAGAACGACTGGAAAGTCAAGGGTAGATGCATGTTTGCGCGCAGAACGCCGTGGTGATCGCAACATTGAAGCTCTGACTGCCTCTGTTCTCAGGTGATCTAATGGGCCGAGGACTCCAGTTCTTCGTTTTGTCACACTTGCAGTTTGTCTCGTAGTGACCCACATAACAATCGATTTTCGGTCTGGAACAGTGGCCAGGGGCTAAATTAAAGCGATTTCGAAAGGCGCTGAGTTGCAATCACAGAACATCCGCGCGAAAGTAAGCCTCAACAGCAAACGCACGCCCTCACTGTTCCAACGCATTATGGCGACTGAGCTGTCTCGACTAAACTTTATAGCCCCTCTCGAACGAGACCACTAGCGCTCCACTACTGTCACCTGACCGAATGGCGCATTATAAATAAGGAAGTTATGCTGCCCCACCCTGTATTTATTGAATGGAAATGAATACAGTTCTTATATGTGGTTATGAATGAATCGGTATTACAATAAGAAAATTGTGCAAAATTATAAGAAAAATATTTTGAGAGTTCTTATTAACTAACGTATACATAGTTTAAATTGATTCCGCTAGATGTCGTTACTAGGTTTTAAAACGCGGTAACGAAATGTTTCCTGACATGTACTTAACTCCCGCCGTTGAGCCGCGCGTCAACTTAGTGCATACGGCCTATACGCTTAAATTGTTTCTATTTCGTAGCTTATTCGACTACCTGCTTTCGATTTCGGTTGTTTGTTATTTGCTTTGTGATTTGGTTAAGGTTGAATGGATTTATATTGGCTTTCATTTTCGGATTTGTGTATTTTCTTGGATTGTTGATTTGGTTGGTATTCCTTTATACATATTTAGACTCTGGCTTTGATTTTGGATTATGTTTATTTAGAATCGTGAATTGGTTTTCGTTGTTTTAGGTTGTTTAACAATATTTCAAAGGAATATTAATAGTATAGATAGTGTATACGGTACCTACACTTCTTTTTCGTTGGTTATATTTATATTGACTACTGCTTTCGATTTTGGTTTTCTGCGATTTGTTTTGTGATTTGGTTTAAGTTGATTCGATTTATTTTGGCTATCGTTTTCGGATTCGTGTTGTGTCTTAATTTGCTTTTGTTGTTTTAATTTTAAAATATTTAAAAGGAATATTTATTCCTTTTAGATATTTTGGATTTGCTAAAAGAATATTTAAAAGGAAATTTAATTCCTTTGGAGTATTTTAACGTTTTTTATAAATAGGTTTTTCTTACTTCATAATGCCTCGCAAACGTAAGTCCAGCCTTTCAAGAGTATCTTCTCAAAGACAAGCGAAAGATTAGCTCGATCGCTAGAATCTTTAGAAGATGCTGAACTGAAGGCAAGAACAAGCAGAGCGTCAGGCTGCTTTAGAGCATCTGAGACACCTTCTCAACGTCAGCAAGGCGTCTTGAACAGACAGAGCGTCAGGCTGCTAAGAGCTGAAACACCTTCTCAAAGTCAGGAAAGGCGTCTTGAACAGGCAGAGCGTCAAGCTACTTTAAGAGCTTCTGAAACACCTTCTCAAAGTCAGCGAAGGCGTCTTGAACAGCAGGCGTCAAGCTACTTTAAGAGCTACTGAAACACCTGCTCAAAGTCAGCAAAGGCCTCTTGAACAGGCAGGCGTCAAGCTACTTTAAAAGCTACTGAAACACCTGATCAAAGTCAGCAAAGGCGTCTTGAACAAGCAGAGCGTCAATCTACTTTAAGAGCTGCTGAAACACCTGCTCAAAGTCAGCAAAGGCTATTCGAACAAGCGGAACGTCAGGCCGCCTTAAGACCGCGGAAACACCTGATGAAACTCAACACAGACTCATTGAGCAAGCTGAACGTCAATCTACTATAAGGGCATCTGAAACACCAGAACAGACACAGGCGCGAAGAGATGCAAATGCACAGCTCCAAGCTGAACGTCGACAAAATTTTCAAAGAACCAATGGGTCGGTTTTTATGACGCAGCATTCAATTATGATGCGTTGATTGATAATAAAAATCACAGGTTAGTTGTTATCGGACTGATGGACAAGGCGTGTCAATTTTGCAGCGCTTTAAAAGATGAGACCGCAGGCATGTGCTGTTCCAATGGCAGTGTCTCTTCCGTTATTTGGGAACCAGAAGAACCTTGAAAACTCTCTTTTATATGATGCTAATGAGTCGGCGCTTTTAAACAGGATCCGGAAATATAACTCATGCTTTCAAATGACGTCCTTCGGGTTGACCGGGAAATAATAATGCCGGATTTTCGCCTACATTTACGGTGCAAGGGCAATTATCATAGAATAGGTTCACTTTTTCCAGCTGAAAACGAACAGCATAAATTTTACAAGTATTTTTATGGGTGACAAAGAAATTGAGGTAGACCGTCGCTGCCAATTTATCCAGGGAGTTGAGAGACACAGTGTTCAAAATTCAAAGATCCTTGCATGAACGTAACATTTTAGTCAAAACATTTAAAACTGCTTTAGAAACCTACCTGAATATAATTATAAAGTCGTCACGCAGATCGGACTCCTCGAGGAGAGCATGAAAGGCGCTACATGCACCTTGATAAATGAAATAGCAGCCGTAATTAGTGGTGATCAATTTTCTTCACGAGACATTGCCTTGCGAGCACGTGATGATACGTTGCAACGGGTAGCCGATACACAGTTTTATGACGCTCTGCAGTACCCATTGATTTATTGCAAAGGACAAGAGGTTATCATTTTCAAATTCCAATTAACCCGGTCACAGGAGTCTACTCCGAACAAAAAGTATCATGTATGGATTTTATGCGTATCATATGATGTTGCGAGAAAATGATTTTAACCTCTTAGCCGGTGTAGACAATCATTTCATCAATTTTGTTGAACATGTATGTGAAGGTGAAAGTGAACGTCTCCGTTATATATCTTTAAATCAAAAAGCTGCGCGTTGAGAATTATATACATTTACAAGATGCAGTTTTAGATAAAATGGTAATTCTGCCCTCATCATTCGTTAACAGTCCCCGCTACCTACATGACAAATGGTTATGTGAAAGGGCGATTCTTGCAAAAAAATGAGAGCGTTAACAAAATAAATTCAGATATATTAAGCGAAGTAGCAGGAGAAATAACAGAGTATTTGTCAGTAGACACAGTTATGGACACAGAACAGAGCACTTCATATCCCGTAGAGTTTCTAAATTCTCTAGAGTTGTCGGTGTGCCTCATAAGCTTCAATTAAAATTAGGCGTCTCAGTCATGCTAATGCGAAATTTAGATGCTCCTCGGTTATGTAACGGGACAAGGCTGCATGTGACACATCTTGGACGGAACAAATTGCTACAATTTTGACAGGCGTAGGAAAAGGTGAAAATGTTATTTATTATACCACGGATCCTATAATTCCCACAGATCTTCCTTTTCAATTCAAAAGTTGCAGTTCTTTATTAAGCTCAGTTTTGCAATGACAATTAATAAAGCGCAAGGCAAACGTTACAGGTAGCGGGGGTCAACTTAGAAAACCGTGCTTCTCTCATAGTCAGCTGTATGTAGCATGTTCGCGTGTCAAATGCCCAGAATCTCCACATTCTTTGAATGGAAAAACATATAACATTGTGTACAGTAGCGTCTTAAAATAGTGTTCAGTTAGTTTTTTTCCAAAATTCCCACAATCAATTAATCAGAATTCAGATCTTCCTTTTCAATTCAAAATTTCCTATTTAGCTCAGTTTCTTTTCAATTCCAAATGCTGCACCTCTGACGGACCTATTAAGCTCAGTTTCCTTTCAACTCAAAGGCTACATCTCTGACGGATCTTTTATTTGGCTCAGTTTCCTTTCAATTCAGAAAACTGCATCTCTGACGAATCAATTTAGCTCAGTTTCTTTTCAAAGTCTGCATCCCTGACGGATAATTATGCTCAGTTTCCTTTAATTAAAAATATCCATTTCCATTTGGAATAAACAGGCTATTTTCATGCTTTCCTATACGCTGCGTTTCAAAACATTTAAATAGGCTGAAGAATCAATTTTGCTCAGTTTCCTTTTAATGGCTGCATCTCTGACAAATCTATAAAACTCAGTTTTCTTTCAATTCAAAAGCAATGGATAGTTCATTTCCAGTGACCATGCGGGCGAAGCCGCGGGTAACAACTAATGTATAAATGAAACCCTTACCTTAATCCTTGTCATTATTCGCACTTGCCAACCGCTTTTTACAGGGTTTATTTTATTCTTTTATATTATGAAAATATTTATATTGAAATATATTATATTGTTTTCTTTTCGCTAATTTATATAGGACAGTTTAACGCTGATTTACGAACTTTCCAGAAAAACATCAGTATAATCAATAGGTGTATAAAAATATTTTTATAACCGAATCGCCTCTCCACGGGTTTTGCGTCAATGGGTACAGACCCATTCCTTCTGTTCATACTTCTAGATAGCCGGATGATGAGCGCCGAACTAAAATTTATTAGAAAAATTTAGTTGTTATAATTTATATATAGCGTAACTGTATCGAATATACGGCATATTCGGTACAGTATCATCAACGTGAATCAAAGCTTCTTTCTTGATATAAACGTGCGTGCATATGAACATTATAATAGGGAAGTTGGTAAATTTACTTTCCCATAATTTAAATATGAGCTCATAAGTAGGGGCATGAGCAACCAAGTTAACATATTCCCTTTGGCGTTATGTTTATATCTTAAGCGGTTTATAATTATTTATATTTGTGTATATCTATCATGAAGTTAATGTCATGTTAAAGATCGGAAACAAAACCACCATACACAAATTTTGCTATATAAAATGTGTCAAAACCGATGCGATGTCTTTATATGCTTTATATAAGTATTGTGGATTTGCAGACAGCCCAAACGGATTGCTCATATACATACATTTATATATAAAGTCACGCTTAATGTCGTCGAGGGAGTGGGAAGAGTGCAATGAGCAGCTAATCGGACCACGTTTAGTCAAAAACATGGGTATGAACGAAAAATGAAAAAGTAAGTGGCTAACTAGAAGGAGCACACTCTCACAGAATACTAACATAAACTTCCAGCGATTATCCCCACCTCTTATAAAAAGGTCTTAGGAAAATATAAAAAATATTTCTTCAATTGACAACCTTTAAAATACCCATGAGAAAATATTGTAATTTCGTTTTTAAATTACTCGTTTTTTGCCTAATTGAGCTTATGTTCCATACGCTCAACAACATGTTATGTTCTATTTTAAATGAAAGACATTTTGTTCTGACGAAATCTTCTGGTTTTTTTAATAATAATTCCATCATTAAAGCAAATTCCGCTGCAGTTGTATTATCTATAATATGATAATGTAGACACGGTCTCTGTTTACTTATGGCTGGGAACAATGTAGCCTGCTAGTATTATCATTAGGAAAGCTCAAACTTAGTATTAATAAATATTAAAATATTTGTACAACATTTGGTTGTTGGCGGTTAATTGTTTAAATTCCTTTTTGTTCAAATAATGTCAGAAAACTGGGAAAGGCATATATCGATATGTATATCGATATGTAGATATATTTTTTTTAAATGCAAATAGCAAGGCCAGTGGATCAAGACAATTTTGCTTTCTAAGAATTAAAGATTACAAATATTAAAATGGACATTCTATGTTATCCTACTTTGTAGAATTAGAGGTGATAAACAAGCTCACGGTTCAGCTGATGGTAGTTTTAAAAAGATTAAAAAAAATTATAATATAAAGTAGTAAGCGTCGCTGTAGAATTAAAATACGAGGTGTAGGTATGAAAATGTTACATCGCTCCCTGTAATTGCCGAGTGAATTATTACTAAACGGCGAAAATTAAAAAAATCTGTGTGCATCCATGCTCAAAGATGCCATTCGAGATAAATTGAATGTCTCGGTTTGCACTGAGTGAAGTGGCTGCGAGCACTGTTACTGTTCGATTTCGTTTTTTTCCCAAAGATAAAAACCCATTCATATAATGTGTTCTCAAAATGTTCTAAAATATGCTTTTTCATACGTTTTATATGTTTATATACAAATTATGGTACAAGTTTAACCTCTCAGGCCTTGACATTTTATTGGGCCAACTTAGTCAGACCTATGGTCAAGTCAAAAGTATAGTAGGTCAGGCCAAAGACAATATTTTTTGTAAATGATGGTAAATATAACTTAGAGTCATTTATGTTCTTATCCAAAAATAAAAAATTATCAACAATTAAAATATCGCATTACTTGTATGAAGGTCAAGTGAACGCTAGAGAAACGACGATTGCAAGACGTTGTCGATAAATAAAATGTTTTGAGAAATTATCAATTACCGTGTAGTGGTTGTGTATGAATATTCATATCATACTGTGGGTGTCGTAAGAGGCGACTAGACTGAGAGGTGTTATTTTTAATAACCGTGACGGATGCTCTAGTTCCATATTTTCCGAACCCGTGGTAAATAAAAAATGACTTTCAATAAGTATTATGTAATAATCAATATTGAATAAAATACCATTCTATTCTATTCATAAAAATAATAGTAAAATATCACTTTGTCACGTCCATTACTCATTAGACATGATTAATAAAATCGACATTAGACATGGACCAAAACGTTATTTTTCACCGTGACGTTATTAACCCATTCATTGCGGTGCACACACACGGCGTTATTTAAATTGCCATTCTTAGGCGGATGACGCCGATCGGCCTAAATTATATTTTAATAACTTGGCCAATTTCTATTCTAAAGGATATACTTTTTATATGTGCATGTTTTACATACATACATCGTTATAGTCGCAGTTTCTGTAAATAATGATTTTAGAAAAATAACAAAACTATCCTCAGGCGCGGAAAACGCCGAACGGCGTCTTCCAAAGGTTATCAACATTAAAAAAAAAATTGATTAAATATTTATTTTGCTACTTTATTTTATGGAATTAAAAACAGTTATATAGGCTTTCTTTTCGCGAACCAAATGGTCTCACGTCACTCAATAAACTCTGTGACGATGGTCGAGCCTCACCTTTAAGTCATTATTAATTATTAAGTGAAACAAATTACGCTGCACTAGAAATAGTATGTAACTGAATACCCTTCTCGATGTTTTCTCTTCCCTTCAACTACTAATTCAAAACTCTACTTATTATACTTAGTACATTTAAAATAGTAGACTAAATACTATTATTAAAAGTATTTTAACTTAAAAATCAGGAAAGGTTCAATCCTGGTAATATTTCAATAATTCCGAAAATATTAATATAAAACCAATTTCTTTATTCAGTTTAATAAGAAATCTTTCTATAATGTGGAAAATATCCCTTACTTTATACTGAATAGAAAAGAAACAAATTCACTTACTATTTCCAGCCATATTTATGGTAAATAGGAAATTGCCAGTATTTTTAATAAAACTGCACTGTTAATCACAAAATAACTTATACAAATGAAATTTCGCCACTGGTACGCAGTCACTTGCACATGGCGTAATCTGATGAGCGTCAGTAAATTCTGCTAAATAAGCAAGAAATAATTTTCATGTGCGGAAACGCCGATCGGCGTAAGTGTTTAAATATGATGCGTTAAACGCCTACCGGCGTTAGTCCTTTGAACCGCCCGCACCTGCGTAATAAAAGCGATTTTTGAGCCGCCTTGAATGGGTTAATCACTCGCGATTAGAGGCGACAGAGTGAAACAAATCAGAAGATGGGCAGCAGTGTCTTCCTAATAAAGACTAAAAATAAAACTGCGGTTGCCAACCGCTTACCAAACGTAACTATGGCAAATATCCCGGCAATATATGGGGACGCTTATGATCTGTAGTGGACTTTAATAGACTAAAAAGGACGAACATTTTTTTAATTTAGTCTCGGCGGAACGCGGGTGTTCCGTCTATATTTAGAACAACGTTGTCGTGCTGGGCGACATTGCGGCAGTAAAATCTTGAGCTCCTCTTTATTTCTATGACCCATGGCAGTAGTGGATTGTTGACCTTATGATAAAGAAAGTGTAAGGAAACTAAAAGGAGAGGAAGGGGAGGTTAATTTTATTATTTGATAAAATATTTGTGTGTAAAAAGTCATTTAACATCAACATCAAACAATTTATTAAACAAGTTGCATAAACAAGTCCAATGGGTAAAACAGTAATAAATAACAAAACCAAAGTTTCCTGAAAAAAAAATTCAAATATTATATGTCACTTTCACAACTAAAGTAAGTCGAACAACACCCATATGTTAAAAGACATCAAGCAGTTTAGGCTACAGGCGTGTAAAAGAAAATACATCCATACATGCGTACTCGAAAACATTACCGTCTTCTGAAGTAGCCAATTAAATAAAAAAGGTTATATCATAAAAACAAACCACGTAGTGACGGATTAATAATATCTTAAAAAACATACCAGTATCTAAAGAATACACATGTCAAACCAATTAATGTGACAAATAGCCATTATTAAATAGTTAGTTATTACTAAGGCAAATCGAACAACACCCCGTATGTTAAAATCCATCAAGCAGTTTAGGCTACAGAGCGTGCAAAAGAAAATACATACATACATACGTACTCGAAAAACATTACCCGTCTTCTGAAGTAGCCAATCAAATAAAAAAAGGTTATATCATAAAAAACAAACCATGTGGTGACGGATTAATAATATAAACTACCCTAGTTTCATCTAGTATCCTGGGTGTCGTAAGAGGCGTCGGAGGCAAACTGAAACAGGAAATGGAGAGCAGCATCTTCTTAATAACGACTAAAAAACACGTTTATTTTAAAATAACCAGTGATAAAAACACAGAATGACTTTCAATAAGTGTTTTAAAAATATTACAATTAAAGTATGAAATATTATAAAAGCCAGATGAAAATGTCGGTTAAGCTATTTTCAAACAAACGCAAGTTTTTACATTCAATACTTATATGCTTTGCATGAATGGAACAATGCTATTACTAAAATTTAAAAAAACATTTGTGAGTGTCGTGGAACACTCGGTTGGAACGAAGTTCCTTTCGTAATAATATTGATAAACGTATTATATTATGCCACGATGAGGAGACGGAGGCGCGAGCACCACAGGCGCGTCGACCGCCTCGTGCCCGTACCCGTACGCCCCGCACGCCCCGCTCAGCACCACCACTCGAACTCGCCAACACCTCCTCGTGGAAAAGTTCGTGTTCGTCCGCGAACAAGTACTCGTCGCCTTCCAACCGCTCAACGACAACGACCACTTCTGGACTAACATTTCGCCTACAAGACATATATAAAAACAATATAATATAATTGAGTGCATACATATTTTATAAAATACTATATACAAACACAAAACAAAAATAGTTTTATTAAAAATAGCGATTTACATTCTGTAAATACAAGGAACAAGCATAAATAGATAGATTTTTTAGCGCACAATGAAGTGTTATCAGATAGATACAAAATTGCATTTTTTTATTATAAACCATAAAATAGTAATAAACATGCATAAAATAAAATGGTATATAAGTACATAGATAGGATGAATACATACTTATTAATATCTTTATATATAAAAATTATGTGTCACATTGTTTGTCTGCGATGAACTCAAAACAAACAAATTGTTTCTGCCCTTTCCGAAGACAAAGGCTTCGGAAAGGGCAGAACAAAGTCTACCTGGTCAGCTAGTATGTTTTTTATATATATATATATATATATATATATATATATATATATATATATATATATATATATATATATATATATATAAAATACAAATATATGTTTTCATACTAATTTTATTCTATAAAAGTTATTATTGTGTGAATTAATTATATTTAATAAAAGTCCTGCTGGTTTTTGCTGGTCACTCCCAGGACAGAGACTTTTCATATCTCTAATTTATGAGAGTGAAGAATTTCAATTGTATATAGACAGAATTTTAAAAACTGTGGTAGCTTCTACTTGCATACAGAAAAAAGTTTTAATACAAACATAATAACAAAATTTACTTACGGAAAGGTGGTGATGATGCCAATGGCGGATTTTCTTGTGCTGGCTCGGTGGAAGATGCGGGTCCTAAAGGAGATTTGGACACTCCAACTGCTGGCCATGTTCATCAAACATGGCCAGTAGGATAACCTCATTGAGTTACCTAAGTCCCCTGATGCATATCCGTCTCCTGAAAACATGTATGATAATAAGACATTTTAGATATGCATATGACATATTTTTATGGTTATGAATTAAATTGACCAGGATGGTGCTGCTGCCTTTTATTTAGTAAGTGAGAAAATCTGGAGACGCTTTTCATAGACGCATGTTTGCGTTATATGATAGGTGTAGATAATTTATCATTTATCATCGCCAACTTCTTGACTCAGGTGCTACTGAGAATTTCTTGACGGAAAATCTTATATATGATTTTGACCCGACCCGGTTCTGAACCGGGACCTCATGATCAGCAGTCACTTTATACATCCAGTATATGCACTCATATTTATAATTATAATATAGAAAAGAGTATAATAAATTACAACAGAATATGAAAACATTTCTTCCTCTCTGTCACTGAGATATTCGTCGTCCGAGTCGCGAAATAGTTCGTCAAATTCCGGCATTTTTCTGAAAATGGATGTAGTACAGTACACACATTTGAACATTTTGTGTCTTCATGAGGCTCAAAAAGAGTTAATAGAAAGTTTATAAATTTACATATAACATATAAGAATAAATAATAAGAATAATAATAAGAATTATGAAATACCAAATTACTACACTCAAATAACTACTATGTAGAAAAAAAACACTCGAAATTTCATAAAGAAAAGAAATATATAACATTATTATATCAATATCGTAATAATATACACTCATTAGGAGCCTCTAATAAAAAAAAAATATAGTTTATTACGCTATCTTTGACCAACGCCATTTTTGTTGAAAACAATTTCGCCATAATATTCACGATATATCGAAATTATAACATAAAACGTTATTTTCGCACATTGGACTTTGTAAAATATGAAAATTTGTGTTTTTTACATGATTTATGGTGATAATTTATACCTTATATTTCATTTTCAGTTACTTTTATTGACTATTTTATTTCATATGTGAACGACAGTATTTGAAGTACCAATTTTATAAATTTAGTAAAAATTGTTACGAGACGAAATATATGCAAATAACTTTTTTTTAAACTGTGTAATTACTTACCTTTTGTATAAAAAACTCACAACAAACTTTCCTTTAAAGGGCTTACTTATAATTAATACAGTATTCTTGCACTCGCGCGGCGAAGTAGACGTACTGTAGTAAACGCGACGCATCATGGCGGAAACTAGTAATTTGACGTAAATTCTCTTAATTTATAAAAGCGTAATTTGGTAACGAGACTAATTCTAATAAAAATTTTAGAATTTGAGTTGTATAATTCTTATAAATATCATTTAAAAAAGAATTGTTTTGAGGGGTCTACAAAGGTGACATTTGACTATCTCTTGTGTACTCTAAAGACTTCAAAGATTAAATAGCGAGCAATTTAGTGACATGTTTAGATTGACTTATATATTACTAGCGTAAGGACCGGGACAACCGCGCAACTAAATAGCACAAATGCGTTGGCCCTAAAATATGACAGCTTAGGGCCAACGCGACTTTAATTTACGCCAGGTCTGGATTCAGACCCTCAAAAATATTGTACATCGAAAATAAAATTATACTTACTATTTTTCCAAAATTATACCACGTTTGACGTATCATGTTTTTTTCCCATGCGCCGGGATTATTGCGTCACGCGTCTAGCGTATCTATATGTTTAATTTTTCGGCGTTTTTGTTTTGAATTGAAATAAAATTGCATTACGATATCAACATGATATCTTCTCTGTCAGAACGACCGGGATAGTAAAACATCACATGAAGAATTCCCGCCTACCCTGTCGTTGCCTGATTTGGTGTTGCCGAACATACAGAAATTCTCGATATTGTAGGGTAAATATTAAAAAGTAAAAGGACCACCAATAATACAAGTCGGTCGACTTGAAGATAAAATTATGGTATTTTTGCGTAGTATAGTGGCATAGTACAGTATAAAAGTTAAGCACCAAGGCAAGAGTGAAACACCCCAATATGAGGAACTAAATTACTCTCTGGGGTTGTTTCACCACTAATTAATGAAACAGTATTATTGAGAAATAAATGTATTTTTTTTTTATTAATTATTTATTTTATTTATTACGATACATACTACACCCTATGTATAATTATTATACTTCGAAATCCAGCCCCTGGTTACGTCGTCGACCAATGCTACGCGGCACTTATGTAGTTCGTTTGTGTTATGACAGATGGTGCTTCTTTTGCTTGTATGAAGAAGGTACAAGTAAAATGTTTAGATTGGCGTATCCTTCCTTTTGAAATCATTGGTATGGTAAATTTTTATAAAACTGTTATATTTTTGCGCAATAATTACTTTTAATGTGATTTACAGAGGTTAGAAAAAGTTAAAAAGTACTACATAGTCGCCTTAAGTTCAGTTAATAAAAGCTCTTGGTGAGATTAAAAGTGAAGATAAATGCCTTCTCTTTACACCGTAAGTGTGCCGTAAGCATCGAGTAAACCGTGCTAGTAGAAACAAAATACGCTTAAAATTAAGAATTGTTTTTTATTTACCTCTAAGTTTTTTTATGGAACTGGAAGCTAAAATTATTTAGTAAAAATTAGAATTTCATGTTAACTTATAATTGACAAGGTACATTGAAAATCCAATATAAGATATAATGTATATCGTGCATTTAAAAGATTAATTAAGAGCCGTCATATAAGACAGCTATTTCTCAAAAATGTTCAGGTATATAATTTAAATTTACCGCGAGGTGACATTTTGCAGGCTTTGATCACTTATATTTCAAGAACATTGCTTTATTATTTAATGTGACATATGGAACTAAGGACGGAGGCAGTAATACCTTCATTTAGAGAGGTCATGGTGGAGCGGATAAATGCGACCTTAAGTCTCGTCTCCAAATGGTGTGACGACAGTCTGGTCACTATCAACGCCGCCAAAACGCAGGCATGTCTGTTCTCAGCAAAACGGAGTCCGTTTCATCTGACTCCTACTTTCCGAGGTACATCTGTAGAGGTTACTGATCATGTCAAACTTTTCGGCATACAGTTGAGTGCTAACCCCAAATTTGGTGCTAACATTGAGTCGAAAGCACAAACTGCGGCCCAAAAACTGGGCATTCTAAACAAGGTGAAGCGATACTTCACGCCTGGACAGCTTTTAACTTTATACAAAGCTCAAGTCCAAACCTGCATGGAATATCGTAGTCACCTTTGGGATGGCTCAGCAAAATATCAACTCGGCGCACTCAACTCAGTGGAACGCAGAGTCAGGCTTATTGGCGACAAAAAGCTGGTGGAAACTAAGCTTTACAGCTTAGCTCACCGCCACCAAGTTGCTTGTCTGTCGGTCTTCTACAGATTGTACTTCGGAGAGTGTGCCTATGAGCTTATGAAGCTTTCCATTCACCTATCGGAGTACCAGACGTACTGCAGGTTACCATCCACACTTGGTTGACATTCCGAATATTCGCACTAAGCGCTTTAAGTAATCTTTTATAATGCGCACAGTCAAGGAGTGGAATGCCCTGCCGACGTCTGTTTTTCCGAGTGCCTATAAGCTGGACTTATTCAAGGTGCGAGTTAACAGGCTTCTCCTGGGCAAACTCGCTCCATCGTAGACCTCATCTTTGCCTTAGGCCAGATGGAGGTCAAGAGTGAGCCCATTTATGATTTAAAAAAAATCACCATCATCATCCCTTCAGAAGACGACGGATGAAATAGGTCTCCCTCAAGTAATACCACAAAGTTCCTGAGCCACCTACATCCATCGACTTCTTGCATTTTCTTTATAGGATAAAGGTAACAAACGAGCACGCAGTCCACCTGATGCTAAGTGGATGCTGTGGCCCATAGACATCTACATTTATCCTCGATTAAGAATAAAAATGTTGTCTCTCGTGAGGACGAAAGAAAGCCTCGTTTCCAGTAAAAAGGATCTCCGGTTTTCTACACTCACCATACGAAACACAGCAGCATTAAGTTGATATTTTACGCTGATATTCTGTGAGAGCGTGGTCCTACCCCAGTCGAGTTGCCCCATGCTGCAACGTGGCTCTTCCCACGTATAATGTACCTTGAACATGTAGACGAATCAACAACTGATGTGGAAGAAAGGTTTTAGAGTGGCAGCCTCGCTAACGGCCGCCCACTATATATGGAGCTACAACCTGTAAAGACATAATTATTGTCTATGTTATTAAGTTCACGAAGTGATGAAAATTATGTATGAAAAAAAGGCGGTAAATAGCGTTCGTCTACAAAAGTTCTTAAGCAATTTCAATGTTTTTGCACATCAGAAACGACGAAGAAAATCAAATTATACACTAAAGGACAAAAAGCAAATACGCTCTGGCAACTCGTTCTGTAATAATTTAGGGGTGAACGACTGAAAGAAAAGTTATTTTTCCCCTACCTCTGTTAGAAATGTATGTTTACCACAAAGAAAGTTGATTTGTGTATTACCCATTTTGTAATTTATCTTTATACAGAAGGATAATGAGTTGGCTCGACCGGGGAAGAAACACGCTCTCACAGAATACCAACGTAAAAACCTATTTTTATGAGTGATGTAAGCGGATATTTTTCTTCGAATGGCAACCTCGCCTTCACATGATGCTTCGTCTCGTCTGACAGACAGAGGAAGCACCTACGAAAAATAAAACAATTAAAAATTTTATCCATCCATCCATTACAGCCTAATAAGACCGATGCTGAACATGGGCCTCCCCCATTGATTGTCTAATACGGCCTATAACAAGGACACTTCGGAACATAGGCCCCCAATGAACGCCACGAATTAAACGGTTCTAAGCTAACTGCATCATTCTACTTCTTGCATCTCTGACCAAGCTGTCTCTCCATCTAATGAGGGGCTGTCCTACACTTCATACTCAGGACAAACTGTCCGAATATGTAAGCCCAACTTTGATCGAGAAAAAGGAACTAGCCATATGAGGAAGCACAATATAACTCAGCGAGCTATGGAGTGGGTTTGTGGTATTCAGGTGTATAGTATTCTGTGAGGGTTATGCTCGGAATTTCTCTGCGTGATATGCTCCGTAATGAAGATATCCGCAGTAAAACAAACCGACATAGTATCAGTAATAGAAATTGCCTCGCCATATAGCTCGTAGAGCCGAAAATTGACGGAGAAGAATGGTTCTTGAGTGGAAGCTTCAAAGATCTCTTCTGACACTTTTTAATAACTCCATCATGAAAGCTAACTCCACTGTTACCGAAATGAAAAGGGACATATTCCATGAACGCTATGAGCTGTGGGATGTCTATAAGATGTAACTTGGAGGTTTTACATTAAAGTGATAAACGAGCTTGCAGTTTTCGCAACAAAAGGCCAGCAAAACCTTGCAAAAATCGCTAGAAACGCATTTATTCCATTCACAAGAGTTGACTGAGGATGCCTTTTGACTCAAACATATAAAACAAAATAAACCATTTAATTAATTATTTCTTTTTCACTGATAATACGCTTGAAAATAAACACAATCAGAGTTCACTAATACCTTTACAACCTATAAAGTCCACTGTTGTACATAGGCGTCCCTCATAGATTGCCTCATAGGGGTATATTTGCCACAGTTGCCACACTTGGCAAGCAGGTTGGCAAACGCTGTTTTTATTTTTAGTCGTTATTAGGAGGACGCTGCTGCCCATCTCCTGATTTGTTTCCCTCTGTCGCCTCTTACGACACCCACGGGATGATACGGGTTAGTGGATATTCTTACACCGCCATTACACGGTAAATACTAATAATACTAATATCAATAGATATTTGTCGTTAAAACAAGATTGTTTTGGTCAGATCATGCTAAGCAAAAGTGCAAGATGCAAAAGTTTACACACTATGTTATATTTACCAAAATAGTGGTTAATGCTGTCATTGGAAATTTTGGAATTAGACTTATAAGTAAAAAAAATTACAGCCTATATTCAACACACTACTGGGTACACCCCTCGTCTCATTTATTGAATACTCTCATTGATTATTTATTATTATCAAAGATACAGAGGGTCGTGGAGCAATTATTCTGCCGCGCTACTCCAGTGCGTATCAGCGAAATTCATACGTCTTCGAAATATTTTTATTCCACATACATGTATGTTTTCTAATGATGTTTTCTTTGATTGCCGAGATCGTGGTGAATCAGCACTTAAAATAGAATTTGACAATTTCGTTGGTGCCGGCGGGGATAGAGTCCGCGTTGCTTGCGTATTGTGCACTGTGTGATTTAGCTTAGCACCTCCGCTACTATGGCTGTTTAAGTAATAAACAACAGCTTATTAATCGCTGTCTAGTATTCTCGTATTATTCCTTGGATGTCCTAAGAGGCAACAGAGGGAAAAGAAACAGGAGAGCGGACAGCAAATCTTAATCAAATAATAACCCCTTCTGCACATGGTTCACTCTTTTGAGGGACGAGGTTCTACGACAGCCATAGTGATGGACTCCAATACGAGAAAATGGCGATAGGAGGGTATCGGCTGCGTGCTCATTAACCCGCCTCTCAGTAGGTTGGCATGAACAAAACTTTTAATAAATATGCCATTTGTTGTGTGCATTCTCGAAAGTGCATATCAAACTACGAACAAAAGAAGTCCTGCTAAAATTACAAGCATCAGTATACCATAAGTTATTTATTGAAATAGATAGTTCGTAAAACGAAAGCCAACATAATAATATCCTTAAAGTTAACAGTTACTTTTCCAAAATTATGTCGTTAAAATGAAAACCCTTGTCCTTCCATTTACCAACTGCTAATTCACCAGATTATTAACCAACAATGCAGTTTATCTGGTAGGATTAATTTTGGTCAGAATTTTGTTTTAAAAGCATACAACTAATTAGTTGAATATTATTAAAATAGGTAAAGCACTTATAAAATATTTACGAGTTATAATTAATTTTTATTTTGGTATTCAATGCAATATTTTGCAATTACAATTATTATTTTTAGTCTCGTTTAAAAAAAATCTTAACATTCATTCAAAATTCTATACACATAGATTTTATCAGAAAGACATTTTCCGCTAGTAACACTATTGTTTACAATAATGACGTATCTATGTGACAGACATCGATGTCAATCGATAGATATTCTGGAAACGGGAATCTAATAATTATTTAACGGTGTTTCTCATCAACTTATCGTAATAAATTTTTTTCCCCTGTAAAAGTTATCCAAACCCCAAAAACAACGAAGTCATTTACGTCGAAGGCTGCTGCTATTGTTTACTTTAGTGTCTGGTTTTAGCTTCAATAATATATAAATTTGAATTTGAAAATCCAAGATGCATAAAGAATAAAGATATCGAACTTCACACTGCCTTAATATTGAAAAGACGAAAGATCACCCTGACAGACATACTTACAATAAAGTGATTTAGCAATAAGCTTTTAAAATGTATAAAATATCGAGATTTGTTCGTTTAGTGTGAGTTGTCTATAATTATATTTTTGCTGCTAAAAATTCATCAATAGTCTGAATATTTTCGTTTTAGAGCTAAGTTATTCAATTATTGAAAGACTTTTGGATCTAGATTTTTTTGTCATTTGTGCGCATTTTGCTCAAAGCTTTTTTAAAAAGATATTTTACATTATATTAACTTTGACTTTTAAAGTTACATGACACTAAAATATCGACGTTTTCTTTGCCTTTGAGTCTCTTTTAGCTTTCTCTAGCTCTATTCAAAATGTTAAACTTCATGGGAAAGGAAATAAGTTAGAATTTAAGCTGAACATCGCAGTACCAAACACTTTGTATAAAAGAACTTAAAAATAGAACAACGTGAAAGCGAAATATTGGAATCGTTCGTTCAAACTTTTCGTGGCGTACTTGTGGAGGCCACTTCCCTTAAGTCAGGGACAAGAGAAGTTAAGGGTACTTTGGCAGTTACAATTGTGACAAGAAGATTCGAAAGTATAATTTTTGTTACATCTAATCTTTAAAGGCGCATTTTAAAATACTTGAAGATAATTGGTTCTCTTTAGTCCTACATAATGTAAATTTTGTCTTTTATCGTATTGGTTAATTTTTAAGGTCGGACATTTACCGCGGGAGTAGAATTGTATGATAATTTATGTTTTTAGTTTTAGTTTTCATTATTATGATTATTAATATTGTATATTTGAATGTCAATATAAATTAGTTAATTAATTATAGGTCAGTTTTATACTTTATGTACACGAATTTATGGCAACATATAATATGTTTTGTTTGAATGCTATTCCTAAAAGTCTGAAACTTTGCAGTCCACCTAATGATACGTGGACACTACATCTCAGTAATATCTGCAACCAGTTTCAAATGTGTTGCTTTTCCCGAGGAATAGAACGAAATACACCACATTTGGTCTCGTGGGTGTCGTACCGCGTGCGCTTCGACGGGATGAAATACGAAACGCAATGTCTTAAGAAAATGCCAAATAGATCTCATTGCTCCCAATAGATGGCCGTACAAACATCTTGATTACGACGAACGTAAAATATCTGAATGAGTGACGAATAACTGCGTGAAATGTATATAATGAATGCACATCGTGAATGATTTTCCTGGTATAATTGATAAATTATTTTGCTTCAATATATTAGATTTTGCAAACATTTGTAACATATTAATGATCCGATCCAAGTTAAATAAATGAAATTTAAATCCATTACAGTTTCATTTGATAGTTTTTGAATTAGATTTAGTATATATGATTATCGTTTGTTCTCTATAGTTCAAAAAATAAAGTGCCATTAATCAGTCATGAAGCAAAATCTTAAGTTTAAATCGTTCCATAGTTAAACCAAATATGATTTTTATATTTGCCTGTGGCACATTGCGTGTCTCTCACGATGTCTTACTGTACACAAAGTGAATCAACACTTCGAATATAAATAATTATTTTAAAACTTGGTCCCGTGTGATAGAGATGAAATTGATCTGATGTGATATTTTATTGCACATTAATAACGTTTTTAGGAAAAGCCAATAAGTAATTATACGTTATATTTATCGTAGGTATTTCTAAAAAAGGCAAACGTAATCGTTCGAGATGAAAACATAATACATCGCACACACACAAATTATTTACACTACACCGCATTGGATCGTTGTAAGTGATTCGCGTTGAATGTCTGTACTAACGTAAAAATAACGATAGAACAAGTTAAACATGACTTTGAGCATATATGTTATATACTTATTTAAATTTGTATCATCACCTACTTACCCTTTTTATTTTCGAGCTTTATAATTATACAACAGCTGCCATCCTACAATAAAAGTACACCCGATAGAGTTTTTGCCTTATTAAATTAATACAGTGTTGAAATTTTCTAAATGCCTTTTTCAAATATCAAATTTAATTAATAGAAATTAGTTTACTATCATTTTTTTGTTTTATAGATCGTAATTTAAAAGATATTAACACATACTAGTTTTCACCGTTGTGATCACTGAGACATCACTGAACAGTTGTCGTCTGGTCGTCATAATGGAGTCAATCTCATTTTTTGTCGAACCGTCGTGGCTCCACCAGGTCCACTTCCTATGGGGCCGCTTCTGAAAGAAAAAGTTCATCATAGAGAGTCCCTCTTTTTCCATGAAGTCGGCCAGCTGCTGACCCCTTGGGTTCTGTTGCCCTATTCCGAATTTCCCTACCTTCAGCTCACCGTTATCCCTTGTGCCTAGTTTTTCATTGAAGGTTTTGGCAGAATGGATGGCTTTAGAGATATCCTCATACGTTTCCTTCACCTCCTCATCAGGATATGCCGAGGTTGGTGTATAAACCTGTATAACCTTCGACGAATACCGTTTGGTGATTTGGAGTATAAGCTACGCAATCCGCGTCTACACACTCACTATCTTTACAACTTTGTTAACGAGAGACTTGTGGACGATAAATACATATCTCCTTGGGACAGATGCCACCTCGGTGATAGAACAAGTTGCCGGATTCGAGGATAACCGTGTCCACCCCCTCTCTTCAGACCTCGGATAATCCTATACTCTCTCTCTCTCTCCTATCTCTTCTTCCAGCTCCAGGATCTTCCCGTTAGTCTTCAGTATGCGTGCGTTGTATGTTGCCAGGTCGAGTCGTTTTAGGTGGTAACCGAACCTCCACCTGAGTTTCTTAGCACCCCCTTTGTTGCGCCTATCCCACCCGCGTTGTCACCTTGAGTACTAAGATGGAATGCCTCGTGTCCAGTAAAAAGGGCCTCCGGTTCTCTACACTCACCATACGAAACACAGCAGAATTCAGCTGTAATTTTACGCTGGTTACCTGTTCGAATCGATACATTCGTGTTACAACCATGGAATAGCTGGAGCATGGCTTTACCGCGCATACAAAATGATTTGATGTGTAATGATTTCGTATTTTTGACAAAATTAACAGAAGTCATAGTTGTTAACATACTGTTGCTGATTTTATTTTATAGGTGTTTTCGTATTTTTCACAAAGAGTTTAATTATTATCCAGAATTCACTACACTTAATTTTACTACCTAGGAGTTAGTCTGGTTAGGGACTATCCTCTTAGCTATTCCCGCCGTCGACTAGTAGTGCTTGCACCGCTGTGTTACTGTCTGAAGGGCGAATAGATCCAGTATAATCATTTGAAGTTGGCTGCAGGTTTCCATAGATTGCAGTTTGGACTTTCCCTCAGATGGACTGTAAGTTTATTTGTCACTTCAGTTTTATAAAAAAGCCCCACCGGTCACACCTTGTTTTAGCCATGCATAAATCGAATACACCTAAGATTAACTACCGTAATCCGGCCGTCTTCTTCGGTCATAACATAATAATATATAACATGTATTCTAACGGTGAAGAGGAAATTTATCTGAGAAAACCATAAAGAAATCAATCTAAACTTTAACAATGATCATTGTGAAAGTTATTCTAGACTCAAACACAACGTTGTTTGACGGTTCCGTGGCGCAGTGGCTTAGCATTGAGTTGTGGCGCTGAGGGCCACGGGTACGAATCCCACACGGAACAAGTATTTGTATGGCTTACAAGTTATTGTTCCTATCTGAATGTTTTAAGTAATGCGAAATATTTATATTAATATAAAATAATAAAATTTTGTCAAAGAATCGCAATGCCATGTTATTAAATGGTTAAACGAACTTACAAGTGAAGTTCAACCATAATTATACAAACTCCTTGTCCGAGACGTTCTTTACAACATGTAGTACGCCGTATTTTATACCAGTACCATCACAGTTATCCAAGCTCCTAAAAAAAATTTTGGAACGGCAGAATATATGTACAACACTATATCCACCTGTACGTCAAACGCAATGTCATTATGTTTAAAGCAAGGGATTAGATGAGCAACCTAACCCAGGAGGTTGGGCTGGGAAATACCGTCTCGGACAGAGCTTCGTATAATTATGGTTGAACTTCACTTAAGGTAAGTTCGTTTAACCATTTAATTATACTCTCTCCTTGTCCGAGACGTTCTTTACAACATGTAGATGTTTGAAGCCAGGGTTGCGAATTATAATACCAATGAATGGAAAAATTTGCAATTTTCCTTATTTATATAAAAAAATATTGAAGGTATTATATATATATTACATATTTGATTTAATAACATAAAATAAATTATCTTTATTTTATAACAGTTATTTTATTCAAAATGAATAAGGCCAGCTTGATTGCAGCAGAAGTGGCCCGTAGAAGAACTGTAATTGTGAAAAACACAATAATCTGGAATATCTGTTCCCGTTTAATTTCAGTAAATTTTTATTTAACATCTTATACCTTGAGAATGCTTTTCTAAATTCTCTCATTTATTTTTTCCCATGCAATCGCTGTTGAAGTGAAATTCTACCTTATATCTTAACGATACCTCTGAACTCCACTTGGAATAATGTAATATTTATGAAAGACAATATTTAATAAATTTTATGACCTGTGACTCATCACAGCTAAGCTTGTTACTAGTTTTGTAAATTTTTGTAATCTCAAATCTTTATTGCAACATTTTGATGTCAATAATATAAAACTAACTTATTATTAAGTCTATAATTATAACAAAGGCCAAAGTAAAAAATCACAAAGCCCAGTAAGGAATTACATTTCACTTACTGCAAAATTGGTACTATAGAGAAATAATAATTTTATAATTTATAGTATTTGACAAAGGAAAGTTCACTATGTATGAACATGAATTTTGGAGTGCCATACTTTTACAAAATGCTTCACTAATGGTACCTATGATATGTGTGAGATACCTATGAGGTGATAGTAACATGTGAAATAGTAGTGTATGATTCTCTGTAAAGTGGTGTTAATAATTTGTTATTTTATTCAAAATGAATAATTCAGATCTTTTATTTAACATGCCTTTGCACTTGATTCATTTACCCCCATGTGGACAACCAAAACCTATGGTTCTATAAACTTAATTTTTTGACAGCATATTAACAGCATAGCAACTAGTGGAAATGCATAGAAGAATCACCCCCAATCTAATATAACTGCCATGGTATCTGGGTCATACCTGCAGAAAACGATTGTTCTGTGTAATAGTATTATTATTTCTCGGTACAAATTGATAAATTTTAGTTTTGACACCGTTTTATGATCTTGTTGAATACACTTGAAAGACTTCTTATGACTATCCTTTGTTTACTTGGCTCAATTTCAGATCGATATATAATTTCAATATTTTTCATTTAATTGATAGAATTGAATCCTCAATAATTAATGAAAGGAACCCTCTCTATCTTGTCAATGTATTTATCAACTCTGAGTAAAATTGTACACCATAAGTATTATTTATTTGTAGTAAGTATTATTCAAAATATCTATATTATTGTTTTGTTTTAAAGGTTTTTATTGTGTTCTACAATTTTCAAAATTATAAGCATATACTACTTTCATGTCAATAATAATATAAATCATATCCGATCATATCCAATAATAATATATAATTTCCTCACAATGAAGGACTAAGACCCAAAAATTGTCTCAGTTCAATGGCTTCTTTCCACCCAGTTGAGAACTGTCCGTTTTTATTTCAAAAACTTTATGCTTTTAATAATTTTATTATTTGCAATATTATTCACTACCATCTAAGATCAAATTTGCAACTAAATATAATATATTACCTTCCATATACATTATTATGTACATAATAGTTAAAAACACAACATTATTAACCTTATATTACTGATAGCAACCTAAATGGCATGCACAATTATAGAGTAGCTATTCATATCACAATTATGTGTATAAGTATTTTCCATAATTTCCTTTTACAGCAAGTTAATTTGTTTGCTAACATCTTTTGTAATCTATTTTATGCATCTGTCAGACATAACTCTATTGTATGTATGTTTACCATAGTTATTTTACTATATGAAGGTAATAATAACCTGGTAGGTATGAAACCAACATAAAATAACTGAACAAAACATTTTTTTTTTTTAAGATTACCATTTTTACTATGTACTTAACATATAACTTATATTTTAACTTGTCATAACCTTTAAATACCTTATAATATTAAAATTGTTTACTATAATCATTTTGAAATTTCTTTTAATTGTTCAATGTACAATTGCTTTAAATAGTGAATTTTGTAAGTTTTATATTTTCCCAAAAGGATATTTTATGTACCGCTGTAAGCCATTGATGGATTTTGCACTTCATTATTATATTTAAAACCTAATTATGCTAAACACTGCTATCTTTCTTGTAACTTAGGTGATACTAAGCTACATAATACAGCTCGGATGCAACAATGTGTCTTTGTTTAAATTTTATTCATTAATCATGGTATGGCTAGAATGTGCCTAACAGTAGAAAATTGCTCCATAGGCAAATTTTTTGATTTCAATGACTTTCTTTTTAAATAGTTTTATTATATCAATAATAATAATTCGGTGTTTACTTTCTGTTACCGAGTTTTTTAATTATAGTTTGTTAATTTCTTAAAATTTACATTAAAACCTCATGACCTTACATGAAAAATTTACAGGCTAACTGTTGTCTTTTTATTATTCCTTTAATAATTTAAGAAAATTATTGTAATTCCATCTGCTGGTGGACAATATTATTTTGTTTTGCAGACATGCCAAAATTGGCTTCATAAGCTCCTTATGGAGCCAAGTAAATCAAGAAGATATAATTAAAATAATAGCTTATATTCAATCTTTCAGATTTTCTAAACAGTTAGATTAAAATGTATAATCTTTTAAGACTATTTAAACCTGTAACCTCTTGATATTCAATATCAAGGAAAACAGTTCTCATATCATCTTTTCTTACTTCCATGTCATATTATCCATCCCTCCGTTGAAGCCTATAAGTCCCTGCGGAACATAAGCCTCCCCTTCGACACAGAAGGTGGATGAATATTATGTAACTTTTTAAAAGTGTCTACATAATAATATGTAATAATATACTGTCTTTAAATTTACCATGTATCTATAAAGCTCATAATTTGTTTGAGAATTACAATTTTAGGACTAGTAAACTGACTCTCACATGGAGCAACAGGGTAGTTTCGTCCCAGAATTCAGTTATTATTTCTTACTTGTTCTGCCAATTTTTGGGGTCCTTAAAGTTATACATAACCTTAATAAAACCATAAGTTAAGTTTATTAATAGCACTTATTTCTTTCCCAAATCAAATTTTCTGATAAAATAATGAAAAGTTTAGTTGCAATCTCAGGGTATATAATTTCGGAACTGCTGCCCTTTAGATGTTTGGTATGTTGGAATATAATTTGCTATCTTGATGCCCCGCGATCATGTGGGGGTTCTTTTATGTTGACAATTTTTGGACTTCTTTTTGACGAACCCCCCTGACCCTGAGACTTTCTGTTATTTTTACATGTGTAATTTTGTAACAACTTTTTCATTATGTTGTACTCATAATATTAGTCACCTTTGTAATAAAAATTATACCATTATTTATTTTTATTCTAAATCCCCGTACAGCACAATGTTTTACTGTCTAGTGATAGCGCTTTGTATGTCAATTCAAAACTGTCTAACCTCTAAGTGATAGCTCTAAGGTCTGAATAGTTAACTATGTCTATCCTCTAAGTGATAGCTCTAAGGTGTGAATAGTTAACCATGTCTATCCTCTAGGTGATAGCTTTGGTTTAAAGCCTGCAGTGAATTCTTCTGAGTCCTAGCCTATCTTGTCTTCCCAAAGTGGTATCGCTTTATATGTCAATTCAAAACCTGTCTACCCTCTAAGTGATAGCTCTAAGGTCTGAATAGTTAACCATGTCTATCCTCTAAGTGATAGCTCTAATGGTTTAAAGCCTGCAGTGATGTCTTCCGAGGCCTAGCACATCTTAATGTCTTTTCTCTAATGGTAACGCTTTATATATCAATGACATTGCGTTTGACGTACAGGTGGATAGTAGTGTTTACATATATTCTGCCGTTCGAAAATTTTTTAGGAGCTTGGGATAACTGTGATGGTACTGGTATAAAATACGGCGTACTACATGTTGTAAAGAACGTCTCGGACAAGGAGAGAGTATAATTGGCCAGTGAAATACGTTGAGCCAAAATCAATCCAGAGCTGACATCATAATGTCTTCTTTCTCAAACGCCTTCCATGTTCTCGATTCTCCTCCTTAAGTACCTATGGTCTCAACTGCAAAACGCAATTATGAATAACAATATGAGAATAATTGCTGGCGTTAAACAAGTCCCATAGATGGCAGATGACGTAAAATGTTAAGATATTATTTACCGAAAAAATGATCTAAATCGAACTATATAAATAATTTAACACCTCCCCTTAATAATTAAATTATATTTTATATTTGCACATTGCATGCACATGTTAGAGATATAGGATAGGATAATAACATTTGACGATATTATTAAAGAAATTAAATGATACAGATTTCATTACTGTCGATTGAATATTGTAAATAAATAAACCTAAGATGTCAGGGATCAAAAGCTCTTCTCAAAAAGGAAAAAGAAACAGAAGAGGATAATAGTAGGTAATAAAATAAAATTGTAAGAATATCAGCATATTCAGCGAGGAAAAGCCAGCAGTGAATATTTTGTGGGCTGCTTACTTTAATTTTGAGATAAAATACAATATAATATATGTATATTATTCGTAAAAGTGTATAATTATATAGGTGGAGTATAAAATATAATAACTAATACAACTACGTAATATTATACACAGTTGTAGTATTTCAACCGTGTAGTGACGGTGTAAGAATAATCACTACCACATATCATCCCATTGGTGTCGTAAGAGTCGATAGAGGGAAACTGAAACAGAAGATTGGCAGCAGCAACTTCCTGAACACAACTCAAAATAATAAAACTGCGGTTGCGAACCCTGCCCACCAAGCGTAGCAACTATAGCAAATATGTGGAATATTTGAGGAAATCTACCTATTTTCAGCAGTGGATTTGTGATTTAATATTGAAGTTGAAAACTATCAAAATATACAGAACATCTCTTTGATCATTCCGTAATAATGCACTACTGGATTTAAGCAATAACACAAAGCAAGGTCCTTTACGGTAGAGCACATTTAATAAAGGGATTAACTATAAAAGGTAAAACATATTGTTTAATCTTATATATTCTAAGAAATGACAAAGAAACAATGAAATTAACAATATTAATTAACATATTACATATACACAGTACAGTACGTGGTGTATTCATGTTTCGTTATTTATTTCTTACAATATTCTTTGCCTTCACGCGCCCGTAAATTGTCTTCTGCTATGATTTACTTTATGATTTATTTTTCATCCACCTAAAGCAGGTACAAAGGTAATGAAGGTTCGTATCTAATACGAGGTAGCTTTATGACGAAATAAAGTGATGTATTCAATACGCAACCATAACGCAGCGTATGTCATAGCATACATACCTTTGTAACTATGATATTTATGTTAATTATAAAATTATTTTATTTTCATGACAAAACGTTAAACATAACTAAATAAAGAGGCGTACGTATTTACATATTATTAGAATTATCGAAAAGTATGATTTATAATAATTTATTTGATTTATCAATCTTCAGATAAAGTTAAATCATCAAATAAATTATAACTAATAGAATCAGAATTATTTCGGCGTGAAATATTTAAGCTAAATAATTTTAAAACCCATAAAATGAACTATAACCTGTCTTTTTATAAAAGTAAAACAATTGAACAATTTTTTTTTTACAAGTATAATTAATTTATTTATATTTTATTCTTATGAATAACTTTTATCACAGGATTAAGTAATCGACTCTAAAGTAAGTTTTTCAAAATGTTCAATAACTAAGTCTAAATTAATAGAAATAAAAATAACAAGATTCAATAAAATGTGATTTTCTTTAGATTGCACAATTATCACAAGTGTGATTTGGTTTCTAACATCAACAGACGCTTATTGATATTTTGATGAGTTCGGATTTATTAAAACCCTTAGACATCAAATCGCAAATCCTTTCAAGGAGAAGGAGAATGTACATTGCTTGAAAAACCGCTACTGAAATACCTAAGAAACAATCAAATAAAAGATCGGTCGTTAAAGTTATGAATGTGCTATTCTGCCTCTGTGTAATCATCATTAATATCATATGCGTGAACACCTATCGGTAACAGTTGTCGCAAATTTTAGTTGCGTTTTATTTAATCGACACTTATTTATACTACTATTTTCTTAAGCTTTTTCCAAACTATGTAATAAATAGGTGAAATAATTATTAGAAAACAAATTTAACTAATACTTTAAACAAACATATACCTACATATTTTTTTTATAGGATAGGGTGACAAACGAGCACACAGTCCACCTGATGGTAAGTGGTTGCTGTGACCCATAGACATCTACATCTATCTTCAATAAAGAATCAAAATGCAGATGCGTTGTCACCCGTGATGACTAAGATGGAATGCCTCTTTTCCAGTAACAAGGGTCTCCGGTTCTCTACACTCACCATACGAAACACAGCAGTGTTAAGCTACTATTTTACGCTGGTATTCTGTGAAAGCGTGGTCCTTCCCCGGTCGAGCCGACCCATTCGTACTACAACTATACTACTAATATAGCTGCAGCATGGCTCTACCACGTAAAAAAAAAAAACGTAAAAACGTAAAATCAGTTTTAGATACTTATTAGTGATTGAATATTTTATAAAACTGTAGTGATAAACTAACTCACAGTCCACCTTATAGTAAGCGGCTACTGCAGCCCATGGACACCTGCAGCCAACTTAAAACAAAAAGGTTAGAGATGCGTTGTCACCTCTTAGTACTAAGATGGAATACCCCACAGCCTGTAATTATACTGGTTCTTTATACACTTCAGACTGGAACACAGCAGTGCAAACATAAATAGGTAAAAGAGTGGTACCTAACCAGATGGATCTATCCCAGGCAGTAAAGATGTACCTATTAAAAATTATGATTTATTAAAAAGCTGCCCCATGTTACTTTGTTTTAAAATACTTAGTGTCATATTTCAAAATTTAACTTGACGTTTTATACCATTGCACACAAAAAGTTTTATAATATTCTTTGTTTACGAGACCGTGGCGTTTATATTCATATATAAGCATTGGTCTGCTCAAAGTGCCTCATAACCACGAGTATATGTTATACGTAAATGTGTTTCAATTTTCTATATGATCTCTCACACTACACTAGGTGTGTCTTTCCTAGTGTAGTGGTGTTGGGAGTAGTGGTGCTGGGATTAGTGGTGACGGGATAGTGCACGCAATTGAGGGAGGGCAGGAGGTGCTCTTCAAACTAGGTAAGACACATCATTTTATTTTATTAAGCGGATGTTTGCAAAGTAAATATTTACAACTTTAATATATGATCTCGTTTTACTACTCCTTAAATTTGCTATATTTTGTTCTACTATGTCTTTGTGGCACGGCATTTCCGTTGTTTATAACTTTAGGACTTTTATAAATAATGCTTAGGAGAATATTTTAACCTTAGTCATATAAATTTCGTTAAAATTTTATGTTAATGAACGTGAAAATAAATTTACAATAGAAAAGAAAATATATAACTAACTAGAACTATATATAACTGTATATAACTGACTTCGTTCGCGTTTTATAACTTTGGGCCTAATTGATTATATTTTAATCTACAACTGTTACAACTTTACACTACTGTTACAACTCAAACAGTACAGTATAGATATTTTTATACTTCTATGGATCAATTTCATCACAAAACCGACCAAGTGCATGGATGACTTAAAACCGAGAAAGTCGTATCCGTTCCATATTAAATTTAAAATAAAACTACGTACCTTAGATATGAAAAAAAATATAAAAAATAAACTAAGAAAGAGGTTAACAATTACTTCAATTTATAAAAACGTAGTACTTTTTAAATCGCAAACTTCAATGATAAGGAGGTTACGTCCCGGGGGTGTAGTAAGAGCGGTACGATTTCTTTACTCATGTGGTAAGAGGCGACTATGAGAAACGCCAGAAAAATCTAATGGCTTTCGATATATAGCGGTAAAACTATATCGGATGTAAAAGTCATACTTGTGGGACATCTTGTATTACGATCGTCAATCTGTCTGCCAACCATGAGTGTTATAGCAAGTCACCCCTAAAGTGGTAGAAGTCCAATCTCACAATTACATTCCCATGTCATTTAGGCAATGTCTTTTAATTATTTTTAATTAGTTTAGGTATGTTATTGCTCATACAATTATGGAGACACATCTACCGTTTCAGTTACAGGCCATCAAAAGTCCACTACTGAACATAAGCCTCCCCCATAGATTGACTCACAGGGGTGATATATTAGATATATCTATATCGCTTGGCAGGCGGGTCGGTGACTAAAGTTTTTGTTTTTTTGTTGTTGTTATTAGTATGACGTCGCACCATCTCCTGGTTTGCCACTTCTTCACAGTCTTACACTGCCATTACACGATCAAAAGAATACACATCGACGGGAAAAAAACACAACCAAATAAGGCGGGATATGTTTTTCTATTATACGTTATAAGAACACTCTTATGACATATTATGTTATTAAACTACTCCTGACTGCTCTTTTAAATTATATGACAGTTATACTGTGATAATTTAACAGCCTTGTCTTAATTAATTTATTCAACTAGGATCAATATTCTTAATTGAATTTATTAATCTGAGGATATAAGAAAGAAAATTCAAAGTAAATGACTTAGTAAAATTTTAATTAAAAGTAATTAATGAAAATTGTTGAGCAAAATTAGCCAAAATTTACAGCACGATTTAAGGCTTACGATGTTGCTGATAGCTGTTAATGAACGTAAATTTAGGCAATATTTTGTGAACGTAGTTGTATTTCACAGGCCCCAAATTACTGAGCTTAATAGCCTCCTCTTTAATTAATAGTGTCTAGTAAGTCGAAAAAGCTAAACTGGTAAACACCAATTAAATAATCTTTTAAATTCCTGCTTCACAGCTTTCTTGAGGCCTGAACGTGTACAACGTAGACCTCCATAGACTACCTTATATTGCCATAGTTGCAGTATGGCATGGTATGGCAACCGCAATTATTTTTATTTTTTGTTATTATTAGGAAGGCGCTGTTCCGCCTCCTGATTTATTTGGACGATATGGGATAGTGGATATTCATACACCGCCATTACTCGGTAAATATAATTTTATCTTCATTGAATGTTAATATTTTTATGTGTTTATTTACAAATTATTATATTTTCTTTTTAGTTTCCTAATTTATTTTCATACTCTTAAATAATAAATCAGTTTAAAGAATTGAGTTCATGCACTGTGTAAGAGTCAACTAGAATTTTCTCACGTGGAAACATACCCACCTCGTGGGGGCAAGACGAGATTTGTCGGACCTGCACCGACTATAACCCCACAGCCACGATGTGATTATAAAAGGTCAGGGAAAAACTTTCTTCGTATTTTATACACAAATTCAAGACATTTTTTTTCCAAGTTTAATTAAATTTAATTATATTACTTATGTGCCATTTTGTTCGATAACTTGTTGCCATCTTGTAGGTAGTGACATAATCCCTTTGCTATAGAAATCTTGGGATTTTTGATCAAAAAATGCGATAAGTAGTTTTGACAGTCATCTCTTCATGTTAACCTAACACTACCCAAAGAATTCTGAAGAGATCGAAACAGGTAAAAATCTGAGGGTGCAAGGTCAGGACTACATGGTGGATGTATTAACACTTCCCAACCAAGCTCTCTCAATTTTCGCTGATTGGCCAAAGATGTGCGTGGTCTGGCGTCATCATGATGAAAGCCCACTCCTTTTCTGTTGATCAATTCCGGCCGTTTGTTCTCAATTTCTTGCTTGAGTCTCATTAGTTGTTGGCGGTAGATATCCGAATCGATGGTTTTGCCCGGCGGTAAAAGCTCATAATAAACGATACCCTTCCAATCCCACCATACATACAGCATCACCTTATTGCGTGTTAATCAGGGTTTCACTACAGTCTGTGGAGCTTGACTACCCTTTTACCATGATCTTTTTCGCACGTTCTTGTCGTAGGTGATCATACTTGTCGCAGGTTTATAGAGAATATAAAATTATGGAAGTTACATCAAGCAATTATTAAATAAGATAATAATAATTACGTAATTAATAATTCTTATTAAATTTTCAGTATCATCATAGCTTAGGTTCAGTAACTAGGAGGTTATCTTTTTCTGCATTCGTATGATGATAAAGAGTATAAATCAATTTTCCCGTTACATAAGTCGTATAAATAAGGATAAAATCAAAAATCTATGTGCGAATTTCGTTTTAAATACTTTTTTTTTTTTTTATAGGATAGGGTGACAAACGAGCACACAGTCCACCTGATGGGTGGTTGCTGTGACCCATAGACATCTACATCTATCCTTGATTACGAATAAAATGCAAATGCGTTGTCACCCGTGAGGACTAAGATGGAATGCCTCTTTTCCAGTAAAGGGTCTCCGGTTCTCTACACTCACCATACGAAACACAGCAGTGTTAAACTGCTATTTTACGCTGGTATTCTGTGAGAGCGTGGTCCTTCCCGGTCGAGCCGACCCATTCGTGCTACAACTATACTACTAATATAGCTGCAAATCATACCTTCGCTTTTTGCTTTGAGCTCTGGATCATAAAGAACTAAGGATGTTGTCATTGTATAACCGATTGGCCAAATAGCTGTCGCACAGACAGTACTTTCCATTCCTTGTAAAGTTCTTTAGTAGGGTATAGAAAATTACGAAAGGATGATACTTTTAAGATTGCTCTTGGGCTTTTCTAATAGTAATAGTGATGTTTTCGACGAGCCTCCCCAGACAGATATAGAATAAGTCAAAACGGACTGACATAATGCGTAATATACTGTTTTGATTAAGTTGAAATCAGCAACATGACGCAAATTACTGAATATATAAATTAGTTTACGTTTTAAGAGAGCAATGTGCGTTTCAAAGTTTATATGCTGATCTATCGTAACATCTAGATATTTAATAGATTTAGTAATGATTAATTCTGTGCATGATCAAATTTAGCAGTACTCAGTTAGTTTCCAATTTATATTTCGCAGTTCCTAGAAGTGCTCATATACGAGCTGTGCGCACTCGTAACTTGTTCGCCGTCAGTACATGTCGTACAAATACCGGCTTGCGCACGCCAGTTCGCCGTATGATGCATTCCTTTAACGAGTTTTCAATGATGGTAACATAGATTTGTTTACACCGAATTTTCTTGCTTTTAAAAGATCTGTATTTGAAAACTTAAATGGGATTGTAAGAAATCAATTTTCAACGCTATTGCATCCTAGTTTGTAATACATCCAGCATCCGTTTAATTTTTTCATGGAAATCCGGTGATTTGTCATTGCCGAGAAATTTTTAGTGACTTCGACAAAAGCCAACCTTGCGTTTTAGGAACTGAGGATCGATAAAAATTATGACCATTGATTTTTATTTATTTATTTATTCCACCAACAATCATCATCATCATCATCATCATCATCATTACAGCCTGCCCACAAGTCCACTGCTGAACATAGACCTCCCCAAGGAATGCCAGAACGATCCTGAGCCACCTGCATCCATCGACTTCCTGCATATCGACCTGGTATCGTCCTCCATCTAGTTGGGGACGCCCTACACTTCGTCCCGCCATTGCAGAAACGCCACTCAAAACAGAGACCGACACCAGCAACAATATACAGAATCAGAAAACAACAATAAATATGTGCTTACATCTGAAATAATACTATTATTGTTAGGTGAAAACTGGTACTAAACTAGGTAAAACCTGTCTTGGTTCACCAGGTCTATAGTTATCCGTGGACAAATAGATAGATGAAGCTACAATAAATGATTTTCTTAGCTATTAAACAATACAACGAGATTCACTTATATTCTAGTAAAAAAGCAAAATAATAAGAAAAAAAAAGGAATGTCAAACTAAATAGCAAACAGAGCAGCTAATTAAATATTTTACAACAGTAGGTATTAAATTTTACTTTTTAATGTTCGCATAGGATGCATAATTGAGTTGATAATTGAATAATGAAATTTGTGTGTTGTTTGTAATAGTAGTTACATAAATAAATAAAAATAGTATAGTTAAATATATATATATAGATATTTTATTATGTTTATAACATATATATATATATATATATATATATATATATATAATAGGAGCCAGCCATGCTTTTAGACTACTGTTGAAGCCTCCAGAGGGATACCACTGCTGCTATGGAAAAGCCAACCGTTACAAAAATATTTAATGTAGAATAACAATTTATGTCACTACACATACAATTTAAGTAAATCAATAAATGCGTCTCACTACTAAACTTGACGTCATATTATAATTTTATTTAAATATATTTGAGTGGTGAATCATATTTACATATTGTGAACCCAGTGAAAATATTTTTTTACTTTGTTGCATAGTAGTTTATAATAATAATAATAATAATCTTTATTTGCGTAAACATGGTATAGATGTTGTTCATATGTAAAACGAGCGCTCATGTTTTGCTTATTTTACATACCATGCAAATATTTTAAGCAAAATCAAATATTTCTTAGCTATTTGAAATACAATTAGTCACTGATTTAGTTAAAATAGAATATAAATAATATATAATAATTAGTTAAATGTCAATTTTGACCATCGTCCATTTTAATGGGTACTAGTAAAAATCGCATAACTTAAGTAAAGATATATTGTAACAATACTATAACTAATGAACCGTATACTCATTTGCGATTTTCTATTGAAACGTAATGAAACCGAACCATTTTTGAAAAGATTGATCACTGGTGAAAAAATGTGGATCACCTGACAGAACGTGCGAAAAGATCATGGTAAAAGGGTATCAAGCTCCACAGACTGTTGGCGAAACCCTGATTAATGCTGTATGTGGTGGGATTGGATTCAGATTTTTACCTGTTTCGATCTCTTCAATTCTTTAGGGTAGTGTTAGGTTAACATGAAGAGATTACTGTCAAAACTACTTGTCGCATTTTGATCAAAAATCAAGATTTCTATAGGGTTATGTCACTACCACCTAAGATGGCAACAAGTTATCGAACAAATGGCACATATGTAATATAATTAAATGTAATTAAACTGAAAAAAAAATGTCTTGAATTTGTGTATAAAATACGAAAGTTTTTCCTGACCTTTTATAATCACATCGTGGCTGGGGTTTTTAGTCGGTGCAGAGTCCGAACTACAATCTCGTCTTACGAATTACGATATGTTTCCGTGAAAATTCTAGTTGACTCTTACACAGTGCATGAACTCAATTCTTAAACTGATTTATTATTTAGGTATGAAAATAAATTAGGAAACTAAAAAGAAAATATAAAAATTTGTAAATAGATAAAATTATTAACATTCAATGAAGATAAAAATTACATTACTGTGTAGTGGCGGTAGCAAATATCACTATCATATCGTCCAAATAAATCAGTATCAAATAAATCCAGGAGGCGCGCAAAAGCGCCTTCCTATGTATTAACAAAAAAAAAAATAACTGCAGTTGCCATGCCCGCCTGCAACTATGACAATACAAGGTATGGGCTTATGTTGCACACGCTCAGGCCTCAAGAAAGCTGTGAAGCAATTTAAAGGTTACTAAATTGGTGTTTACCAGTTTACTTTTGAACTTACTAGACACTGTTAATTAAAGAGGAGGCTATTAAACTCAGTATTTGGGGCCTGTGAAATACAACTACGATCACAAAATATTGCCTCAATTTTCGTTCATTAACAGCTATCAACAACATCGTAAGCCTTAAATCGTGCTGTAAATTTTGGCTAATTTTTACTCAACAATTTTCATTAATTCTTTTAATTAAATTTTACTAAGTCATTGCTTTTGAATTTTCTTTCTTATATCCTCAGATTAATAAATTCAATTAAGAATATTGATTAATTGAATAAATTAATTAAGACAAGGCTGTTAAATTATAACCTCTCATCATATAACTTAAAAGAGCGATGGGAGTAGTTTAATAACATAATATGTCATAAGAGTGTTCTTATAACGTATAATAGAAAAACACATCCGCCTTATTTGGTTGTGTTTTCCCGTCGATATTATTCTTTTGATCGTGTAGTGGCAGTGTAAGACTGTGAAGAAGTGGCAAACCAGGAGATGGTGCGACGTCATCCTAATAACAACAACAAAAAAACAAAAACTTTAGTCACCGACCTGCCACTAAGCGTTATGAGATATCTAATATAAATATCTAAATATAATTCTATAATAATATCATAAAATATCACCCTGTCAAGTCTATGGAGGAGGCCTATTTTCAGTAGTGGACTTTTGATAGCCTGTAACTGAAACGGTAGATGTCTTCATAATTGTATGAGCAATAACATACCTAAACTAATTAAAAATAATTAAAAGACATTGCCTAAATGACATGGGAATGTAATTGTGAGATTGGACTTTTACCACTTTAGGGGTGATTTATATAACACTCATGGTTGTGAGCAGTTGACATAATACAAGATGTCTCACAACTATGGCTATCATTCACCATATATCGAAATAGGTAGATTTTTCTGGCTTTTCTCATAGTCGCCTCTTACCAAATAGTAAAGAAATCGTACTGCTCTTACTACATCCCCGGGACGTAACCTCCTTATCATTGAAGTTTGCAATTCGCTACGTTTTTGAATTGAAGTAAATGTTAACCTCTTCTTAGTTTCTTTTTATATTTTTCGGCATATCTAGGTACTTAGTTTATTTTGAATTTAACATAGAACGGATACGACTTTCTCGGTTTTAAGTCATCCATGCACTTGGTCGGTTTTGTGATGGTTGTCATAGAAGTATAAACATATCTATACTGTATTGTTTGAGTTGTAACAGTAGTATAAAGTTGTAACAGTTGTGGTTAAAATATAATCAATTAGGCCCAAAGTTATAAAATATGACGAAGTCAGTTATATACAGTTATATATAGTTCCAGTAAGTTATATATTTTATTTTTCTTTTCTATTGTAAATTTATTTTCACGTTCATTAACATAAAATTTTAACGAAATTTATATTTATGGTTAAAATTTTCTCCTAAGCATTATTTATAAAAGTCCTAAAGTTATAAACAACGGAAATGCCGTACCACAAGACATAGTAGAACTATAGCAAATTTAAGTAGCAGTAAAGGATCATATAGAAAATTGAAACACATTTACGTATAACATATACGTGGTTATGAGGCACTTTGGGCAGACCAATGCTTATATATGAACATAACGCCACGGCCACACACACACACACATATATATATATATATATATATATATATATATATATATATATATATATATATATATATATATATATATATATATATATATATATATATATATATATATATATATATATAATAATATATCAAGCAATTATTAATAAGATAATAATAATTACGTAATTAATAATTTATTACATTTTCAGTATCATCATAGCTTAGGTTCAGCCAGGAGTTACCTTTTTTCTGCATTCGTATGATGATGATAAGAGTATAAATCAATTTTCCCGTTACATAAGTCGTATAAATAAGGACCAAGAAAATCAAAAATCTATGTGCAATTTCGTTTTAAATACTTTTCTCGTGTACACCAATCATACCGTCGCTTTTGCTTTGGCTCTGGATCATAAAGAACTAATGATGTTGTCTTTTAATAATTGGCCAAATAGCTGTCGCACAGACAGTACTTTCCATTCATGTAAAAGTTCTTTAGTAGGGTATAGAAATTACGAAAGGATGATACTTTTTAAGATTGCCCTTGGGCTCTTTCTAATAGTAATAGTGATGTTTTCGACAGCCTCCCAGACAGATATAGAATAGGTCAAAACGGACTGACACAATGCGTAATATACTGTTTTGATTAAGTTAAAATCAGCAATATGACGCAAATTTCTGAATATTTATATTAGTTTACGTACCCAGTTTTTAAGAGTAATGTGCTTTTCAAAGTTTATATGCTGATCATCACGTAACATCTAGATATTTAATAGATTAAATGATTAATTCTGTGCATGATCAAATTTAGACCTCAGTTAGTTTCCAATTTATATTTCGCAGTTTCTAGAAGTGCTCATATACGAGCTACTCGTAACTTGTTCATAAATCAGAACATGTCGTACAAATACCGGCTTGCACGCCAGTTCGCCGTATGATGCATTCACTAACGAGTTTTCAATGATGGTAACATAGATTTGTTTACACCGAATGTTCTTGCTTTTAAAAGATCTGTATGAAAAACTAAAAATGTTAAAATAATATTATTTTGGCTCCTTGTTTTTAGTTTTTAGTTATTAAGTTTTATTCAGCGTCCACGACAATTTAATTAACATTGTAAGTAATATGTGGATAGCATTGTGGGCTACATCATTGTGAATACATCATGTTATTGTATTTTAGAATTACTGTATTTTGTAGCTGTTTGCTGTTCCTTAATAAATAAAACTAAAAATAAAATAAAACTGAACATGTAGGTGTTTGACCACAAGAGTGAACAAACAATTTGTAGGTGTTGGTGGTGGAAGAGAGATAGCCGTTGAATACCAAAAGTAATGTACATCGTATGTATTTATACGTAGTAGATCCATGCTGCAGCTATATTAGAGGTATAGTTGTAGCACGAATGGCTCTGCTCAACCGGGGAAGGACCACGCTCTCGCAGAATACCAGCGTAAAATAGCAGCTTAACACTGCTGTGTTTCGTATGGTGAGTGTAGAGAACCGGAGACCCTTTTTACTGTAAAAGAGGCACTCCTTCTTTCATATTAAAAGGAAACATGTATCATCGGCGAAACAGATGATTTTACCATGATCTAGTTTCAGGTTGCATAGCTCATTTATATAAGCCAAGAATAGGGTTGGACCGACTATACTGCCCTGCCGTACAAATAATAGGAAGTTGACAAATAGTAGTCGCTAATCTTGACGCATTAGGTTCTGTTGTGGAGTAACTTTGAAAGAGGTCCAACTGTTTATCCCTAACACCGGCTAAGCTTATTTAGGAGTATGGATGATCGTGTCAAATGCTTTGGCTAAGTCAAGAAATACACCAATACATTTTCAACCGGCATCTAGGTTTGATACTACGTAATTAGTTAGATCCAGTATTGCGTAATTAGTACATTTATTTTTACGGAATCCATATTGTTGTTGAGATAAAAGATTGTTACTTTCAAATTAGTCCGTGAGTCTATTATGTTTTAGTATTTATTATCCGTTTAATTATTTTAGACATTGCAGGCAATATATATAGACGGTAGTTCGCGATACGATCTCTATCCCCATTCTTATGGATACAAGTATGGATTTTTAAACACATCTGGAAAGATGCCATGCGATAAACATAAGTTACAAATGCGTGTAATGTATGGAATAAGGTTATTTTATGTTGCTTTAATATCGCAGATGATATGCCATTCCATCCCACTCGACTCTTCAGGGATAATAATGCACTCTTTTTCATATGTCTCTATCAATACAAAAAGCTGATGATACATGGGTCACAATAGGGGCAGCAAGTGTCTTGGAAAGTATTTTGGGCAAGACTAGTACCTACATTAGCAAAATAATTATTGTAAAATCAGAGGAAAGTGAATATAAAGCTATGTTTTCGGCTTAGGTTTGTTTATGTTGATATTAACTACGTCCCAACTTCTTTACATTGTGAAAGAGTTATTGGACTGTAGTCATAGTTTTAGTGTTTTCAAATCCGACTGCATCAAGCTTATTACATCGTTTGTGCCGTACTGACTATTAATACATTACTCAATTGAGACATTATGGACAGAATGCATACCTGTTGGCGCCCTCGAAGATATGATGAGAACCAATCCTGGGCTGAAGAAGATTTATTGTTAACAGATACACCATTGGCATCACTAGACATTGTTAAATATAACACAATTGGTTTTGTTCAAATGATTGCCTGTATATAAAACATCTGATAATTTCAGGTGAGAGGTAGAGCTAGCAAGATAGAGTGGTCAACCGTATTAAAAGCGTTAGAAAAAATCTCGAATATCTTCAGTGACCTTGAGAAGGGCGGTTGTAGTGCTATGCCCAGGGCGAAATCCAGAGCTTAATAATAACTTGTGATGAGCTATATTGATGAAAGTAATGATGACCGTCCATAAATATTATGACAAACTCGCCTTCAATCTTCAACACCACGATTAGATTTTTACGAGTGCGTGGCAATATGTTCTAAAAACAAAATAAATTTTTGCAGAAGGTTGTTTAAAAAAAAACCTTAATAATATTTTTAAGCTAAGGACGATAACGGAATAGCGTTATTTTCCGTAAAAGGTGCAGTCAGCCATTAGAGACGGGGAAGTTAATCTATTTTGCATAATGTAAGCTAATGTGTGCGCACTTCGTCGCACCTGCAACTGCCGCAGATAAATTGAATGAGCGGCAGCTACATTGATACATAGCAGACAATATTGCTAACTTATAATTGCACTGTAACTATAATGGTTTATAATTTAATTTGATATTATATCATACGTAAAAGATATGTAAATAAAAGTAACACGAAAGTGGAATTTTAGTGTGTTATTAATTTGTATGTACGATACACGAAAAAGTAACATGTCTATACATCCCACAGCCGAGCACAGGCCTTTTCTCATTATTGGGAGGCTACAAGAGCAGGCAGAAGTCCACTTAATGTGTCTTTATTCTCAAATTCATTAATACCGATATGAATCGCGCTTAGTTTGTTCGCACAGCTCACAACTCTTGCTATAGTTGTAAAATCTTTCTTTCCTTCAACTCCTCAAACACAAGTATTGCTAAAATTTGAAAAACGTGTTTTAATATCATGTTGAAATTTGTCACCTCAAACTATAATTCTCTCAACAAAAACTAAAGCATAGAAGGAGCCTGTCTAACAGCTATATATACATCTCTTTTTTTTTTCAAAGTATGTCAGCAAGAGATAAATAAAGGTTTGTCAATAGGTACCAATGTACATTCGGTGAACGTCTGTTTGGATACCTTGGTTACCTTTGTGCTACTAATTTAAAAGAAAGATTAAAAAGTTTTTCTCTATGCTATGTTCATCTTAAATTGTTCGTATAATACGCTGGCTTATCTTCAGGTTATCTGACTGTGTTAAAATTGAGTTTTCGCTTAAATTATAATTTTTCGCAGCGTGAAAGTGTGAATCAAAATTAATAAAAAGAACAATGTCCTGCATTATAGTGGGGTGTAAATCCCATTACTGTAGGAAAGAAAACGACTCCGAAAACATTAGCTTTTACCGGTAAGTCATTGTGTCAAAATTTGAAACACAATTTACGAGCATTTTCAATTGATAGAAATTCACGTTTTTTGTCATTTTTACTTTAAAATCGAATAATCTAATAAATTAAGATTTTGCCTATTTTTAAGTAATAAAATTGAATATTTGTTGTTTAAAATCAAAGAGAATATAATCACTACGTTTAAGAGGCGGGACTTCCTAAGAAAAAGTAAATGTATGACATTGCGCCAAGCTACTCTACCAACATCAAAACAAGACAACAGTCAACAGTCAAAATATCAACATAAAAATATCAACACCGCGTAATCAGCAATTTAATTTTTAAACAAATCAAAACAATAAACAGATTTATTGTAAAAAGGATCTTACTGTATAATGTTTGTTATCCCGCAGATGTAGTGAAGGTATAGCATTTAATTTCAACCTGCGCCATTTGTGTTCAAAATTTATAAAGCAGTCATCTTTAAAATGCCTGGAACAAATAAGGTGGTGCTTTTTCCACTCCCAATTGCGACGTGCAATAGCGTGAATCAATTTTTTTCTTAAATTGATGTCCGTAGGAAAACTGTAATTTAATCGTAAACTATCGATAATTTATACTAGAGATATATTTTTCCAACACTATTGCCAAAATTTTAACTCAAAATTTTAAACAGGCTGGTGCAACTTCCATAGTAAAAATTATACGTACGAAATTGGTCAAATTTTAATGACGGTTATCTCGTCTTTCTGCTTTTCGTAATATTTCTGTTAACGACATTGTCAAATCAAATAGGTTCAAATGGCAAATCAAACAATCACATTTGTATAATTTTATTTATTAAGATTGCTTTAAATTTTGTTATAGAAGCCGTTATTCATTTACAGATTTGTTAAAAAAATAAATATACATTATAAAACTTGCCAATTAAATGGTGCAAGAAGCGGAAAAAATAATAACAAGAAAAGGCTATTCGTAGCAATATTTCCCTTAGATGATGAAAGGTTTGTGGTGATTTCAACTTTAATTGTAATATGATATTTAACGCGAGTACATTTATGGACTAGCCATCTATGTAGGACAGGTTTTATAGTGTACGATTGTGTGTACAAATACAAACACTATTTCTAAATCTGATACTTCGATGGGATAGCAATCCGAAACGAACTATACTTGAAACTACATTATCAATTGTGACTACTAACATTCTATTTGTTCAATAAAAATGATTTTATTTATATTATTTTTCAGATGCAAGCAATGGGTGAAATAGCTGGCACATGCACCAATTGAGATTCACATGTTAAAACATATTTGTGGCAAACATTGCAAATCTGAGGATTTGAACCCAACTAAAAGGAACTGTTATTTCATCAGTGGACTTAATTAAACTTCCACTATATTTTTTTTATGGATAGGGTGACAAACGAGCACACAGTCCACCTGATGGTAAGTGGTTGCTGTGACCATAAACATCTCATCTATCTTCAACAAAGAATCAAAATGCAGATGCGTTGTCACCCGTGAGGACTAAGATGGAATGCCTCTTTTCAGTAAGGGTCTCGGTTCTTCACCATACGAAACACAGCAGTGTTAGCTGCTATTTTACGCTGGTATTCTGTGAGAGCGTGGTCCTTCATCGAGCCGACCCATTCGTACTACAACTATACTACTAATATAGCTGCAGCATGGCTCTACCATTTAAATGTATGTATATTAATTAGGTTTCATTTACATGTAGCCAAAGATAATATCCTCTAAAGTCACATTTTGGTAAGAATTAGATTATATAACTAAACTCAAAGTTATTCGTAATTACCTGGTTATAAATATTTTTATAGATTCATCTACAAACATCAGCTATAATGAACACTCATTTTGAAAGCGACAATTAGTAAACAATCTCTGCGAGTAGTATGTACATAGTATTTGTTGTATTTGTTACACTTAAAAGGAATTTAATCCAATCAGTGTTAAAAAACCAATATTTTACCCTTTAAAGAACTAATGTTGAATGAAAACAAGCATCCAGACGCAGACTATTTATTTTACAGCATAGCAACAATTGTTCAGTGCGGGAACGAAGCCTCGGTCCTGCAATGCCGCAGCCAAACGCTTAGCCACTGCGCTACGGAGTCGTCATTTATTTTTACAATTAATTATTAGTATAATAGTGCGTTTTTTTTTTATATTTTCTTTATACATATTTTGTACTAATAATTGTAGAGATATAATTACAAATTGCTGTGTGTAAAATACATTGATTTCTTATCCTCATGGGCATTTTTTACTCAATCCCCACGTCAAAAAAAATATTTCTCATAAATTATTCAGTATAGGGATCTAACTTTTATTAAAAAATATCGATACACAATATATCGATAAAAGTTATATCGATAAAGTTATTCGAGGATAGACATTTACAGCACTATTATAATTCGCCTATGTTGTCAGCACTGTTTGTCAAAAATTAAATGTCATGTCTTGATGTTGGTAGAGTAGCTAGGCGCAATGTCATACATTTACTTTTTCTTAGGAAGTCCCGCCTCTTAAACGTAGTGATTATATTCTCTTTTTTTACACTGACACAAATATGTAAGCCAATTATATATTTCAATTAGATTTATAAATATATATATTATTAATTTAACAATATACAAAAATTTTGATTAAACAGTTTGTTGTTTGATAAATATTCAAGAAATAAAAAATTACATGTGCACCACTCTGAGTAATACAAACCAAAAAAGGAGATTATAATTATGTAAATAAACAAAATTAACTACAGTAATTGCAGATTTCACATCAATGGGTGTATGTACTATGTATAGAGTTTATTGAACATGTGCGAGTTCTTGCGTGCGTGCGTATGTGCGTGTATGCGTGCGTGCCTGTGTGTGTATGTGTGAGTGTGGGTATGTGTGAGTGATTGTGCGGGCGCGTGTGTGTGCGTGAGTTGGGATTAACATATACATAATTGCATTTTAAACCAAAATGAGGAAAAGATGGAATATAGTGTTCATGGCTGAGCAGAGATTACTATTTATTATAGGCGACTTTAATAGGTTTTCGGTCGATTCATAGTCTAAAGTTTTCAGATATTTTGTAAGAACGGATTTACAACTAGATTTAGGTAAAGGATAGAAATTTAGGATATTATTTAGTTTATTATACACGTACGGTTCGAGAAAACAGAAGAAATTGTGTGAGGTAGCAGAATGGTAGAATTGGGTGCGTTTGTCCTTTAGCGGCTCCGGATCGTATTTACATTGAGAATGTTTCATTAAGACAGTTTGTAAGATGAATGTTTGTCTCACTGTTTGAACATTCCACTTTGTGTAGAGGTCCACTGTTGGAAAGCGAAACGGGAGACCTGCACTAACTTTTAGGATGGCCCTTTGAGCACTTTCTACCTCGATTAGGTTTGTTTTAGCAGCACCTTCCCATGAACTGATGCAGTAATCTATAAAAGATTGGCATAGAGCGTAATAGACCATCTTGATGATTCGGTCTAAACACTGATTACATTCTGCCTCTAAAGGGGGCTCCTGGGTGAACATTGAGTTTGATAATCATCAAGCGAATTAGCAGACCGTAAGCAGTAACGAGGAATATTAGCGCCGGGTTCCATTATTCGGAAACGCCATTATTCACGATGACTTTGTAGTCCCTTTGCATTGAGCTGTAAAATCACATTGTGCAACTATTTCATTGTAGCAGGAAATCGTACATTTCTGCGACCGTCATTACAAACATCTTTAATTTGTAATGAATATTGACGAGGTCAAGTCACGTTTTTCACCTTGAATATATTTATATGTTTTTTGAAGGCGTTTGTTTCTTTTTTGATCCGATTCAAAATATCAATATTAATTTTTTCTAGTAAAATAAAGATATAAAACTACACATTATATTGGAAAAAAAAATTTCAAATACTAATTTCTGTTTAACTTTCCTATACGCCCGCATCAGTTTTTTTTAAAGAATAAGGGTGACAAACGAGCACAAAGTCCACCGATATTAAGTGAATGATGTGGCCCATAGACATCATTCTTGATTTACATTTATCCTCGATTAAGAATCAAAATGCAGATGCGTAAACGGGGTCTCCGGTTCTCTACACTCACCATTCGAAACACAGCAGCATTAAGCTGCTATTTTATGCTGAAATTCTGTGAAAGCGTAGTCCTACCCCGATCGAACCGATCTATTCGTGCTTCAACCATAATATAAATGCAGCGTGGCCCTACCGCTGTCTCTGAGATCGTCAAAATGCTTTTATGTTTTTTTTTTCTTATATCGTAAATGCTGGCAGTTTGTACTTTCTGTTAGCTGCATGATTCGTTACTAACTTTATTTTTGGGTTAAAAAGTCTTCGCACAAATAGCACATGTAATATTTAACGCACGCATTTACTCAGCTTAATTACGCATTACAGAACACCCAATATTACTTTCAAAATGTTTTCTTAAAATTGTTTTGAACCAGCCTGAACCAGAATGGATCAACAACACTTAATTCCTCATTATAAATTCGTGATAAAGAACGAACACAGTTTTCACCACAATTCGTAGGATGAAAACGTGAAAGGTGAAGTACAGTACTTGTGCTTGTAATTCATAATATACGATATAAACTTTTGTTGAATGCGCTCTATTTTGTCAGTGTGCAGAGTATAACATGGGTTCAACTAGGGAGACATATTCTAATGCAGACCTTAGATAAGCAAAGTATACTATTTTTAAAGTCGTGATTTTTAAAATATTTGCATGTCCGTATCACATAACCCAAATTACGTAATGATCGATTCACTGTGTAGTCTATATGATTTGTTTATTCAAATCATAAAAATCTTAATTTTAAATTATGATATTATTATATATGGCAGCGCAACACATAATTGGAATATTAGGGCAAACCTAAAACAAAAGATTCTATGGACTAACCGAAGCCGGGCTTTGCGATTTGTCGGCCAAGGAAGCAACCGTTACCGATATATTTATAATTGTTTCTTGTTAATATCTTCGGTTTTTTTAATTGGTTTTTACTTAAAAATTCCACAATGCGTATTTTTTATGAGTCACAAAGTTTTACTATAAATGCTGCACTTCTTACAACTTTAATTTTAAAATATTTACGGAGCAAATAAACTAGACTGTCGCTCATGCAACTTATGACAGCAATTTAGTATAGTTATTACCCACGCAAATATATTTTAAGACTGGTAGCAAATGTGCTATCTTATTATTTATATTTTAACTCAGTTAAGTTTTTGCTACCAAGACGCCTGCTTCTATTGTGTAGCATAGTCATTTGACATTTAATTTGGAATTAGTTCCAACTAATTTAAATTAGTAAATGCGACATTAGAGGTGATCTGTAGCAATAAAAGAGTTTAATTAAATTAGAATGCAGGCCACAAATAAGTATTCAATACACTCACACCACCACTCGAGCCGCTGCATTGAGCTGGTTACGTACGCACACAAGTATCCCACCGCATTTTATTTACTGTTCAGGCAGAATACCGATCGTATCTAAATAATTCGTTTCTACATCACATTTTCACTACATTCGGTAATTTAATTTTTCAACATTTTGATAGTAAATATTTGAATCGCTAGGAATACACTCCATGTTAGAATATTTACACAAATATAAAAACGAAAACTTTTACAAATTATTAATATTTTATTTAATAACAGCAATATGATACACGTGTAGTGGCGGGTAAGAATACCCACTACCCCATATCTTCCGTGGGTCTCAGAGGCGACAAGGGAAACTGATACAGAAGATGGGCAGCAATATCTTTCTGATAAAGCAAAAACAATAAACTGCGGTTGTAACCCGCTCGTAAACATAACTATGGCAATATACCCCCGCAGGCGACGACACAAAGAACGGCCCCAGTCCCCGGCGGCCCCGCTATTCCTGGCTACGGTGGCGACCATGGTAACGGCAGGGGCAGGGGTGCTAGAATCTCCGGTGGAGTTCGGTTGCCACCTACGACGACTCGACCTGGCAACATATAACGCACGCACCTGAGGACTGACGAAAGATCCTGGAGCTGGAAGAAGAGATGATAAGTTACGCTGGAATATAATAGACTATCCGAGGTCCGAAAAGAGGGGAGGACACGGTAATCCTCGAATCCGGCAACTTATTCTATCACCGGGAGAACGACCATCTGTCCCCAAGGAGGTGTCGGTTTATCGTCCACAAATCTCTCGTTAACAACGTTGTAAAGATTGGGAGTGTATCGACGAGGTTTTCGTGCTTATACTCAAATCACAAACGGTATTCGCTGAAGGTCATGCAGGTTTACGCACCAACCTCAGCACCGATGAAGGTGGAAAATGTATGAGGATATCTCTGAGCCATGCATTCCTCCAAACCCACTATACAGTGATAATGGGAACTTCAACGCAAAACTAGGCTGAAGAGCGGTGAGCTGATGAAATTCGGAATAGGACAGCAGAACCCAAGGGCCAGCAGCTGGCCAACTTTATGGAGAAAGAGGACTCTTTATGATGAACTCTTTCTTCCAAAAGCGGCCCCCACAATGGACCTGGTGAGCTGACGGTTCGACAAAATGAGATTGACTTCATTATGACGACCAGACGACAACTGTTCAGTGATGTCTCAGTGATAGCGAGGTGAAAACTGGCGGCGATCACCGAATAGTGAGAGCACACTGAACCTAAACGTTAAGTTGGAGAGGTCGTCTAATGAAGTCAACGCTCAAATCCCTCGTGCTCTAATCCAAAGTCCCGAAAACTTTCAGCTCGAGTTACAAAATCGTTTCAGTGCCTAGAATTTTGCAATGAAGTGGACGATATGAATGACAAGCTTGTGGAAACTGTCCATGCGGTCGGGCTAAATTCGGTAAGACCGTCGCAGAAGAACACAAAACTCTCCGATCACACTCTTAATCTCATGGTTGTTAGACGGAAGATGAAGCTGCAGTCTTCAGCAGATTGACAGCATACAGGCAACTGAACAGACAGATCTCCAAATGCATGCGGCGGGACTTGCACAACTTCAATACAGCTCGTGGAAGAAGCGATCGAAACGGAACCAGGGCTCCAAGTCTTTGCCAGAGATATGTCTGCCAAGAGCCAACTGTCGAAGCTGAAGACCGATTGTGGCGCATCGTTTCGGACACGAGATTTTGAGTGAGATTGAGAGTTCTATGGGCAGCTGTACGTCATCGTTGGAGCCACGCGCAAGTGTGATAACGATCCAAAAGCAAGTCTTATCCGACACTATTCCGATGATATCCGGACGTCAGTCTGAGCAGATTAAATGGCTCTCCAGCACCTTAAAAACGGCAAGGCCCAGCGAGGATGGAATTACAGCGGAGCTTCTGAAAGCGGGTGAAAACGGTGCTGAAGTCCTTCAAACTCTTAATTCCGTCCTCCATGGTAACGATACACAGGCGTGGAGCAGAATTGCGGTGGTCTTGTTCTTCAAGAAGGCGACAACGCTCTCTTGAAAACTACAGACCGATATTCCTTCTGAGCGCGTCTACGTGCTGTTTCGAGTCATACAGATCGTCTCGCATGCAGAATCGACGACTTCAGCCTCCCGAACAAACCGGTTTCGAGGCTTTAGCACTATAGACCACCCATACTCTTCGGCAAATTGTACAGAAGACCGACGAGTACAATCTGCCACTTTGCTTGCGTATGTGGACTATGAAAAACTGATTCCGTCGAAATTTGGGCGGTGCTGCAGTCCCTTCAGCGGTGCCAAGTAGACTGTCGGTATATTGAGGTGCTGAAGTGTTTGCAGTAGGGGACTGATGGCTATCCGAGTACAGAACCAGGTGAAACCTATCAACTGCAGAGGTGTAAGACAGGGTGACGTAATATCCCCGAAACTCTTCACGCTGCATTGGAAGACGTTTTCAAGCTGGACTGGAAAGGATACGGTATTAACATCAATGGCGATTACATCACTCACCTTTGATTTGCCGACGATATAGTCCTTACTGGCAGAATCGCTGGGACCTAAGCACTGCTCAAACAATATAATAGTGTCTCCCAACGGATAGGTCTCAAGATGAACATGGACAAAACAAAATCATGTTTAATGTCATGTCACACCTATGCCAGTAGTTGTTGGGAGCACTAAGCTCAAGTTTTGACGATATGTTTACCTGGGACAAATAGTCCGACTAGGTAAGTCCAACTTCGACCGAGAGGTCAATCGACGGATTCAACTCGGCTGGGCAGCGTTCGGGAGATTACGTTATCTTCTCGTCAGGCATACCTCAAAACCTCAAAACTAAGTTGTACAACCAGTGCGTGTTGCCAGTGATGACATTACGGAACTGAGACGTGGTCCTTCACTGCTGGCCATATGAGGAAGCTCAGGTCGCTCAGCGAGCTATGGAGAGGAGCTATGCTCAGGGTTTCTCTGCGTGATAAACTTAAAATGAGGATATCCGCAGTAGAACCAGGTAACCGACATAGCCAAAGGATTAATAGCTGGTGGCAATGGGCCGGCCATATAGCTCGAAGACCGACAACCATGGGGAAAGGTTCTCAGTGGCAGCTTCGTACCGGCAGGCGAAGTGTGAGCGTCCCCCCACTAGATGGAGTGACGACCTGGTAAGACGGGAAGTCAATGGATGCAGGTGGCTCGGGACCGTGCTTTGTGGCATTCCGTGGGGAGGCCTGTTCAGCAGTGGACTTGTGAGGGCTGTAATGAATGAATGAAAAATATGATATCAACCATGAGATGTATAATTTATACAAATTCGCTGTCTTTACACAAGTAAAACTGACTGATTATGATCTAAGAAATATATACATAAATATAAAAAACATAAAATATAAATTATACAAAGCATACAGAAGTAATAACATGGTATATTTTTGTGGCAACCAGTGTTTGAAAGTTATTGGTTCCAAAAAATTAATAATTTAAATATTGTAAATTCATAATATTCACCTCAATTTTATATATTAGTTATTAATTTACTGCCTCTTTGTATTGAATATTAGAAACTCAGTACATACCTTTAATATTATAACAAAATTCTTGTGTTGGAACAAAAGTGGCAGGTAACGAAAATAATTTAAAATCATTGTGTTCTTATTTCATGTCATTACCTACTTTTATTAATTAAAATCTATTCTATTACTCAGATTATTATATTATTTTGGTTCTTTTCAATTATTCTAATAATTTGAATTGAGGTCTGTAAATAATTAAAAAAAAATCGGGGTGTGGCTGTGTCATGGACGGCCGTGTTTTACGTGAATACGGCCTTACGTAACAGGTAATCTTGACGATGATGATACCGCCGGCGATGATGTTGTTGCAATTTGTCTGCGCTTAGCGGTGTTACGATATGATCTCAGATCCAGGCCAGCACTGGCTTCTTTCCATCCACGTCTCGTTATTTGCAGTATAATCACAACGGTTGATGATGGAATCGGTAGAGATGTCTTCTGGTGCGCAAACAAGCTAAGTGCATTAATGGCGGTGATAATTAAAACAACACTGATCAGGAACATAACCACAAAATTTTTTTTTACTTGGCGACTAGAGTCGTCAGGTGCCTCTAACTCCGCAAATGGCTCGTCTTCACTGAAAGCTCACATGCTTAACATACCAATCACACCGTTTATATGCCATCCTCAACGTCAATGTTCAGCAATCATCATGAGATAACAGGGATCTTATAGGTGGTCTACCCAACTGACGACACTCATTTTGTGAAGCTTTTGCTGGAGCTGTAACAGCTTCGGTGTGATTCTTGTAGCCGATTAAAGTGTCTTCGGCATCGCTGTATGTCTCTGTCACGATAGCACTTCTGTTGTCATTGAACGACTAATCATCGTCAATTGACGCGGTAGCTGATGAACCATCGTGTCTACATCGACGGGTACATTAATGACTTGTCCGATGACCATACAGCATCGCCTGTAATCAAATAGCAGCATGTCTTTAACACTGTTAGATTTCTACGTGACTTAAGAATACTTAACATGGTTTAAAAACCAAGATTTAAATGTTAAGATCGTCCATTATTTTGTGAACGTACATTGTCACTGTAATTAAGTTAGCTTGTGAAAATGTCTTCGTCTCCTTTCATCAACCTTCCTAAGCTGCCTGCCATAAGTTGCCAGATACAAACTATACAACAACAGAGATTTTTTCTTCAATTTTATACAAACAAAATACGAAAACTTTTTTCCCGACCTATTATAAATCAGCCCAAAACTAAATAAAAGAACACACTCTGACTATGTATAATCTGACAAAGACATATAAATATAATGAGGAGCGTTTTGACTCCTTAATTAAACACCAGTGTGAGTGTCAGCGTTCAGTACCAGTTTCTTCGAGTCTCAGTGTGTGCTGATATATATCACCACAAAACTCTGTGACAGTGACAGCAGAGGAGATTAAGTAAAGTAATTCAAATATTAACAAAAATAATATAGTTATGTATAATGATGACATGGAAAAAATGTAGGCATAATTTTAAATAACACTTTCTTTAAAGGACAAAAAACAAATTGTGCATGTCTGGAGCATCTTTTAGTGACATCCAAATAAAATTCAGTTACAAATTTTTAAATAGTACAATAATAATTTTTGTGGTTAGTGTTGTTTGTTGGAAGACGCAGTGTAAACAACAAACAGTTATTAAGATATATTGAACAACTTTCTTAAATGTATACAAAATTGTCTTGTTCTCTGCCTTATACAGAATTGCCAAAAATTCATAATAGACATAATTTAAATACAAATAAATAATTTTTGAAAAATTATTAAAATTTGACATATAATTGTAATATATAATGGTTTTATCCTCAAAACTTTTAACATTGATGATTATACAAAGAAATTAATAAATCACAGGCGCTTCAAAATATCAAACCGATTATGAGTTTGGGCAGTATAAAAGCGTTTAATTTATCACCATGGTGTCAAACATAAATCGCTGCTAATTGCTCATGATAAATAATGAAAATATTATATATTTTATAATTTGGTAAGAGATTTTTAATTTTATTTCCTTAATTTTAAATGAATACAATATAAAACTAAAAAAAATATTAAGTACTAAATCAGAACGTGGTTTCAGTGGTTAGACCCATGCTGCAGCTTTATTATGGTTGTAGCACGAATGGGTCGGCACGACCGGGAAAGGACCTATAAAAAATCCTATAAAAAAAGGACCACGCTCTCAGAATACCAGCGTGAAATAGCAGCTCAACGCTGCTGTGATTCGTATGTTGAGTGTATAAAACCACAAAACCAGAAGTATGCTACAAGGGAACTGACAAATAACACTTATATATAAACAACTACATAATATAACTTTCCTAAAGCCTAGTCATGTAAAAAGCCAGCTAAATCAAAATCAATATAAATTAATAAAGTTGCAAATATTGTGTTACATATATTAACAAATATAGTACGCAAAGGCAAATGTATAACCAGTGAAATTATCTAAGTGTTTCTTAGAACAGGTAGGTAGGTTCTAAAACGGTGCATGAACGGTAATAAATAATAGTTTGAGAAAACTATAAAAACACGCTTTTGTAGATAACCGAACTAAAAAGTAGAAAATAATTTTCAGTAAGATTAAAATAAGAAAATAGCGATTAACATAAAAAAATCATTTTATTGTAAAAAAGCGTGGGGTGATTTTAATTTTTTATGATGATGCTAATTTTGCAAATATCACAAAATAATTACAACAAATGACTACAAAATTTATCTACAAAAGCGTGTTTTTGTTTTTTTTTTAAACTATTATTTATTTTCTATTTTTAGTGCTGCTAACTACAAAAGCGTGTTTTTTAACGAAGTTCTTTGCATGACACAGTAGATTGAACTGACAGAAATCGTAGTTATTTATGAATTATTCGTAAATCCTGAGGATCCTGGCAGGATAATGGGATAAACTATTTAAACTATTGCATTTTCATCGGTCCTGATAAGTGTGCGATTTCAAATCAATCCGACGTTTTGAAGGATGAAAATCACATTCAAAATTCCGTTATATAGATACAACCCAAGCTAATAAAGTGCTAAAACAAACACCAATCTATTACTCTACTGGAATTCGAACTGAAGTTTAAATTGAATTTTGTAGCTATTTATAAATATTAGTTTCTGAAAACTTGCTTTCTTCCGTTTAATTTCTACATGTGTTATTTCTAATTAAGGGTATTAAAAGTTATAATATTTTTTTATTAGATGAAAAATTTAACACACGTTATTTAACTGTAAATAATTTTCAAATCAAAGTTAAAGGACCAAAAATGCTCCTCTTGCCAAATCGCACCTTAATACTACTCAAATTAAATTCAAAGAAGATAAAATACAACAAGGATACTCAAGAGAAGTTACTCCTTTAATTAAAGGTAGAGGAGGTTGGTATAACATAAACGATGTTTAAACATATTTAATGAAAGTTAAAACGAGTTCACTCATTGACTTTGCGAAAGGCCAACCGCTAATACAATCAAAGTTTATTCGAATGTCTCAGGAAGGCAGTTAAAACCTAGTTAAACTAAAAATGGTTAAAGACGATATAAAATACACTACAAATTTACAATAAATTTATTTACATGATTAGGCTATTACTTAAATATTAGTAATTTTAAGTATGTGTCTATAAGTCTTAGAAAAACATTACACATCTTTGCGCGTCATTTTAAAATGTATACTATAAGACATCGCACCTGTAGCTTTCTCATTTGGTTCTAAGAGCAGACATTTTGCTACCTATCCTTTCAGCATTTCAGTATTTTACATCATAAAATTATTAATGAATATGAAAACTTGATTTATTTCTTTACTCATTATTAAAGTTTAAATGGCGTGGTCCCCGGTCGAGTCGACCCATTCATGCTGCACCATAATGTAGCTGCAGCTACAGAGGACTGTTTTTACGTGGTGAAGCCACGCTCTCAGAAATACCAGTGTAAAATAGCATCTTAATGCTGCTGTGTTTCGTATGGTGAGTGTAGAGAACCGGAGACCCTTTTTGCTGGAAACAGGCATTCCATCTTAGTTTTCAGGGGTAATAACAACATATGCATTTTGATTATTAATCGAGGGTAAATGTAGATGTCTGGGCCATCATACACTTACCATCAGGTGGACTATGCTCGTTTGTAACCTTAATTCTATAAAAAAAAGATTATTAAAAATTTACATACGTGGTAGAGTTACATCCATGGATCTGCCACGTTTGTAAATTTTTAAAGGCACAATTTGGTTTTTAATATTAAGTCACTTTCTTTAAGTCCTTCCTAATGGCCGACAACATCATATAGGTAAAATTTATTTAACAGATTACTATTGAAAGTTGGAAATAGGTATTATTATTACTTCATTGCGAAACATAAAGGCACGTCTACTGATAATTTCGAATGGCTCGTAACTTTTAGTGTTAGCAACATATTCCTTTGTTTTAGAAGGGCTGATAAAATAAACTTTGCCATGATTTCGTGTATGTACGGTACTTTTAATTTAGGTTTACAATTCATATTTATTTGTTGGTTTGACTCGAGGCTTCTATTTAAAAAAACAATTTCATGTAGTTTTTGTTCATTATTGTCATCATTCAAGGTTCTCATAAAAACTACTTTAGTCTTCTGTTGTGTGATCAAAATTTTGTATTGAATGGCAACAATTTGTGTTTTTGATACTCCAGCTGGAATTACAATCTGGAATATGCGACGTACCGTCATTACGTGGTAGTTAAATGAAAACAAATTCCATTCATAGTAAAGAATATTTTTTTAATTTAATATCATTGAAACTTTTTGGGTCATTTTCATTAGGCGTAAGGGTGAGTATGAACCGTTTATGATATTATCGAAGGACGAGCGAATAAAACTGAAAATTATTGCAAAAGATCCGAACCTGAGATGTTTACAGACTGGTAATGCAGAGCAACAGCTAGTATAATTACAGACTGTGAGACATTCCACATTAGTCAGAAGAGACATGGCATTTCTACATTGTTTGAAATTGGTTGTAGGTATCCATGGGCTTCAGCTGCCACTTACCATCAGGTGACCAGTAAGTTCGTTTGTCACTTCAGTTTTATAAAAACAAATAACTTAAAAGCGTGTCGGTGATGATGATGATATTAACGAAGAAAACTTCTTTATTATAGAAACTTATGTGTTGATAAAAAAACAGTTAAGTTTTACCAAATTAATTTAAATATATTTTCATTTTTTATTGTACTATTTTGTACTTATTTAAACCGGAGGCATCTATAGGGAAATTATTCCTAAAAATATTTTTACACGCAATCACAAAAAAACTTGCGATATTATCACAACTTTGTATAAATTCCTTTAAATATTGGCATAAGAAGTTCATATATTGCTATTTCTAATTTTTTTTCCTGATTTCCTTTTGTTTTTGTTGTTTTTGCTGTTTCTGTTGTTAAATTTGTTGTATTTTATTTATTGTTGTTTCTGTTGTAGTCACTGACCAGTTTCTGTCTCCGTCTGTCTAGCGACTTACCTTAAGCTATTTGAGCGTAGAGATAGAATATAATAGCATAGTTATAGATGTTAAGTACATAGAGTTGAATTTCGATTTAGGGGCGCTTAATTTTAGGATGTGGATTATCCTTAGACTTATATAAGAATAAATTTATTAAGCCAAACCCTGAAATTAAGCCCCCAAAATTAAAATTCGATATCGAAAATATTTTAAGGGGAATTTTATAGGAAATGTTTACTTCAAATACTTATTTAATTTTGACTTTCCTCGAATATTTTGTTTTCAGTTTTTTTTTTGTTATCTTAACATAATTTATTAAACAAACAATATAATATATTACTACATTTTGGTTAACATTATTTTTATCATCCTTCAACTTTGTAAATTGTGCTTTTAAAATATATTGCTACTTTACTGGAGCATAAAATGCTTAGAAAATAATATATCATAACGTCATTCTAAAGTAAAGCTATGCTTATAAATTTTCATGCCCACGTTTTCTGTCATGTTTTACATTGTGTTACATAAATGGGGTACCTTGTTTGCATTAGCAACGTCATCCTTAAGGTGAATTTTAATGAAGTTCAGCAGGAGACATGGGCTGTTTTATAGATACAATTTTTTTACTAAAGGCTGTTTTTATAGGGATGATAAAGATATAACAATTTAAAAACAAAAGATCTAGTTAAAATTATTTTTATTATGTAACTTAATATGTCGTATATATTATACCGGGTGCTTGTGAAATGCTCCCGAATACGAAGACAGACGATAGTACTAACGATACCTTTGATAATGGGTCAGAAAGAAAATCGACCCCGAGGAAAAAACATCATCTTTTCACAACGTTTTATTAGCTTTATTCACGCTCCATCATGTTGATACAGCCTAAATGAAACGATAATTTCATTAAAAAAATTATGAAAATACTTAAAAATAAAACCAGTAGTGGAATTTAAATCAGCTGACTAGGGTCAATATTCGCGCGGACGCCGAACTCTTTTATCTAGCTCGGTACGAAACAATGCATTAGGTATTACTACTTATTCTACCCTTCCTTTTCACACGCTGTGTCGCCGCCCGGCCAACTCGTGTCGCCTTATTTACACATGCATGTTGCACCGAAATTTACCTACTAAGATTTGTTTGTAGACGACATAAGAATTAGAGGCGGCAATCGCAAAAAAACTTGCAAGTAATCTTTAATAGTTTTGACGACCCTCTTTTTAAATTCAAAAGTATTGGGGGATTAAAAACCGAAAGTCAATTAAAATAAAGTAGAAGAATTATTTTTTAGATTAATTCTGATAGATTAATTAACTAACGATCACAATTGCAATTGATATTAACTATTAAATTATTCAGCACCATTTCATTTCTATTTTCTTGTAAAAAATCAAAGATAACGATGAAATAGTGTTTATAATTGTGTAAAAGAGTACCCATATACATTATATTGAAATTAATATACCATACGTTTATTAATTTCAATATAATTTTAGTATTATCTAACTGCTTTTTGCGTCAGGTACAATTGATTGTCTTACTGTATTAAAAATGACAACTATAACTTCTAAATTCCATATGAAGACTAGTCGTAGGATAACTAAACTTATAAAATTAAATTTGGCGATGTTGTAACGGTTTAACGATCTGTGGAAATACAAAGTGCTTACCGCAAGGACGTTAGACGCACTTAGCGGTAGCATTTGTTTTAGCGGGATTGGTTATTAATTTTAGTTTTTGAGACAGTGCCGTGTTAACTATCACGTGCGCGTGAGTGACAGTTCAATCGTTTTGTTTATTAAATTCTTTTTGTTACTACTTGCTGTTATTATTCTTGTTACGTTTTGTATTTCTTGTTTTGTTTAATAATGCCTAACGCGTACGTTTATAGTGCTCGTGAATACGGCAACATGTTAATGTGCCTTGGAGAATCTTATAAGGCCACGGAGGATTTAGATCGGTAAGCTGTTTCATACCGATTTTTTTAAAATAACTTAGTACTGAACTGATCTGAATAGGTACAAAACTGTATACATCAGAATAATAAACATACCTACAGGATGGATAAAGTATGCCTCTATCCTTGTTAACATTTCATTTAAGTAAATTTTTCATTAGCGGGAAATCTAACCATGTATTTGGTTTATTTAACCTGTGAATTCGAATTAAAGTGGCTAGGAGGAGACAAGCACAGTGGCAAAATAGTAGGTTAAGTAGATAAGTAAGGTATTTAGACAAGTGTTGTAAATTATAAGGTATTGGTTAGATCGCTAGCCGCGGACCGCGCTAGTTCGGTGTCCGCGCGAATATTGACCCTACACAGCTGATTTAAATTTCACTGCTGGTTTTATGTTTAAGTATTTTTATGATTTTTTTTATAAAATTATCGTTTCATTTAGCTGTACCATCATGATGGAGCGTGAATAAAGCTAATAAAACGTTGTGAAAACATGACTTTTCCCCACTAGGGCTGTCATAAACAAATTCTAAAATCTTAAAGTGATTTTCAAACAAAAAAAACAAATCATCAAAATGATATAATTGTAATCAATATGAGTCATAGATTTACTTGTTTATAATATTTTTTGGAGTTATCTTCAGAAATCACAGACAACGTCAATAAAAGATTTACTTTCATAATATCTGAAATAACAGATGTTTCGTAATATAACCTCATAAAAAGACAGCTATACAACGATATACATGAATGAATATACGATACGTAAAGATAAATAATTCACGGAATGTTTTAAGTCCGGTCAAGTTAACTCAAAAATAGGGGTATGGTGGTTGGTTGGTTCATAACATTCGTAATGTTAGGAACATCATTACAAATTAAATGTGAAAGGTCCCCATCGATCCACACCTGCAAAAAAATTCAAGGTCAAAAGTTTGCAAATATGGGCTTTTTTGCATTTTTCAGCTAAACGGTAAGTTAAAAATAACTTTTAGCACTTTAAAAAATAAAATAGCTTTTAGCACTTTTTTCCCTAAGAATCACCATTTTTGAGAAATAGCGATTCAGAAAGTTGAAAAAGTTTCGACGCCACGAGTGAGGTAGTGTACTTGGCTCATTTTTTAACGTGGTTTCCTCGGTAGACCTATTCAACGATCTATTGTGGTCCAGTTTAATAAAAAAAAATATTGTATCAAATAAAAAATGTTACTATTGGAAATGATGAAAACGGTGTAAATTATGAGAAATTGGGAAAACTATTCGTCTGATTGATAATTATCTAATGGAACTTCAAGTGTAATATCTCCTTTTCCTTCCACGGACAAAAATATTATCCATTTTGTTTCCTGAATGTTTGTCTCACTGTTCGTTACATATAAACATACGAGTATCAACAGATTCTAGGGATATTTTATATTTCATCAAATATCTTAAAATCTATGAAGAATTTTCTGATATAGTAAATGGAAGAATGATAGGTTATTTTAAGGTTTTTAATAAAAAATAAAAAAACATTTCGTAATTATTTTGTTTTAAATAAAAATGTAATTTTTTAAATCGCCGTAGAAAATTAGTATGATAAAGAAATCATTTCTTCTTATAAAACTATTAATTTTAATTAAAATTGAAAAAATCTTGTAAAATCTAATTATTAATAATCAGTGTTGCCACCTCTTACATTAATTATACATCGACATCGATTGTTCATACTTAAAATTAAATTGTCAATGCCTTGCTGCGTTATGAGGTCTTATGTTGTTTCCAAGTGTTCGTAAAATTGTTGTTCTGTCGTCAAATTTGCGGGAAATCTGTCAAAGCTTTTCGTTGTAACATGTCCCAGGCATGCTCGATAGGATTTAAGTCTGGCGACTATGCAGGCCAACCCAAAACTTGAATATCGTGGTCTCGGATAGCGACTGACACCAGCCGCGCCGTATGGGAAGGAGCATTATCGTGCATGAGTAGAAATTCCTGGCCCATTTGGATTCTGTGTGGGACAATAACAAGCTCTACTACCTCCTCGTAGTATTTTTGTGCAGTCATGCTGCCTTGGATCAAACGAGCTGGGTTCGCTCGCCAAGACGAATTCCTGGCCACACCATGATTGTCCCGCCTTGGTATGATTGGACCTCCTGAGAGTGCCGTAGACGGCTAACTCTCCCTGGAGTTACCCAAACCAGGACTCATCGGTGAACAGCACCAAACACAATTGTTCGTCTCTCCATGGTAAATGCTCCCGAGCCCACGAAAGCCGCCGACCGCGATTTCTACGTCGCAATGCTGGAACACGTAGCCGAATTCGAGCATGAAGACCAACTTCATGCAACCTCCTTCGCACGGTTTAGTCGCTTACCAGCAGCTGGTGGTCCTCCTGGAGCCTTTGTAGTAGTTGCATTGCTGTTTATTGGGTTGTCTTCAGGCGGTCATTTGGAGAAATCGATCCTGTATCTGCGTAGTAACACGATATCTACCCGTGTGCCTTTCAGCCACATCCCCAATACTGCGATAACGTGACCACACCCTTCTATCACCCTCCTATCACCTTGATATCACATTTTGGCTTGTGTGTAGGGCCTCAGCAACGATGCGTTGAATAGCACCATTTTCTAACATAACATAACGGCTCGTAACATTTCATCTCGACTCAAACGACGTGACATGACTCTTAAAGCTCACACAGCACGTTAAATTAAAAACAAAACAACCTAATCCCTATTCATTAATTTATATCAGTAGTACAATTTTAATTGTCCTTGACGTAACGAATTACTAACAATTTTGCCGCCGTATTTTGATTGTTCTTTTGTTTTTTTAACATTTTTAAATTTTGAAAATATAATTAAAGAGGTTTCAATCTATATATAAACTTTTTATAGAAACTAAAAGATTTTAAACTATATAGTCGTAAATAATTTACGTTTAAGGTAGATTAGATTCTGTTGATGTGTGTACTTGATAATACACAAAAACTAACAGCAGTTGTGACTCAGGCGCTAAGCACACTACGTAAACGGTGTGCGATCACCCCGGTTCCGATCCCGGCATCAATGAAATAGTTAATTGAAATATTATGTTTTATTTGCCACCTTTTCGGCGATGAAATAAAACATCATGAGGAAACCTACACGTCTGAGGAATTAAATATTTAGAGAAAATGTTAAATCAGCCAACGCATTATAGACCAACGCTGTGGATTAATGGCTCTATAACACTCTCAAAAATGAGAGACCTGTACCCAGCGGTGGGACTTGTATCTAAATATAATGGCACAATCGAGGAATACTACTACACTATTATAGATTACCAGTGAGGAAGAAACTACTGTTTCACATGGTAAGAGACGAGACAGTCACATATTTAAAAAGTTAGAAAGTTGATCAGCGAGCTATAGAGTGGGTTATGCTCGGTGTTTCTCTGCGTGATTAAGAAAAATGAGGATATCCGCAGTAAAATCAGAGTAACCGACATATCAGTAGGCTGAAGTGGCAATAGGCTGACCATATAGCTCGAAGAACCGGCAACTGACGGGGAAGAAATATCCTCATGACGCAGCCTAGTACCGGTAAGCGAAGTGTAGGGCGGCCCCCACTCGTTGGATTAATTATGTGGCAATAATGCAGAAAGTCGATGGATGCGAGGGCTCTATACTTATGTTCCGCAGTGGACTTGTTATGGGCTGTATTAATGAGGATGACGGTGAAGTGACGAGAACCGGAGAACCTTTTACTTATAATCTGGTGGACTGTGTACTCGTTTGTCAAAACTACTTGTATAAAAAAAAACTTGTTATCCATGAGGGTCACACAAAACAATCAGATTTCAACGTTTTGTTTTTTAAATATAATTATGGAAAATATTGAAAATAAACGCTTTTAAGCGATAAAACGGAGACAAAATTTATTTTAAACTTTGTTATTAATTTAAACCTAACTCTAACATTTTTTACATCATTATGAAACAAAAGTGTAAAAAATATTTAAACGTGAGTCTTAAAGTCTGTAACTCTACTGCGGCTTTTACTCTGTAAGTTATATATCAAGCTTGACTGACTTAGGTTAGAAGTAGGCTTAAGTGGAACATGCGACACAAGAGGATTAATTTAACATTGTGCACGTATGTAGCTCTAGAGTAAATATTGTCCCTGGGCTTGCATTATTTGAAATAGTGAGTTCATTAATTTACTATGATATACATTGTTAAATGTGACTTGCTTTTATTAAAATTAAAGAAAGTATTGGTATAAGACTGATATCAGACAAACTGCACGCGCGCAGTCGTTATATTCAACTGCAAGATGCTATCTGAAGTTGGATCTGACTCAAAGTCAAATATTTTTATTCAAAATTGGCTTTTACAAAGCACTCATTTATCTTTTCTCTATTATCATTTCATACATAAATACAAACACTTTTATTTTCTACGTTTGTCTGTTACTAATGAACTTTACGCATATGCAGTGATAAATTATAAATTACTCCCCAACGTCGTAAAATAATAACGGAAAGAACTTTTTTACAGTTTACGGTGTATAATTTTGTACGCGTTATTTTAGTCGAAACTATGCGATGTTCATCAATGTGAAAGAGAAAGAGATAAAAATAATAAATAAATAAATGAAGACAATTGGAAGTGACTAAGCTTTTTCAAATGCAGGGCTGTGATCCCAGGAAGAACTTGTTCTGATGAAGTTATATTCTTCTTGACGCCGCGACATCTAAGCTCAGAGTATCTGTTTAATATATGGGCCTTATTGTGTTGTGATAGTTACTATGGGTCTGATATTTCGCTTTAACTTACTTCCGGTCTTATTGCACTAGCATTCTGCCTATTGCCTCTATATTTGCGATTACCTCGCATTTGATAAATTTCTATTCTTATTCCACTTCTGCACCGGTAAAGTCTACTACTGGAAAAGTTCTTTCCCGTTATAGAGAAGATTTGTCTTAATCGTTACGCTTGGCAGCGGCTGGCCGTCGCAGTGCCAGACGTCTCGCATTATTAAAGCTGCAGCCTATCGCCCGGTCTGGGTATTTACACATCTGACTGAGATAGTATGCCACCATCTATCGGAAGCCATAAGATTTATCTGGTATTTCCCATAATCACATTTTACGAAGCTTACCGGGAGATTTACACATATGTACATTAAATTGGAAGAAAATCTTCCAAATAGCATTTTTATAGTGCATTATTGAGAATTATGTTGTACGAAATGTTGAATCCGGCTGGGATTTAAAATGAAAATCGTCAAGTAGTAGTTGAATTATTTTACGCTTAGATTATTCAGTCGTTAACAACAAACGAAAAGTTTTTTTTTTGAAGTTACGGTGACAAACGAGAATTCAATTCACATGCGAGTGATTGCATGCTATAGCCCATAGATATCTGTATTTGCTTAAGACCCTTAACTTATCTGTTATGTCACAGGGACATTTATATTAGTCTAAAACTTAACTTTCTGAAGCAGCACGGCCGGCTTATTGTCCCACAACCGTTTTAAAATCAGAGTCTGATTTTAAACCCTACCTATGCCCAGCAGTGAAAAGTATATAGGCTGATATAACTTTACTTTTTTACTTCGATACATTCCTCATATATGATTAGGGACAATTAATATATTTATTTCGACAAAAACTAGAATATTATTACATTTTTAAGAGTAAACAATTGCATACATACACTAGGTAGGCAGAGTCCGAAGCGCAGCCACGATTTACGACCACAAGCTACGTTTACCCAAAAACAAATGTAGAAAGGTCATTGGAATATAGAGAACTAAAATGGAAAGCTTTATTCCCACTTCTGATGAAGGATGTTATTATGATGTATAGTCACATGAAAAGGCTTTTAGAATAGAATAGAATCACTTTTATTCAATATAGTACTACTACCACCGGTTCGGATAAAACCTCTATCCTGGGAAGAACCAACAAGAAACCCAGCGGGATTTTTATTTTAAATAAGGTTAATTTACAATATATTACTTAATACAAACTATAAATTGTACCGAGACTAATGTTGTAGTTGAGAATAATAATTAATTCGTTTGCACGAGTTAATTATCCAATGTATCAAGGATGAGCTAGTAACGGAATCAGACAAGTGCACCGTTCCACGCCAAAGCCAAGACTGCCTGAACGGCCGCCACTCCGTCCGTTTTATACAAGCAAAACAACTAGCTAGACCACGGGCGCCACCGTAGGTGCAATGGTGCAGGTGTGCGGTGCACGTGTTGTCTACAAGAACTCTGTCCAGCTAAACCGGAGCCACCGCACATGCAATGGCGCAGGCGCCATCACGGCCATGCTAACATGCGTGCGTCCTCCCGCGCTCCATCACAATCTTAGTTATCTGTAGACAGAAAAACATCGTTCGATTATCCTGCCAAACAGCGTCTGGTCCGGTCTATATTGACCCTTCAGACTTGTGCGATAATCAGTTTTGGGACTATAATCGTCTTTATGCTAGATCGGAATGATTAGTCTGTAGCCATATCATTAGATCGGCACAAGCCATGCAATCATTTCTTGCTTTTTTTTAATGTAATTATTCTTTTTTCTATTTTCCCTTTTTTTTTTCAAATACTGTTTATGCTAGTCCGGAATCACCATTCCCTATAGCCATATCATTGGACAGGCACAAAGCCCTGTAATGGTAGTAAGAATCATTTTTTTCTTACTCTATTTTTTTCAATTCAGTATAGAGCAATTACATTCCGACCATACCGCAAACACGTACCTGTCACAATCACACAATAGTGTAACGTGAGGGACTTAGTGACATGAACACCAAAGTATGCAAACCAACAGCAAGACGACACATCCCAGTGCAACACAGACCAGCCTTCCAACAACACCATCTTACTTTCCTGCACTAGAAGAATTACTCCGCTAGAGTGATGCAACCTCTCTGTATTTTCTAGACGCGCAGGCACGGCCACCTCCGAGTGTCGCACGTCCACGTGCGATTGGCAGTAAACAGCATACGGTCTATCAGTTATCATCAGATATTAACACTTGTTAAATATTACAATGCTTGACCATCCCTGACTTCATTTATATCATGGACGCGCCGATACGGCCACCCCCGACTATTGCACGTCCTCATGCGGTTGGTAGTAAACCGTTAGCATAAGAAGTCACTTGAACTGTGAACTGGACGTCCGTAACCCTTTCATCCACATACCATAAATCGTACAATATTGCTTGGACCGGGCGTGCGAAGCTCTTTCGACACTATCAATTTTTTTGAACGGGAAACGAAACACGTGATTTGCACACGAACGACTATAAGGCAAAGAGGATAAGAGATTTACTTACACGCATGCGCCTGAACTCTGAATATGTTAGTGTTCGACTCATTACCTGTTGCCGTTAGAGAATCGAGGTTAGTAGTTACAATATTATCACTAGAGATGTATCACTATCGACTGGCTCTAAATTATGACCAATCTCCTTTCCATCAACCGCTGTCACGACATCCTCCTCATCGATAATTGCCACAGCAACCTCCACCAATCCCCTGACATCTAACCCCAACTCTGTCGACCACACAACATTCGTAGCGAACTGCAACACCGATCAACATATTATAACACAATAATGCCACTTATTATTTTCAATTCATTGCACGATAAAGTTAATCATTTATTTTAGTATATCGCTTAAACGTTTCGAACTTCAAAAAGTAGCCCATGTCAATCATATTTCGCATGAACTATCAAATTATAACAAAACTCGAACAAGATCTAGAAAGCCTCCAACATTTGTTAACATTTACTTAGGTACGTTAAGAAAGAATGAAAGTACTTGCGGGTACTTTTATTATAAATCGAAAAAAAGGATTTAATTTTTGGCTTATAAAAAATTTATCTAATTTTTTTTATTGTCTAACTAATTTAAATTGACTAACATAAAAACAAAGTCATCAACGCGAAATGTATTAACGTCTTTCACAAACGTAACCTCATACTATTCGAAAATAATATGTGGGCAATAACGGAGACTTTATCCCACTTCTGATGTAGAAAGGTCATTGTAATATAGAGAACTTAAATGGAGAGCTTTATTCCCACTTCTAATGAAGGATGTTATTATGATGTATAGAATCACATAAAAAGGCTTTTAGAACAGAATAGAATCACTTTTATTCAACATAGTACTACTACCACCGGTTCGGATAAAACCTCTGTCCTGGGAAGAACCAGCAAGAAACCCAGCGGAACTTTTCTTTTAAGTAAGGTTAATTTAAAATATATTACTTAATCATCATCATCATCATCATCATTACAGCCCTTCACAAGTCCACTGCTGAACATAGACCTCCCCCAAGGAATGCCACAAAGCACGGTCCCGGTTATTTAATACAAACTATAAATTGTACCGAGAATAATTTTGTAGTTGAGAATAATAATTAATTCGTTTGCACGAGTTAATTATCCAATGTGTCATGGATGAGCTAGTAACGGAATACGACAAGTGCACCGTTCCACGCCAAAGCCAAGACTGCCTTAACGGCGGCCGCTCCGTCCGTTTTATACAGGCAAAACAAGTAGCTAGACACACGGGCGCCACCGCAGGTGTAATGAAGCAGGTGTGCGGTACACGTGTTGTTTACAAGAATTCTGTCTAGCTACACCGGCGCCGCCGCACGTGCAATGGCGCAGGCGCCGTCATATATATATACAAATATATCTACATAATTGTTTACTATCCCACTTCTGATGTTATGTTTCTGTTTCTATCCTCTAATTAAATAGACATAGTAATGTAAAATAGGATAAAATATGTTTTAATCGACAGTACAAATAAATTAAACTTTGTTACTCCAAGACAAATCTAATTTCATTTCACTAAGGTAAACACAAGTCTCTTACTGGATTAACCGATGTGCAAAGTCTTAACATTGCCTTATATAATATAATTACAAATTATTCTGGAGGTTAATTATTAAAAATAAAAGTGTGAGAGCGGATGTTCAACTTCTTTTTTCTTAAAAAACGTCCTCCACACTAGGATTTTCTCTGTATCGTGGGGCAGTTTACACACATAAATTTACTGGACAAACATCCAGACCCGGAACAATTATTTGTAGACCATACAAATACTTGTTCCGTGCGGATTCGAACCCATGACCTTAGCAGCAACTCATTGCTAAGCCACTGCGCTACGGAGCCATTGTGAGCGACTTGCTCTCTTGCTTATATTATACTTATAATTTATAAAACTATCAACAAAATATACTCTTCTTATTTAGCCATCCCAAATAAATGATATTTAGCTTTATTTTATTTTAAAATAGTCTTTTGCACTTATCATACATTTTTGTTCATATTATTTTTATCATCCTTCAACTTTGTAAATTGTGCTTTTAAAATGTGTTGCTATATATCATAACGTCATACTGATGTAAAGTTAAGCTTGTAAATTTTCATGCCCACGTTTTCTATGATGTTTTACATTCTGTTGCAAAAATGGGGTACCTTGTTTGCATTAGCAACGTCATCCTCAAAGTGAATGTTAAAGAAGTTCAGCAGGAGACGTGGACTGTTTTATAGACACAAATTTTCTTACTAAAGGCTATTTTACGAGGTGGATTGAAAAGTACTCGGCTACACAGATCCATTCAATTCTAAATCAAATCTACCCACATTATTTAGTTCAGTTCAGACTAGTTCATTGAAGTTCGAAACGTGTGCGAAATTAGTTGTGATTTTAAATTTATTAACAAAGTAATCGGACATAATTTCCGCGAATGGAGCAAATCGAGCACGTGCCGTTTAAGTACCTCCATAAGAAGGGGCTATCATCAAAAGCCATCCATGATGACATGGTCAGTACATGGCGATTGTGCTCTGTCATATTCATCCGTCAAATGGATAGCAGAATTTAAGCGTGGTAGAGAAGTGAAGATGAACCTCTGGAGGCCTTCGACGTCAACTACTGACGAAAATATTAAAAAGTACTTGTTTAATAATGGGAGACGCAGATTAAAATTAGAGATAGCCGAGATTATAGGCACTCTTATGAACGAACTCAAAACATCATTGTCAACGAGTTGGGTTTCCACAAGGTGTCTGCGGAGTGGGTTCTGACTGCTGGTTGAACAAAAAGGACGCGATTGACTATTTCACGACTGTTTGGAGTTATTTGAAGCCGATGCAGATGATTTTTGATCGTTTTGTTACTATGGACAAAACATGGGTTCATTACTGTACAGAGCAAAACAACAATCAAAACAGTGGAGACCTGGTTCACCAAAAAAGGCTAAGTCGATTTTGTCGGCAAATGGTGATAGCTTCGGTATTCTGGGACTCAAAGGTTGATTATGATTGATTATCTTGAAGGTCAGACTAAACTCTGATTACTACTACCTTACTACGTCGTTTGAAATAAAGAAAAACGTCGAGGAATGCCAGAAGAAAAGTCCTGTTTCATCAAGATAACGCCCGTGTTCACACGTCAGTACAGTCAATGGCTGAAATTCACAACTGTGGCTTTGAACTGTTACCGCATCCGCTATTCACCTGATCTGGCACCATCAGACTTCTTTCTGTTCCATAACCTAAAAAAGCACTTGGGGTCAAAGATTTTCGACAAACGACGAGGTCAAACAGCTGTGACGCATATTTTGACTCTAAGGAAGAATCTTTTTTTTTCAACGGTCTAAATGCTTGGAAGGGTTGGCAAAGTGTATTGAACTTGATGGTGATTATGTGAAAAATAAAATACTGATTTAGTATGTGTTTATTTTCTTGGTTAGGCCAGTACTTTTCAATCCACCCTCGTGCATGATTTCTTATATTTACACGAACACTACACATTGAATAAAACTACTTTTGGATTATATCGCGTTTAATAACTTATTTTTATTAATTCCCGACGTCGGTGCTTTACACCCATGGTCTGGGGACTGAGGTGATTGACGTCGATGTCAGAGTTAACCCGGTACCTTCGCTTTTAATTATTAATTTTCGTCCGATCTACGCAGAATGAACTTACTGTGTCTTGAAGTCTTGCAGTGGTATGCTTGTGTTTAGTTCTAGTTTTATTAATTACAGGATCCCACGCAGGTGGTAGTGCCCAGCCTCCCTCTCTATTGAAATTAGGATGTTTTTAACTTCATAGCTCACGTATCATCCTTGGCAGGAATCGATGTTCTTTCGCGAGAATCTGTGGTTTATCAAATCTAATGTAATAGCGGGGGCCGTCTAGGATATGATCACAAACTGCAGACTTCCCGGAACGTTGGTGCTTCACGTCAGCTATGTGTTCTTTTAAGCGGGTTTTTATTGATCGTTTTGTTTGTTTTATATATGAGAGACCATATTCACAATCAAGCTTGTACACTCCTGCATCTTGTAGAGGAATATTGCACTTGACGGATGGTAAGAACTGACTAATCTTCTTCGGCAGCTTGAAGAATCTTCTAATAGAAGCTCGCTTCAAGATGTAGCCAATCTTGTCTGTGACACCTGTGACATATGGTAGTACTGCAAGCACACGCTCGACTGTGGCCGGCTTCACTCGGTCACTGTGACGTAGGCGCGGGACCCGAAGCTTGTTGTCGTGCAGAACCTGCTTGACGTGCTGAAGCTCGGCGGCCAGGTGTTTGCTGTCACAGATCCCTCGTGCTCTCTGTAATAAAAATTTGCCCACGGTAGCTAACTGTGTAGGATGATGGGGGGATTCACCGTTTAAATATCGTTCTGTATGGGTCTTTTTTCTATACACAGTGTGTCCTATGGTGTTGTTGGATTTCGAATGACTAACACATCTAGGAAAGCTAAAGAATTATTTACCTCTAACTCCATAATAAATTCAATTTACTATGGAGTTAGATTCAATTTACTATGGAGCTAATGAAATTAAAAACATCCTAATTTCAATAGAGAGGAAGGCTGGGTACTACCACCTGTTTGGGATCCTGTAATTAATAAAATTAAAACTAAACCCAAGCATACCACTGCAAGATTTCAAGACACAGTAAGTTCATTCTGCGTAGATCGGACCAAAATTAACATTAAAAAAGCTGAAGGTACTCGGGTTAACTCTGACATCGGGACGTCAATCACCTCCCTCAGACCATGGGGTTGCAGTAAAGCACCCGAATAATCCGTAAAAGTAGTTTTATTCAATGTAAAGGCTATTTTTATAGTGATGATAGTAATATTACACTTTAAAAAGAACAGATCTAGTTTAAATTATTTATATTATGTGATATAAATAATTTAAATACATATATATACAACATACTATACATGTATAGTATGTATGTATAGTATGTCGTATATATTATGTAGAAACCTATATATTGTTTTGAATTATTTTAATGTTTATTCTTTGTTTCTTAACAAAAGCTTTCTTTTTAAAATTAAACTTCATACTCGCTCGCAAGTATCAATGAAGAATGTTTTTTTTAATAAAAATAAGAGTGACAAACTAGCCATAAACGAGCGCACAGTTCATGGTAAATTTATGCATAGTTTTCTACACCTACTTATCCTGTAGATGCGTTGTCATCCCTAAACTCTAAAATAGAATGCTTTGTTGCCAGTAAATACTGGTTTCCACTTCTCTACGCTCACCATAATACAGCAGAATTATGTATTTTTGTGACTCATTATATATTTTTGCGACTATATAATTTTAGTCCAGCGTACTAAAGTAAAAACAGTTTATTGATGGTGTAAGAATATCTACTGCCCCATATCGTCCCGCGGGTGTCGTAAGAAGTGACAGAGGGCAAGTGGAACAGGAGATGGGCAGCAGTATGTGCTTGATAACAGCTCAAAGTTATAAAAAATTGCGGTTGCCAACCTGCCTGCCAAGCGTGGCAACTATGGCAAAATGCCCCCTAAGAGGAAACATTTGGTGGAGGCCTATGTTCAGCAGTAGACTTTTATAGGCTGTAATGATACTAAAGTATATGTCGTAACACTTAAGTATCTCAGTATGTACCACATTAAGATAAAAAAAAAACTCTTTTAATAAAACTTACCAAATATTGTAAGTTAGTTTACCTTCACTCAGTATTGTGTAAATAAACTCGCCATGTAAAGTGGAGTAGCATATTTGATTTTTGGTATGTTTCAAGAAAAATACCAAAAATAAAATATGTAATATTAGCTCGATTCTCGTCTAAAAGCCAAAGCGAAGCTGTAAAAACTGCTTTATTCCAGCGGTATAGTCTCAAATTTAGGGTACATGTCTCTCAAAGAGCATTGAAGCAGAGAATATTCATAACGATCTCCAAATTCGTTGTAACACGCATTGGAGCTTCCTCACAATTGTTTCCTTCACAGCCTCTGTTAAAGTTGCCAACACGTGTTAAAACTTGAGTTGTTCGTGTACTACGAACTTTAAGTCGAATGTCTCAAGTTAGCATATCTTTGAACAAACTGGATTATTACTGTTAGCTTTTATACAACTCCTCAGCCAATCATTTTCAAATTTTCACAGGCCGCATAAAAAGTACAAGCTAGATCTTCTCTCACACATTGAATGTTTACCGACGCCTTTGTAGCGTATTTGCTACGCGTTTCGTCACAGACCACGGGTTCAAATTCTTCACGGAACAAGTACCTAATTGTATGGCTTACAAATATTTGTTCTGGGTTTGGATAATTTTCATTTTGTAAATAACGTATAAGTCAAACGACTTAAAAACAGGAATAATTCCTAATGTAAACTCTCATTTTATAGCCTTATTTACGGTGGAAATTATTTGATTAATATTCCAGTGTAGAATGTTTTTATATTTGCTAAGTATGCAAATTGTGTGCTCATACCTACACTGTACGTACCTACATTACTTTTTTATCTATATCCATCAACTGTAGTTACAAGTTTCTATGTTTAAGAGTATTTAACGCGCACTTGAGTTATTATTTAGTAAATTATAAGTATTTTCTCTTGTTAAATTAATGTACACAGAACTCTGTTACGTCACAAAGGTTTTGGGTTTATATTTTAGAATGAATTATTTTGTCATGTGAACATCATTCATAAATACACTATATTCTAACAATAATATGTCGCTTTTGTCAAATGTTTAGTTTAATAATAGCTTCGATAGCTTCGAAATTAACTCCCGGACTTATAAGTCTACAATAAAACTTTATAACCGTATAGTGGCGGTGTGGGAATATCATGGGTGTGGTAAAATGCAACAGTGGAAAACTGAAACAGGAGATGGGAAACACCATGTTATAGCAGCAGGTAATAACTGAAAATAGTAAAAAAATGCGGTATTCAAACGTGGCATCTAAGGCAAAATCCCTCCCTGTCAGGCAATATATGGAGGAGGCCTATTCAATTCAATTCAGTGCAATTTATTTGCTATTCTTGTTGTATACATTTGCTCTTAGTTATAAAAAATAGTTTAAAACATGAACCCTTCATGTGCACTGCAAATATTGGCAATTTGTAATATTATTATAACATTTACGTTACAGGCTACGTTCAGCAGTGGATTTTTATAGGTTGTAATGGATGGATGGAAAGAAAAACTTATTCGAATCTAGCTGGATCGACAGACGTTGTTCTATCCATGCCGTTAATTTAACACAAGGTAATAATTAAAAGAAAAATATAAATAACAATACAATACAGAAAAATATAAGTATGCACTACTATATTAGTTAAAGTTAAACTTACAGCCTTTATACGTTCCACTGCTAAGCACAGGCCTCCCCTTATTTCTGAGAGGGTTTTAGGGCAAGGAAGTGTCCGCCGAGCTGCCCCAATGCGTGTTGGCGTACTTCACATGTCTTCGAAGTATTTTTTTTAATTTCTCAGACATGCAGGTTTCCCCACGATGTTTTCCTTCACCGCCGAGCACGTGGTAAATCAGCACTTAAAATTGCAATTAACAATTTCATTGGTGCCGGCGGGGATCGATCCCGGTTTGCTCGCGTACTGTGAAATTTACAGCGAGCGCTAACCATCTGAGCTACCACGGCTCCACTACTATATTATTGATATATAAACGCAGTAACTAGTTATAATATTATAACTAGTCATTTAATGCTAATAAGTGTAAATATATAAATTTTTAAATTACTAGTTATCAAAGTCATAATAATTTTTATAATCAAATGCAGAGAACTCAATAGCAGCTATATTTCGACCACGACAATAGTTTCAACTGCTGTTACTGCACAACACTTCCTTCCGGCGTTGTATTATACATATATCTGTCAATATTAATAATATTTTGAAGAAAAATAATTAAATCAAACTCTCAATTTATACAGACAACAAATACAAATCAAAGCGAGTGTAAAACCGGTACTTAGAGTCCTGGAAAGCTCTTCAATCTCGTCTTCATAGACTATTACTCCCAAGATGTAAAAAATAAGACCACCTTATTTTTTCAAGAAAGGCAACACTCTACTTATTTCTATGTGCTGTTTCGAAATCATTGAATCATCCCGCTTGAACTTAACCACCCAACCTTCAGAAGCCACGGAAAGGATTGTACTACTTACTACTAGGCACACATAATTCAGATAATTGTACATGAAATAGAAAATCTCGTGACAATCTGCCATTTTGTCTTGCGAATGTGGACTATGACAAAGCCCTTGATTCCATCGAAATTTCCTGCTGAATATGCTGCAGCGTTGCTCTACTACTTTTATATCTGCTTAGCCAAATGATTGATTAAAGGGAGATAATGCATCTACGATATGTAATAATATGTGCCATCTGAACTTAAATATATAAATTATAACACGCTAATAATACGCACGCTTTATTCGAAAATAGTAGAATAATTCATGCAAATCTAAAAAATCTACTCGGTCCCTCAATATGAAAAAAATATGTTCTTTATCCTGCCTAACTGTCCTCTTGAGATAAGTTGAACATGCAAATTCATATTTTTGCGTACTCACAGAAAACAAGGTTTTGTGAACAATACCGAAGAGCGAATAAATGATAATCAAGCACGTACAAGGCTCACTCTTTAACATTCACGTGCGTAGTTCTATTCTGGTGACGAATTCCTTTGTAAGGGGTGAATAGAGTGTTTCTGTTTTATGTCATATTCTAAATGCTATTTCTTCTTATCAAAATAAAAACAGGTAGCTAATATTATGGGGTCTGTTAATACATAATACTTTGTATATAATAAAATGAGGTGTTTAAAATAATCAAAACACATTATATTCTGAAACTATGATCCTACTGTCTAAGAGCTTCAAAAATATTCGGATTTATTCCAGCCGGCAATTTTACCGTTATACCCTGCGGCACTATTTCTTCCAAAGCATCTTGATGGTTGACAATCCAACGGCGTGTGTTTTTTTTTTACAAGGAATGTCCTACCCCGCACGGCCTTAATGTAGAATTTAATAATGTAGAATCTAACACCTGTCTTCTGAACCAATACGTCTTTTAAGTAAAGAGTCCTTTGGTGTTGCAGATTATCAAGGGCGGCGGTATTCACTCATCATCAGGCGAGCTGCATGCTTGTTTGCCCCCTGTTCTATAAAAAATAAATAAATCTTAGATTAACAAGGAAATAACAAGTTCACCTGGTTATAAATTGCTACTCCAGCCCGTGGAAACCTTCAACCAATTTCAAGTGAAGAAGACCTCAGATGCGTTGTTACTTCTGAAGATAGGTGAAATGCCTCAAAAGCTGTAATGCTTGCTAGTAAGCTGCATGCTCGTTTGCCTCCTCTACAATTATAAACAAATAAACAACATTCCCAACTTGTGTTATACTCGTAAATTTTATTTATCACACGATGGACAGTATTATTTGCATATGTACATACAATCGTATAAGGAGGAACTACTTCGTAAAATTATTATCGCATCCCGTAATGTTATCTAAGTCATCACTTTAAGTTATTACGAAAATTAAAAATACCTTTGAATTTATTATCCATTAGCTAAAACAGCGATAAAGTTTCTTCGTAAAAGTTAACTGTTGTTACTCAAGATTTAATACAAGTTATTAAGAAAAGGTGACAAACAAATTTTAGTTTTAACTGGATTTAAATTCCGATTTTACATAAGTTTTATTAAACGCTAAGTTTATTTGAATCGTTGCTGGTAATATCCTTCATATAAGTTAACTTATTATTCCCTACAGCCAGCTATTTTAAATGTGTTCAATCCCGAATGAACAAATCCTTGCTATAACACAGAAAGGCGTACTGCGATAAAAGATTTCAAAATAAACTACGCTAAAAGTGTTTCCACGGGGGCAAGCTGTATAATTAACTAATTTCATTAACAAACGGAAAAGTCTCTTAAAATATAGTACAACGCCAAAGTCTACAAAGTCATAAAGTCTACGCCACAAGCGTAACCTAACATAAAGCCTAAATCGCGGTATCAAAGTTTCAGACGCACTGCATATATAGAAGAGCTCCGAATTGCCGCTCCGCAGGCCATCACCTTGCCCGAAATCTCCCTTTTTTTCCACGGCCAAAATATTATTAATTTTGTTTCTGAATGTTTGTCTCACTGTTCGTTAAGCATATAAACATATCAACAGAATCTAGGGATATTTTATATTTCATCAAATATCTTAAAATCTATGAAGAATTTTCTGATATAGTAAATGGAAGAATGATAGGTTATTTTAAGTTCTTTAATAAAAATAAAAAACATTTCGTAATTATTTTGTTTTAAATAAAATGTATTTTTTAAATCGCGTAGAAAATTAGTATGATAAAGAAATCATTTCTTCTTATAAAACTATTAATTTTAATTAAAATTGAAAAATCTTATAAAATCTAATTATTAATAATCAGTGTTGCCACCCCTTACATTAATTATACATCGACATCGATTGTTCATACTTAAAATTAATTTGTCAATGTCTTGCTGCGTTATGAGGTCCCATGTTCTTTGAAAGTGTTCGTAAAATTGTTGTTCTGTCGTCAAATTTGGGAAATCTCAAAGCTTTTCGATGTAACATGTCCCAGGCATGCTCGATAGGATTTAAGTCGGGCGACTATGTAGGGGAATCCAAAACTTGAATATTGTGGTCTCGGATAGCGGCTGACACTAGCCGCGCCGTATGGGAAGGAGCATTATCGTGCATGAGTAGAAATTCCTGGCCCATTTGGATTCTGTGTGGGACAATAACAAGCTCTACTACTCCTCGTAGTATTTTGTGCAGTCATGCTGCCTTGGATCAAACGAGCTGGGTTCGCTCATAAGACGAATTCCTGGCCACACCATGATTGTTCCCTTTGTATGAGTGGACCTCCTGAGAGTGCCGTAGTCGGCTAACTCTCCCTGGAGTTCTTCAAACGCGTGGTCTTCGTGAATCCGTATGAAACCCAAACCAGGACTCATCGGTGGACAGCACCAAATACAATTGTTCGTCTCTGCATGGTAAATGCTCCCGAGCCCACGAAAGCCGCCGACCGCGATTTCTACGTCGCAAAGCTGGAACACGTAGCCGAATTCGAGCATGAAGACCAACTTCATGCAACCTCCTTCGCACGGTTTAGTCGCTTACCAGCAGCTGGTGGTCCTCCTGGAGCCTTTGTAGTAGTTGCATTGCTATTTATTGGGTTGTCTTCAGGCGGTCATTTGGAGAAATCGATCCTGTATCTGCGTAGTAACACGATATCTACCCGTGTGCCTTTCAGCCACATCCCCAATACTGATGATAACGTGACCACACCCTTCTATCACCCTCCTATCACCTTGATATCACATTTTGAGCTGGTGTGGGGCCTCAGCAACGATGCGTTGAATAGCACCATTTTCTAACATAACATAACGGCTCGTAACATTTCATCTCGACTCAAACGACGTGACATGACTCTTAAAGCTCACACAGCACGTTAAATTAAAAACAAAACAACCTAATCCTATTCATTAATTTATATCAGTAGTACATTTTAATTGTCCTTGACGTAACGAATTACTAACAATTTTGCCGCCGTATTTTGATTGTTCTTTTGTTTTTTTAACATTTTTAAATTTTGAAAATATAATTAAAGAGGTTTCAATCTATATATAAACTTTTTATAGAAACTAAAAAGATTTTAAACTATATAGTCTTAAATAATTTACGTTTAAGGTAGATTAGATTCTGTTGATGTGTGTACTTGATAATACACAATAACTGAGAGCAGTTGTGCGATACACGATGCGCCGGTTTCGATCTCCGCTGGCACTAATGAAATGGTAATTGAAATTTTATATGTTGATTTACCACCTGCACGGCGGTGAAAGAAAACATCATGACGAAGATTACATGTCTGAGGAATAAAATATTATGAGAATATTTGACACAAACTAGAGCAACGCGGCTGATTAATCACTCTATAACACTCTGTAAATTTTAAGCAACAGTTTTCAGATGCATTATTCAGGATTACAGAATAAAAAGAAAATTAAAAAAAAAGTAGCAACAGGAGTTAAAAGACCTTCACAGGCTGTAGATTTTTCTCGATTTTTTTTTTATAAATCTCTGTAATATTTAAAATACATAGGATTTTTTTTTATATTTTCTGTTAACTATGGTTTGACCTATCACCCGATTCCAGCTTGACGTTGACTTATGGAACACCCTGCAGATTATCAGTAAAAAAGGAGCTGCTGTGTTTTACGTGGTGATAAACAAGAAAGCTATAAGTTAAAAAGTTAAAAAGTTGGTAGTTTAAGGTCAGGAAGCTATGCACTGAGTTTCTCTACATTATAGACTTTGAAACGAGAATATCTGCAGTAAAACCAGAGTAACCGACATAGCCTAACAGATCAGTAGGCTGAAGTAGCAATAGGCTGACCATATAGCTCGAAGAACTGGCAACCGATGGGGAAAAAAGGTCCTCATGACGCAGACTTGTACCGGTAAGCGAAATGTAGGTTGGCCCCCCACTCGTTGGATTAATTACGTGGCAATAATGCAGAAAGTCGATGGATGTGAGGGCTCTATACTTATGTTCCAGTAGACTTAGCGTAGACTTATGTTCCGGTGGACTTGTTATGGCTGTATTAATGAGGATGACGGTGAAGTGATGAGAACCAGAATCTTTTATTTATAATCTGGTGGACTGTGTACTCGTTTGTCAAAACTACTTATGAAAAAAACAGTTTTTTTTAAAGTGACCATGAGGGTCATACAAAACAATCAGATTTCAATGGTTTTGTTTAAATATAATTATGGAAAATATTGAAAATAAACGCTTTTAAGCGATAAAACGGAGACAAAATTTATTTTAAACTTTGTTATTAATTTAAACCTAACTCTTTAACTTTTTTTACATCATTATGAAACAAAAGTGTAAAAAATATTTAAACGTGAGTCTTAAAGTCTGTAACTACTGCGGCTTTTACTCTGTAAGTTATATACCAAGCTTGACTGAGTTAGTTGGTAGACTTAAGTGGAACATGCGACACAAGAGGATTAATTTAACATATACGCATAACTCTAGAGTAACATGCGTGCATATTAAATTATGCACGCATTGTCCCTGACTTGCAATATTTGAAATAGCGAGTTCATTAATTTATTATGATATATATTAACAAGTGTGACTTGCTTTTGTTATATTGAAATTAGTATGGGTATAAGACTGATATCAGACAAACTGCACGCGCAGTCGTTATATTCAACTGCAAGATGCTATCTGCAGTTGGATCTGACTCAAAGTTAAATATTTTTATTCAAAATTGACTTCACAAAGCACTTTTGAAAGTCAAAAGCTAAACCATTGCTTCAACAAATCCTGCGGAAGAGAGACCAGTGAGAACAAACGGCAAGAAAATCACAAGTAGCCTATTTTTACTCCCTACAGTTACAAATTAACCTAAAATATATACATCATTAGAAAAAAATTTAAGGAAACTTATTATGTCATACTTATAATTAAAAAAATTATTTAATTATAATACCCTTTCTTCATAAAAATGGTTTTACTTGCGCTTTAAATTTATGCAAAGGCAAGTCAATAATATTACTGGGAATCTTGTAAACAGTTATACCTACATCTACCCAAAAATGAGGCGCTAGTTTCACTCACTGATGCTCGGCCCACACTAACTAGAAATGCCGTTAATTATCGCGTTGATGGGCGTTGAATGTAGGTGTGGCCATCACTTAACGCGATAATTTTACAGCATTAACGCCGTTTGTTGGAGCGATAACTCGAGTGGCGGTACATCAAAGAGATTAACGCACGAATTAACGCGATGAAGCGGCCACACTACGTTTGTCTCATTGTGCACGGTGAGCGCAACGGGGTCGCACGTATGGCTATGACAGAGTGGAATAATGAAAAAGTTAAAGTTAAGTTATTTTATAAGTGAATCTCGAAATGGAAGCCCAGATGTTACTTCTATTATTTTTATAGCGCCTGCACGTAATCGACGCCAAAAATAAAACGAGCAGCATGTATAAATCTATTACTTATGTTGCTATACAAATTTTACAACTACTACTGAATCTCGATTACTGAATTAATGAAAAATATTTTAAAACAATTAGGTAATCGAGACTCTTAAACGTTACTTTATTTTAAACTTTATGATTCGAAATGCTGACCTCAATTTTTATAAAAAATAAACATGTCAGTATCGAAACCCTCCATTTTAAATTTTCAAAAATACTCTAAAAATTGTTGTCGAATAATTAGTATACCTGACTAACGTGTAATAACGGCCGAAAAATGGGTACTTAACATATGAGCTGTGCCTGCAGTTGACTGAGGTGGTTGACGTCCAACAGTCGCTGTCGTGACTGTTGGACGTCAAACACCTCAGTCCATGATCCAGTGTGGTAAAGCATCCGAAACGTCGGGAATTAAGATAAGTAAAATAAGTTATATTAATCACGATAAAATCCGTAAAACTAGTTTTATTCAACCATCATTTCTAATAAAATAAGTTTATATTTTTATTTTAATGACCTGAATCATCCTCGAATAATTTTTAATATAATAATGGAAAATATTGAAAACAAACGCTTTGGCGATAAAACTGAGACCCAAATTATTTTAAACCAAGTTAATTTAAACCTAAATCTTTAACTTTTTACATCATTATGAAACGAAAGTGTTAAAAATATTTAAACGTGAGTCTCAATTTTTGTAACTCTACTGCGGCTTTTACGCTGTAAGTTATTTATAAACATTGACTGACTTAGGTCGGAAGTTGGCGTAATTGGAACATGCGATACTGGAGGATTAATTCATAGGCTCATACATTAGGGCAGCTAATATAATTATTTCGACAAAAAATCTAAATATTTTAAGAGTAAACAATGACATACATAAACGTTACGTCGGTAATCCTCGATGGGTAGGCAGAGTCCAAAGCCAAGAGCCGAGTCACGTTTAGCCAAAAGAAAAGTATAGGTAAAGATTAATTTTTTTAAAGAAGTGATAGGTACATGCCTATTAATCGCCTTTTACTACTTTTTGCTTAGTAACACCTTTGGCACATTCTTTCTTGTTATAAATCCCACATAAATTCTAATTTTAATGTTTAAACAATAGTTAATGCACACTGTCGATGTAATTAAAACGTCCATAATATAGAAACATTTAATAGCGCAGCTGGTTTATAAACATTCAAAAAGTTAATGATAATCTACTTTAAACAGGTCTCTTTGGTGGATCGATTCATTGTAAGTATAAACTGCTAACATCTGGCAAAGTGACTATCCTCTGATTAAGAACTGACAAAAGCTTTTGAATTAAACCAATAATTTTAACTATTATTAGTGTACTAATTGTATACTCTATGCAACGCATAGATAAGTAACTATTATTGAAGTAAAGAAAAATTATATTATAATAAAACAGACATTTACATTATTTATTTTCTAGTTTAACCGTAGCGGCGGTGTAAGAATATCCACCCTATGTCGTCACGTGAGTGTCGTACGAGGCGACAAAGGGAAACTAAAACAGGAGATGGGCAGCAGCATCATCCTGATAACAGCGAATAAAAAAAACTGTGGTTGGCAACCCGCCTACCAAGCGTAGCAACTATGGCGAAATCCCCCTGTGAGGCAATCTATAGGGGCGCCTATGTTCAGTAGTGGACTTTTATAGGCTGTAATAGATCGATAGATTAAACCATTTATTCATATCTATTTTCTTTTTTATATCTAATGTATAAATATAACTAATATTATTACAGAAAAACAACACTTTCTTAACAAATTCACTTAGGACATAGAATGTTGGGCTTATGTAGCAGTATTTGGGACAGGCTAATAAAAAGCAATGAACTTGTGATGCGCTGCTGTGATGATGATAATTATGATGACGACAGTTGGATTTATTGTAATTTTCTTTATAATAACCATCATCATTATCATCTTTACAGCCCTTCATAAATTCACTGCTTGTATATAAAGAAATTATAAAAACAAAAGCTATAAATTGTCTATTGATCAATCATACAAGGTTATAGTACAAGTTGTGTTTCACCCTGCTGAAACATTTACTCAAATCATCTGGCTGTCTGAAGCGATCAGTCTTGTAACCTGTTAATCAGTATTATATAACAAACAGACCAATTAAGTTGTTTCTTCTGCCGACATCTTAATTGCCTAAATCAATCAAATTCTACTATATACTCGTATTCTATCCTACTCTAGTCTTCGGTATGTAATATTATAAAGTACGGAGTAATTTTGTATCACTTATAAGTTTAATGTTTATTTTATTCGTTTACTTTAAGGATAGTTAAATAACATACAACCAACATACTGCAGTGCTTGCAGATGAGATTGTTATTTGCGGAAAATTTGAACTTTACAGTTGTAATTAATGGCACTACACTCTTCATAATAAAGATAATCAAAAGAGACATTCATTTGACTGCCTCACTGGTCTAATGACCGTAAATGCGATTGCTGATCACAAGGTCCTCGGTTCGAGTCCCGGATTAGGCAAAAATCAGTTTTTGGGTTTTTTTGTCAAGAAAATCTCAGTAGCAGCCCGGCGTCAAGAAGTTGGCGGTGTTTCATCACCGTGCTCCAAAAATCACGTAAAGCAGTTGGTCCTGTGCCTGATCTCTCTCCGGTCGTATCGAGTAACTATTCCTTCAGACGAATCCATCAAAAGTAGCAATTTAAGTAGAAATAAAAGTAAGGCGAACAGCAATATATTTATTTATTTCTCCACCCCGTAATATATGTACTAATGGATGATTCCTTTCATAATAGTGAAAATTTTCCATAATCACGATGCCACCAAGCCACTTTGCACATAGGCACCTTTATCCTTGATTAAAAATCAAAATGTAGATGTGTTTTCACCACTGTGGAATATGTCTTTCGGATAAAAACTCTAAATATAAAAAAAACTGCGGTTGCATTAAAAAGCTTTAGCAAAGTCCCTTCTAATGAGGCAATGTGAGGAAGGCTTTTGATCAGCAGTGGACTTTTATAGGCTATAATAGATGAATTGAAAGGTGTATTACTCCAATGAATATTTTGAAGTCACCTATAAAAATGCATGTTGTTAACTCCTTTTTTTGTGCAAACAATTTTAATAATCTCGTTTTTATTTTATCACTTATATCATTCATGGTACTCATTTGTGCAAACACATATATTATTCTTTGCTTCAACTCTGAATATAACGTGATTCGTTCCGTGTCTACAAAACAGCACACATAATGTATAATCGTCTTAACCGCCTAGTACTTTGACTTTAATGCGAATTTATTATTAAAAGAAACTACATACTAAAGTAACACATCATCATCGTCGTTGATAGTGTTCTTAATTAGTTCAGACACACTGTAGCAAGTCGCGGTTCAGAACGTTTTCAGTACGAGGTCATGTGACATACTATTTTCTATTTGTTGCATTGTGGCTTTTATGAAGTATGAAATTAGCATATTATAGTCGCTAGTCTTTGTGGCAAAGTGCCAAGAAAGTTATATATGGTGCAAAGTCCCCTTATACAAATAGTTTCTTCAGTAGCTTAACTTGCGAATTATAATACCAATAATGATAAGCTCGGAAACTTAGCAATTTATACAACAACACATGAGCACAGGGGGGCAACGTATTGTCTTTAATTCGTAGCACGTTAAAATTAAACATCTTTTCAGCGTATCATTGCTCTACATTTTTAAGCAAAACATTTTGAACTTAAAAATGTAGAGCCATGTAAATCATACTTCTTATGAACTATCAAATTCTACCTTAACTTGGGTTTTTTACAAAAATAGCTAATCTCGGATGCATTCAAAATTTCTTAAATAATTTCTATTAACAGATTTACATTACCTAATAACACATTTTGAACTTTTTATATGTAGAGCCATATTTCGCATATTTCTTATGAACTATTAAATTCTAACTTTACAGGAGTGGTTTACAATTATTTATTGAGTTGTAGCAAAACAATTACTCATCCTGAATGCCTTCATCATTTCTTATTCCATTTTTGTTAACAGATTTACATTACGAAATAAAAGTACTTGCGAGACATTTAAAATAAATTGAACGAAAATTACAATTTCTGACTTAAACATTTATCTCCGAAACATTTGCGTTCAATTTACAAAGCTTTAATAAAAACAATTAAATCGAGAAAGGAGAAGAGCGCTTCTACAATATTAAAACGCAATAGGATTAACGCCTGTTTATACACACACACACACACTATGTATAATCACTGGGCAGGCGGTTTGACGATCGCAGTACCAAAGTATACGACGCTGCCGACGCCGTTACCGTAGCATGTTTGGATATTTTACGTCTGGCCTGAACGAGATGATTACTGAGGACTAATATGGTATACTCCGTTTGCAGTAAAAGGGTCGCCGGTTCTCTACAGCGCTACGAAGCACAGCAGTTATGCTGCTACTACGCTGGTATTCTATGAGTGCGTGGTTCCGCCCCGTTCGAGCTGACCCATTTGTGCTGCAGCCATAATATAGCTTCAGCTGGTTTCTACTACGTTAAAAGGACCTGTTCAATTCATAATCTTCTATTAAAGTATAAGATCTTGTGAATTTATGTTAAAACTAACAATATTCCACGCGACTACAGTCTTTGTCCATTCTACAAAGTTTGTTAAATAAAAGAAATAAATATTTTAACATTATTATCACCGGCCATTTAAAGCCCGCTACTACATATTGACCTTTTAAGATTGCGCCAGTGGACAAGCATTGCTGAAAAGATTAGCCTCTATACTGTACTCTAGGACTATGCTCAGATAACAGGAGAAAAAGATTAATTCCGTTTCACCACTAGTCTGCAAAGAGATATATGTATATGAAGTGGCGCCCTAGGCTTTTCTCCATATGGCACCCATGTTGTTATACAAAGTTTTTATTTAAATATTGTTTAAATATATTTACATCATAAAAGAAGAAAAATTTTGACCTTTTATAGTAGATAATCTTGATCGGTTTTATAAAATAGTCATCTTTTAAGATTTTGCTGCCCTCAACTTTTACCCTGGTCCAAAGCTTCATGGATTTAACTGGTCGCGACTTTTTTCTATTTTCATTCATGTATTCCTTAACATTATGAATAATATTTTTATACAGTTTTGTGAAATAAAATTTTAAACTTGTTTAATTGACAAACCTTGAACATTTTCGGGGTTTGTTTGCGGACATTATATTCAAACATGTGCCAATCACTGTGATGTATCTTATTTGGTAAACTAATTAACTGAATATTTTAACAACAACGGTGAAATAAAAGACGACTTGTATTAAATGCGAAGGTATGCATGCTCATCATCTCACCTGCCAAGTGATATGTAAAACAATTGTTTCAAGAAATATTTCATGTGATTGTATTTTTAAAGGTATATTAAGTTACATCACCAGATATCACACCAGAAGATAAAAAGAAAGAAGAAGGTACTTACTGCAATTGTATAGCCTAATTTTAATATTCCTTCTTAAGCGAACCATGTTAGTTTTTGTTGAGAAATTAATGTATTTAACCCAAATTTATCTATAAATGCGAGCGTGCAGCATTTGAGGTACATTTATTCACATTGTAAACTATAATATAAAAATCGACGGATGAAAAACGGATCTGGTTGACTCGCAGAGAATGAAGATAGATATTAAGTCCGCCCATTGTTACCCTATTAATTAAAGTGTTAACAATAGAGGTTGAATAAATAAATACATAAAAAAGTTCAGAAAAAAACTTCAAACCCTTAAATCTCATACCGCAAAATTTTCATCCAACATTTTTCAGAACTTAAAAGTCCATTAACCGTGGACGCACAAGCACTCAAATTCGACCTAAAATTTATGTGTTAGCAGTGAAGGAAAACATAAGTAGTTGGCTTTGAAAGTAAAGTACATTAAGAAGACGTGTGAACATGCATTAACATACCTCACTACTCTCTCATAAAAATATTTTCGTAATCCAATACATAGAAATAACTAACATGTATGAATTGTTCAATTCGGAATCATGAACATGTTATCCAATTTATCTTTTTTCAAGAAGCGTACCTTTTTAGTAACGTGGTGTATTATTCGCAAGGCTAAATGTAACCTAGGGGTACCTTACCTAAAACCATAATAATATATTTATCTACAATATATCTATTATTGACGCCGCCAACAATGCGGATGGAACAAGTTTACGAACTTTGGTATGCAAATTAACTAAGATCGCGCACTAAGGAATTCGTCAAAAAACAGACACAACTCGGCTATTGTCAAAACTGAGCACATTTAAATGAAAATGCTAGCCTGCATTTTAGATTTGCACATTTATGCACATATGAGTGAAGGCATCAGACAAATCTGCTACGTTTTTAAATTAGCCACTAAAAAGCCTCAATACTAGCCACTAGATGACCCATAATATAATAATAATAATAACTGTAATACTTAGTTTGATCCGCATCGTCCGTCGGTTTCTTTCTCTTTACTCCTAACCCTCGCCTGTTTGGTCTGTTTGTGTTTATATTTAGTTTTATTAATTTTACTATACTTAATGTTTACTATACTTAAATTATATTCATGTTATATGTAATACGTTAGACGCATCGGTAACTTAAGCGTGATCAATACTACGTTAAAATTTGGAAACTCATCAAGGCAAAGCAAGCCCCAACAGACCAGACCCCGCCAGCAACACCTGTTCACTCGTATGACGCATGTGGTAGCCATCGCCCTCCTCAACAATATAATAGCGATGTAGATGATCCGTAACACGACGCTGCCGCAAGCCACACGCCGAGGAGTATCTTTTTTATAGAATAAAAGTGACAAATGAGCACACAGTCCACTTGATGGTAAGTGGATGCTGTGGCTCGTAGACATCTACATTTATCCTCAATCAAACATCAAAATACAGATGCGTTGTCACCCCTGAGGTCTAAGGTGGAATGCTTCGTTTCCAGTAAAAAGGGTCTCCACTACTCTACACTCACTATACGAGACACAGCAGCATTGAGTTGCTATTTTACGCTGATATTCTGTGAGAAGCGTGGTTCTTCCCCGGTCGAGCCGATCTACTCGTGCTACAACCATAATATAGCTGCAGCATGTCCAAAAATACACAGAAGTAAGACGGCTTACTGAACACCCTTGTGATTTTCTATGGATATAGTATTATAACATGAATTCCTACAGTACACGAGCCACATCAACTCGTCTGTAAATATGGATAAATTTCTAAAGATAAAGAAAGCTATACTGTACGGTATACTTATTAGGATATAACTATGATTATAATAAATAAACAAAATGTAACTTTAAACGCAAAAATAAATAATATTATTAAATTTATACAAAAGCAATACTATCACACGGTAACGAAGCCTTCATAGAAGCCGAGAAGCCGGGCTTGGCCTATCAAACTGCTCAATCAATAATATCAATTAATAAAATAACTCGTAAACTGTTACAAACTATTTCAAATTTCCCGCGCGCTTCTCTGTCGCTGTCGCTGACCTGTTCTACACAGGCCATAGATTACTGTATATACACATGCCTTATAACGTCAACACGCGGCAAAACTGCGCGATTAGGTTTTCATAAAAATTAGTGGTCTCTCTCGCACGCGTTGGCTTTTACCGGGCTGTCGAGAAGACGATCGCTCCCTTTCTAACCTGTGGTAAAATGTTCTATAATGAAATATAACTACGATTTTTTATATAGTAATTTGTACTTAGCGAAAAGCCCGGATTTTAGTGTGAAGTTAGTCATTAGTCAAGCGCGGGCGATACCTTTGCAAGTTCACTTCACATTTCAATCTTTACTCTGTGTGTTTACTTGAGCAAATAAATATTGCGAGTTATGCTTTTTTATAGATTTTTAGTGAAAATGGAGGGTAATAGTGTTCCTTGTGATAAATTGAAGTGTGTTAAAGTGCTAATCGGCGAGGAAAAGGTAAAATCGAAAAAGAGAAAAGATAATTTTTTATAAAACTGCTAAAAACAACAAAACCATATCTTGGGCTTGCCCTAGTTTGGAGCCCTAGCTTCACCACTGCTATCACAGTTTTTTTTATTTGATCTCGGTTAGCTATTATCGTTTCGAATTAATTTTGAACATTTTTCTTTACTGAAACGAAGGACCAAAATAGGTTTTCTAGCCAGGAATAAAAGTAAAATAAAAATCTTAATTGGTTTTTATAAACTTAAATCTTTTAAACTGTTTACCGTTATAAATACATATTTTGTCATCGTATAAATGCACAAACAAAAAATATCTAATAAGTGAGGACATTTCAATAGATGAACGTAACGTAACGAACGTTTACGTAATTTATGAAAATTGTCACAACCTCAAAATTTCATAAACAGATCAATTTTAATACTGTACAACTTTATAAAATAGTTAATGTTTTTTATATTATATAATACAGACTGAATTACAGGTAAAATGGCTACATGTCATATATCCTGATCCCGATCCCGATCAAATGGCCGAATCATCTGACTTTTGTCAATGTTTTGTACGTGCTTATATATAGACTACGCAGCTCATGGGCGGCGGTAGTCACTTACCATCAGGTGAGTCGCATGCTCGTTTGCCCCTTTCTATAAAAAAAAATACCAACAGATAAAGAGCAATGCCAGAAGGGATCTAAACTATATTTTATCCGAAAAATATTTTTTTTTGTAAAATCGAAAAATTGTCTTTGATTAACTTAAATATAAATAGCACTACAATCCTATCCTGGCGAAGCTGGGGCGGGTTGCTAGTATATAATAAAATCTATAACACTATACATAAAAAAAGAAGTTAATAATTTGTTTAGCGCGGCAGTATCATTTACTTTTAATATTTCAAAAAAAATCAAGCTAATATTTATAATAGATCTATAGATTGCACGGCACATACGATGTTTAACTTTATGATTATTTCTAACTTAAGAAAAATATATAGGTGGAGTTTTTAAAGTTGTGCTCGAATAAATAACACTCGTAGTCGTAGCAGGAAAGTTGGACGTTTGCCAATGAGTTTAACTAACTTGTCTTCAATACCTATTTGAAGATAAATTTATAGCTAAAATACAATAAAAAACAGGTTGCACAGGAAACATTTACGTAAGATTTTTATCCCAGTCTTGAATCTCTGTATTTTCAAATAATATATTTTTAAAACAAACACTGGTGATTTTACGCCGTCTTTGAATTTAACTATGCTGATTCCAATTCAGTTGTAGAATTTCTGTTAATCTAGAATAATGTGGTTTATTCCACTTTTTTCCACCAAATGTCCCACTGGTGGGACAAAGTGGGCTCTTTAAAATGTGTTCGTCTACTTTTCCCCATTAATCGTTTTTTGGTGGGACAAATGACACTGTTATAATAAAACTCATCCACTTTTCCCCACTAGGGCTGTCATAAACAAATTCTAAAATCTTAAAGTGATTTTCAAAAAAAAAAAAAACAAATCATCAAAATGATATAATTGTAATCAATATGAGTCATAGATTTACTTGTTTATAATATTTTTTGGAGTTATCTTCAGAAATCACAGACAACGTCAATAAAAGATTTACTTTCATAATATCTGAAATAACAGATGTTTCGTAATATAACCTCATAAAAAGACAGCTATACAACGATATACATGAATGAATATACGATACGTAAAGATAAATAATTCACGGAATGTTTTAAGTCCGGTCAAGTTAACTCAAAAATAGGGGTATGGTGGTTGGTTGGTTCATAACATTCATGTGTGGAACATCATTACAAATTAAATGAAAAGGTTCCATCGATCCACAAAAAATTCAAGGTCAAAAGTTTGCAAATATGGGCTTTTTTGCATTTTTCAGCTAAACGGTAAGTTAAAAATAACTTTTAGCACTTTAAAAAATAAAATAGCTTTTAGCACTTTTTTCCCTAAGAATCACCATTTTTGAGAAATAGCGATTCAGAAAGTTGAAAAAGTTTCGACGCCACGAGTGAGGTAGTGTACTTGGCTCATTTTTTAACGTGGTTTCCTCGGTAGATCTCTTCAACGATCTATTGTGGTCCAGTTTAATAAAAAAATATATTGTATCAAATAAAAAATGTTACTATTGGAAATGATGAAAACGGTGTAAATTATGAGAAATTGGGAAAACTATTCGTCTGATTGATAATTATCTAATGGAACTTCAAGTGTAATATCTCCTTTTCCTTCTTCTTCTTCTTTTTCTTCTTCTTCCTATTGGATACATGTAAATTGTTAACAGCGATGCATCAGATGTTTCCTCGCTGATATAATTAGAATCTTCTTCTAATGGCGATGAATCGTCGGATTGGAGCACGATTGGCCTTGATAACTGGAACATGCTAATGATCAAAACAATTTAACCTTATTTGCAGCCACATTTAGCATTACCTACATACCTTTTTGCAATTTCAACTAATTGTATTGAGAAGTTTTTCCGGTGACGATGGGAGTAAAGTCTGAATTGTTTCCAATGTATTGTCAATGAACTTTCAACCCCAGCCTGCTGGGTCCAGTTTATTACCAATCCACACTTGAACTTGATAATATACCCGAAACAGATGAAATTGATGTTTGGAGACATGAATGGCACTAAAACGAAATGTTCATACATTTCGTTTTAATGCCATTCATGTCTCCAAATGTCAATCATTTAAATAATAATCTAATATTAAATGGGGAGGAACCGAGTCTTGTCGATACCACCAGTTTTTTTGGAATAACACTAGAAGCGAAGCTTAAATGGAGCTCCCATATATCAAAATTAGCAAGCAGACTTAGTTCTGCAGCATATTCTGTAAAAAAGATTAGAAATCTTACCAGTGTGGAAACAGCTAGACTTGTTTACTTTAGCTATTTCCATAGCATAATGTCGTATGGTATTTTGCTATGGGGGCACGCTACAGACACTGAAATTATATTTGTTTTACAGAAGAGGGCCATAACAGCAATCTATGATTTAAAACCTAAAAAGTCGCTCAGACAAAAAATTAAGGAAATTAATATATTAACTTTGGCCTCTCAATACAATTATGAAAATGTAATGTACGTACACAAAAATAAAAGTAGTTATACAAAAATAAGTGATATTCATTCTATAAATACTAGGAACAGACACAAGCTAGTAGTACCAGTTACTCGACTCCACCGAGTCAGTAATTCATTCTTGGGGCGATGTATACGCTTTTACAACAAAATCCCAGTAAATATACAAAATTTGACCTGCTCAAAGTTCAAAAACTTTATTAAACAAAGTTTGTATAAAAAGGGTTATTATAATATTAAGGAATTTATGGATAATTATAACCCCTGGGAATGAGGTGATTGCTACCAAGCTATTTCTAATTTCATTTATGTGGTCAATTGTGTAACATACATGATTGTAAGCTGTTATTTAAAAAAAAGTTCCGCTGGGTTTCTTGCCGGTTCTTCCCAGGACAGAGGTTTTTTTTAAAACCACTGGTAATTAAACAAAAGAGTGACTTTCAATAAGTATTATTTTTAATATATATTGAATAAAAAAGTGTCTGTTTCTGTTTAAAATCTCCCAAAATTTTGCAGTGAAATGCATTAGCTTATTATGAAGAAGTTTTTAAACAAAATAATATAAATTATTATTACTTGACAATGGCAAAAGTATAACCGTATGAGTTCATAAGCAATGAAAAATAAATTAAATTAAGTATGGACCTCGAAAGTTCCGTCAAATAATTAGTCAAATAACTCGAAGCAATGATTACAGTATAGTGTGATCCTTGATACATGAAATTGTCTGATTAGACGTGCAGGAAGGACTGACTTAGGGTGAGACGTATAGTATTCAACAGGGTATCACACCCATTTTCAAAAAGTGTTTTAAATGAAGCCTAGAGTGATAATGCACCACTATAATTTTTATATAAGTTTTTTAAAACCGAATAGTGCCATAAAAATTACTTTTAGTCTATCGTTTTAAATTTTCGCGTGAAAACGCTAGCCGCCACTACTATGTGACGTCAATGCCCTAGAATTTTGCCGATTTTGCAAAGGAATAAGATACTTTTGGATGTTTAATAATGAGCTATCATCTATGTCATAGCTGTGTTGTGCCTGAATGCAAAATAACGAGCATAAGAACGCCGAGGAAGTTATGGATTCAAGTGCCAACTGATTTAAATAAAAGAAATACTTGGTTAAAACTGACAAGAAGATACCCGAATACATTGTCTACGAAAACTAGACTATACTTCTGTGAAGATCATTTTGATGTAAGTATGACTTGTTAAGTATGACTTGTTGTTTAACTATCGTTTATACAAAACAAAATATCATAAGGTAATAGCCACTGAACCGTCCACGCCGCGCGAGTGTTTCTCGCCCCACCTTTGCGCGCATTAAAATGTCACTTTTTTTTACGACTGCGCGAGACTGTCTCAACAAAAACGATTACTACTGAAATACTACTATACCTACATTCAAATAAAAATATTCTCAAAAAGCTCAAAGAATTCAAAATTTAATTTTGTTGAAAGAAAATTGGTCAAATAAAAAATAAAGGATGAAAATAAAGCTTAAAAATGGGAATATTAAAAAAAATCGTATTTATTTTTTATTTCGAGTTTTACAAGAAAAGTATAATATTTACTGGAGACAATTATTTTATATTATAAATAGTACATGATATTCCCTTTAAAAAAACACCAATATCAATAATATGTTATATACTCAATAGTGAAAATATATAATATTAATAAATAAATAAAAATAAGTTTTAATAATGTCTAGACACAACAGATATTTCGTTTATAAATAGCTATCAACGTGTTAATAGTGAAGCATTCTTTTATATTTAGCATTCATTTAACACCAAAAACTGATTAGAATACATTTTAAACAACATATAATCAATAAACGATGATCGCGTATAGTGATTAAAATGTTGAGCTAAATTATTATATGTAAACGTTGTGGAATTGTCATAATGATATATATTTCCTGAAGAAAATATAAAAAAGTAAAAAAAAAGTAAAGTTACAGCCTATATACGTCCCACTGCTGGGCACAGGCCTCCTCTCATTTCTGAGAGGTTTTAGAACGAAATGTCATACGCGCTGCCCAATGCGTGTTGGCGAACTTCACATGTCTTCGAAATATTTTTTTTGATTTCTCAGACATGCAGGTTTCCTCACGATGTTTAAGTTTAAGAAAATATCTTCACAATTAATTTGATGTATAAAAATAACGTATAAAAATAGAAAACTTATTACATTTTTGATCGAGTTCCTCACACTTTAACAGTACAGAAACAAAAATGGCTTAATGTCATTTTCACATTTTTTTTCTATATATTTTGTTACTATTACACAGATAAAATTCACTCTCACAGATGACAAATTTCAAATAGCACCATCTCTAATTTTTTTACTGTATTATTAACAGTTGTCTTTAGCGCTGTACACGTTTAAACGGAACGATGTTGTTTGGTGACTATAGTCACCATGGACAGGTGAGGCAATAATTTTTTGGGGACTGTAGTCACCGTGGACGGTTGAGTAGATAAGTATTACAAGTCAAATTTTGTAATGGATTACGTTATCTTAGATAATATAATTAATGATTGCTAATGATTTTAATCATAGATAAAGTATGGTATTGTGTTATTGTATAAACAAAAGTCGGTAAAAGGTACTTACATTGATGTTTTAACATTAATCAAGTCAACAGAGAAAAACTGGGGATTGCATGCATAAAACTTTGCCACCGTCAATGTATTTATCCTTGGTAGATTAGTACTTTCTGCTTTTACGAATCCGTCTTCCATGATGTCATTTCAATAAAATACAGAATAACAGTTAACAATTATTGTGATGATAACTTGAAAAATTTCGAAACAACACACAGCACATTAGCTAGTTTACTTGACCAGTGACGTCACGACGGTATCTAATATGGCGGAGAGCGTTTTGTAGATTTGAGGCACAGATAAAAAATTAGTCTTAAAATTGAATTATAAAATTTATAATGCATTTTTATAAATAGAAATCAACATTTCTCGTTTACTTTTTACAAAATCTATCATAAATATATATTTTTTGATTTTTTTTACATGGTGTAAAGTACTTTATTGTGCACTGGATATGTGCAAAGATACCATAAATCAGGAAACATAAACATTATATTTTTGGTAATTTTATTAATTTATAAATTTAATATTAGCTCATAATGGACGTAAATAAATATCACTTTTTGGAACATCACCTTTTTATCTACTACTGTTTCAAAATAAGGTTCCCTCTGACAGTAGGAGAAGCGGCAAAAGAAAATTCTCCGTCTTTTTTTTATATGAGAGGGGGCAAACGATCATACGGCTCACCTGATGGTAAGTGACTACCGCCGCCCATGAACAACTGCAATACCAGGGAATTGCAGGTGTGTTACCGGCCTTTTAGAAAGGAGTAAGCTCTTTTCTTGAAGGTCCCTAAGTCGTATCAGTCCGAAAAACTTGCTGGTGGTATTCGATTCCAGAAGGAAGTTGTGCGAGAAAGAAAACATCTTCTAAATCGCACAGTAGTGGACCGCCAATCATCCAGATGGTACGGGTGGTATCTAGAGCTCTGCCGCGATGTGCGATGGTGAAATTGAGCGGCTGGAATTAGTCGAACAATTACTCTGAGCACTCTCCATGGTAGATACGATAGAACACGCAAAGAGATGCAACATCTCTTCGCAGCACCAGTGAGTCAAGCCGATCAGAAAGTGCTCGGTCGCCAACGATTCGAACCGCTCTGCGCTGGATGCGATCAAATGGAAGGAGATGGAACTGGGGAGCCCCGGCCTAGAGATGGGAACAGTATTCCATATGCGGCCGAACCTGCGCCTTATAAAGTTGCAGGCAGTGTGCCGGCTTCATGCTGGTTCCGGTACTGTTCCGCTCTGCTGAGCATGCCACGCTTCTTAGAGACCAATTTGGCCTTTTCTTCCAAGTGAACATGAAAGTGCACGTCATTCGATATGTCGACGCCGAGTTCCGATAGTAAGTGGTGAGAAAATGATGAGATACGACAAAGGGGTTCTTTTTAGCGGTAAACGCGCAAACTTGTGTCTTCTGGGGATTGAACTGGACTAGATTTAGCCGCCCCCAATCCGAGACTTTGTTCAACAAAGTCTCGACTTCAGACACAAGTTAGTTCCGGTACTCGGCAACGGTTTTCGAGAAATATTTGCACGGCCGGTATATAAAGCAACACCAGTGCTGTCGTGCACATAGCAATAAATTTTACCGGTTTGCAATATATCATTGATATGCAGAAGAAAGAGCGTTGGTGATAGCACGCAGCCTTGCGAAACACCAGCGTTAATAGGCTTATAATCGGAGCATGCACCGTCAACTACGACCTTGATGCTTCAATCAGTCAGAAAACTGGTGATCCAATTGCATAATTTCTCGGGAAGCCCATAGGAAGGAAGCTTAAGAGGAAGCGCTCTGTGCCAAACCCTATCGAAGGCCTTCGATATGTCCAAACTAACCGCTAAAGGCATTGTTTTCGAGAACAAGGAAGTGATGGTGATAGGCCTGTAGTTGGACGGATCAGAGCGGTTATCTCTTTTAGGAATCGGGTGCACGAAAGCTGTCTTCTATGAATTCGGGACAACGCTTGGAGGGAGTAGGAGTACCGGAAAAGATGCGTTAGAACCGATGCCAACTCTGGAGCACACATCCTAAGCACAATTGCCGGGATTCCGTCAGGCCCACTCGACTTGTGGATGTCCAGGTAGATGAGTGCTTTGCGTACTGAGCACTGTGTAAATAGCACATCAGGCATAGAGCATTCACACCGCAGGATGGTCGGCGGTGTGTTCCCTCCGTCATCGAGAGTCGACTTGGCTGCAAAAAGGAATCCTAAAATGTCGGCTTTCTCTTTTGCCGCGTGGGCCAGTGAGTCACCCTCCCTGTGCAAGGATGGTAGTGATGGCTTACAGAAATTCCCTTGGACAGCCTTGGCGAGAGACAAAAAATGCACAAGTACCCGAAGGAAGGCGAACTAATTTCTCGCCAATTCTGCCAATCTGCTCATACTTTGCCTTGGCAATAACTCTTTTGAAGGACCTGGAGGCGAAATTATATATTTTTTTAAGCATGCTGGTGTTTACATCCCGTGCCGCCGAAGCGTCAGCCCAGGCCTGATAACACTCCTGCTTAATGCGTAATGCAGTCTGACAAGAGCAACCAAACCTAGGCTTAGATCTGCCTCCAATGGGTACCACATATGATGGAATAAATTGTTCCATTCCCTGTAGCACATAAGTGATAGAGTCAGCAACAACGCTGGGATCATCCAGCGAGAAGCAAACCCGCCCCCATGGGTAGGATGCAAAGAAAGACCGCATTCCGTCCTAATCCGCCGACTTGTAATGCCAAACACGGCGGCAGCGTGCAGAACGCATCCGCGTAGGGAGCGTAAGTGGCACCACACTCCGGATCAGACAATGGTCCGAAGAGCCGAGAAGGACATCGACGGAAACCTGATATCCATCCAGATGAGAGGTCAGCAGAAGGTCCAACAGGGAAGGTGTATGATCCTCCACATCTGGAATCCGAGTAGGCGAAGTAACCAGTTGTGTCAGACCATATGCCAAAGTCATAAACAGATCTCCCCGCATGATCGGTTAAACGTGAACCGAGCCATTCGGCGTGGTGGGCGTTAAAATCGCCAAGTATCACGATCTCTAAGGATGGGATCTGATGTAGCAAGAAATCCGTAGCCATTTGGACGTGGTCGATGAGTCGGTCTGTGTCGACATTACCGCTATATGACCTATAGAGGCACCCGTAGACGCGGGGATGGTCGTCGCTATCTACGCAGCCAAAAGATGGACAGGTCCGTACCTTCAACAGATATCCTCTCTGACGTATACGCAGACTCCATCCCGGAGCACAAAGAAGTGTTCTAATCTGTACCCCGGGTAGGACAGGCCGGGGTCGCCATGGTTTTATCGCTTTTTTTGCCCCGAGCAGTGTTAGTAATGAGCGGGATTCCCCTCCCCCCTCCCCGAATACGCTGGGCAGGCTGAGCACCCACGCTCAGGAAGAAGAGGGTAAATCGTGTTCGTGTGAGGTCGTGGTACTTCCCCGGTTCGAGCCGGCCCATCTGTGCAATAGCAGAGGCTGCCGCGTGGCTCTACCACTGTTAAACTCTCTGCCTCCTCTTTTTATTATGTTTTTCTAACACAATAATAATATGATTTATAAAAATAAATAGTCCAATGCTAAATGAAGCATGTTTTATAATAAAAATATAAAATACCACATGTAGTGCAGAGGTGAAATTTTTATTTTACTAGCGATATTTTAATGAGGCATTTTAGGTAATCGTCAAGGACCATTTATTTTATTAATTTTGCAATTTCGCGGAAAAAATATCCAAGTATATCAAATAAATAGGCCTAGGTCGCTTTTAGCATTTTTCTCTATCTGTTCGTTAAGTTTGATTAAAATTGGATAAGCCATTCCGAAGATTAACCCGGACAGACAGGCAGACAAGACTTGACGGCATGCAAATAACCTGTCTTAGATACTTCAGTTTTATTTAAACCATATAATTACGTGGATCTAATTCGATATAAAACTATTAAATAATGTCTCAAATTATTATTCACAAAGACACATCGGTGAAAGCACACACGTTTCCATGAATACGAAATGAAAAAACAACGAAAAAAAAATTAACAACATTTTTAAATTTATTAAAATAATAGAGAGTAACCTAACCTAAAGTTCCCGCACAAAATAATCCAGATAAGAAAATAAATTTACGTGTAAGGTTACAGGTATCTAAGGTTTAACTTATCTACGTTATTTTCGTAAAAAGATGCTGTGTTTTACGTGTTCAGCATTTTAACGACAAAGTCGTTAGGGACAACGATGTGATACGAGACGCAAATTATGCCATGCAAAATTTCTCGTACGTAGTACTTTAGTGTTACAAAAATTACGCATCGTAGAACTTTAGCTAGCATATTTTAGAAATATTGTTGTTACGAACGTGATTTAGTTCTTAAGATTACCAACATGCATAAACGAAATCGAAAAGTCTATTACTTCTGCGTGATACAGCACGAAAATTAAACGTTCAGAACATTTAAATATATTTTGAGGTCTTATCTAAAACAGTTTAAATCTTCAGTTTACCATAACGAAAGAACTCCTTATAATCATTTCTCGTTCATACATTGTTGAAATCACATGTACTCAATTAAAATGTTGTAATTTAAACTTTTTATTTTACTCAACATAATCTCACTGTTTGCCAATTCTGTTTCTATTGTAAATAATTTAAAATAAAAAATTTTGTACAACCAACTACAATATAAATTATTATGAATAACTCAAAATACTGGTCAGGCCTTGATCATATTTATATGGGACCACATGAGAAGCACAAACTTTCAAATAAAAAAAGAATCATCGAAATCGGTTCACCCAGAAAAAAGTAATGAGGTAACTCATATAAAAAATATACAGTTGAATTGAGTACCTCCTCCTTTTTGAAGTCGGTAGAAAAGCAATCAATTTTGCAGTCGACGATCAGAGTTAGAAAACATTTTGCGACATATATATCTCACTATCTAACAAATTTAACAAAAAATTTTTTTAAAATTTGATTATTCAATAAAAACGGAGACAAAACTTAACATAAACTTTGAAGAAACTGGCGCATTTTTTCATCTTGATTATTTCAAAGCTGGGTCGTCAAAAAGTTAAAAGAAGTAGGAGGTAAATATTTTCATTTAATCTATATGCAAATTACATCATGAAAAAATTACTTCAAGTTGTTCGAGTAATTTCAATATTATATGAATTATTTATATTATTTCACTATGGAAAAATTTCTTTCCTTATAATTTTTTATTAATTCTTAATATTGTATAGTAATACAGATTTACTATTAAAATCTCCAGATGTATCTGGAGCATTTTATTTCTTCTACATTAAATTTCTGTTTCTGTTCAGTGCGGTGTAGTGGCAGTTAAGAATATCCACTACCCCATATCTTCCCGTGGGTGTCGTAAGAGGCGACAGTGGGAAACAGGCAGGAGATGGGCAGCAAGCAGCATCTTTCTAATAACAGCAAAAGTACAATAAAAAACTGCCAAGCGCCAAGTGTGGCAACTATGGCAACCCCTCCCTCCCATAAATGAAAAATACGAAGAAATGGCCCCAAGTCCCCGGTGGCCCCGCTATTGCTGGCTACGGTGGCGAACATGGTAACGGCGGGGCAGGGGAACTAAGAATCTCCGGTGAAAGTTCGGTTGCCACCTAAGACGACTCGACCTGGCAACATACAACGCACGCACCCTGAGGACTGACGAGAAGATCCTGGAGCTGGAAGAAGAGATAGAAAAGTTGCCCTGGGATATTATAGGATTATCTGAGGTCCGCATAGAGGGGGAGGACACGGTAATCCTCGAATCCGGCAACTTGTTCTATCACCGGGAGGGCGACCATCTGTCCCAAGGAGGTGTCGGATTTATCGTCCACAAGTCTCTCGTTAACAACGTAGTAAAGATTGTGAATGTGTCAACGAGGGTTGCTTACCCTATACTCAGAATCACTAAACGGTATTCGTTGAAGGTCATACAGGCTTACGCACCAACCTCGGCACATTCTGATCAGGAGGTGGAGGAAATGTATGAGGATATCTCTAAAGCCATGCATTCCTCCAAAACCCACTATACGGTTTTAATGGGAGACTTTAACGCATAACTAGGCACGAGAGAGAACGGCGAGCTGAAGGTAGGGAAATTTGGAATAGGGCAACGGAACCCGAGGGGCCAGCAGCTGGCCGACTTAATGGAAAAAGAGGGATTCTTTATGATGAACTCTTTTTTCCAGAAGCGGCCCCACAGGAAATGGACCTGGACGAGCCAAGACGGTTGGACAAAAAATGAGATTGACTTCATTATGACGACTAGACGGCAACTGTTTAGTGATGTCTCCATCATCGCGAGGCTGACAACTCGTAGCGATCACCGAATGGTTAGAGGCATACTGAACCTAAACGTTACGTTGGAGAGGTGTCGTCTAATGAAGTCAACGCTCCGTCCCCCTCGTGCTCTAATCCAAATCCCCAAAATCTTTCAGCTCGAGTTTCAAAACCGTTTTCAGTGCCTAGAAGATTGCAATGCAGTGGAAGATATGAATGACAAGCTCGTGGAAACTGTTCATGCGGTTGGAGCTAAGTTTTGCAAGACCCGTCGTAAAACAAGACCACGAAAACTCTCCGATCACACTCTTAATTGCATAGCTGTTACACGGGAAATGAAGCTGCAGTCTTCAGTAGATTTGACATAACTGAACAGACAGATCTCCCAATTCATGCGGCGGGACTTACGCAACTTTAATACTGCTCGTGTTGAAGAAGCGATCGAGCGGAACCAGGGCTCCAAAGTCTTTGCCAGAGATCTGTCTGCCAGAAATAGCCAACTGTCGAAGCTGAAGACCGAATGTGGCAGCATTGTTTCCGGGACACCTGAGATTTTGAGTGAGATTAAGAGGTCCTATGGGCAGCTGTACACATCATCGTTGGAGCGACACGCAAGTATGAGTAACAGTCCAAGAGCATGTCTTATCTGTTACAATTCCGATGATATCCCGGACGTCAGTCTGAGCGAGATTAGAATGGCTCTCCAGCACCTTAAAAACGGCAGGGCCCAGGCGAGGATGGAATTAAAGCGGAGCTTCTGAAAGCGGGTGAAAAACCGGTACTTGAAGTCCTTCAGAAGCTCTTTATATTTCCGTCCTTCATGGTGGCACTACTCCGGAGGCGTGGAGTAGAAGTGCGGTGGTTTTGTTCTTCAAGAAAGGTGACAACTGTCTCTTGAATAACTACAGACCGATTTCCCTTCTGAGCCGCATTTACGTGCTGTTTTCGCGAGTCATTACGAATTGTCTCGCACGCAGACTTGACGACTTGCAGCCTCCTGAACAAGCCGGTTTCCGAAAAGGCTTTAGTACCATAGACCACATACATACTCTTCGGCAAATTGTACAGAAAACCGAAGAGTACAATCTCCCACTTTGCCTTACGTATGTAGACTATGAGAAAGCCTTTGATTCCGTTGAAATTTAGGCGGTGCTAAAGTCCCTTCAGCCGTGCCAAGTTGACTGTCGGTGTATCGAAGTGCTGAAGTGTTTGTACAGTAGGGCTACGATGGATATTCGAGTACAGAACCAGAGTACGAAACCTATCCAACTGCAGAAAGGTGTACTTCTTTGCGGACAGGGTGACGTTATGTCTCCGAAACTCTTCAACACTGCATTAGAAGACGATTTTAAGCTACTGGACTGGAAAGGATACGGTATTAACATCAATGGCGAGTACATCACTCACCTTCGATTTGCCGATGATATAGTCCTTATGGCAGAATCGCTGGAGGACCTAAGCACTATGCTCAATGACCTCAATAATGTCTCCCAACGTATAGGTCTTTAGATGAACATGGACAAAACAATGATCATGTGTAATGTCCATATCACACCTATGTCGGTAGTTGTTGAGAGCACTAAGCTCGAAGTTGTTGACGAGTATATTTACCTGGGACAAATAGTCCAACCAGCCCGGCTAGCATGGGCGGGGGACATTTTATCCCCGGGGAAAGGATAAAATGTTTCTCCCCTCGCTTAGTTTATCCACCCTTCGAGCATGGGCACACCGGTGGATATAATATCCACAGTAGATAAAACGGGGGATAGACTTATCCCTGCAATTATTTGCCATTATAAGAAAACTCACAAAATACTTCAAAATTGATGTTTACTCTAAGTCACAAAATCATTATTTTTTTCTGTGCTCGTGATTTCGACACTTAAAAGTTTTCGTCACAAACTACATAATAAGAATTATAGCGCAATTTTCGTTTTCGTCAAATAAAATTAACACGGAGAGGTTAATATATTAAAATGAACGCCAAAAAGTAAGTATACTATCACATAAAATGTTGTAAAGTATCTATTGTTTTAAGAAAGCGAAATGTAAACATTAAATTTTCTCTACAAATCTTTCCGTTTACAAATAATTGATACTATTTTATAACCTGTTCGTCTATATTTATCGCCAATAATTTAACAGTTCTTTTTTTTTCATTCAGATCAAGAAGTAACAAAACACAAATTAATATGTTGATCGACTTTATGTCGACTCACAACCACCTTGCCACTGGAGAGTTCACAGGACCCTTAGGAGCCAAAAGGGCAGATTACCAGTGGCAAATTCTCAAGGAAATACTAAAAGAGTATGGGCCAGACAGAAGAATTGATCAGTGGAAGCAGGTTAGTCCATAACATATTACATTTTCGTGGTAAATTCTGTAAGTACACAAAATTAAAATTATATACACTAATTTTGACAGCGAGAAAGTAGTAGGTACTTAAATATTCTTTTATTTGCAGACTTGGAAAGATTTAAAAAAAGGTGCGCGTACTGAGAATGCAGCGGCAGCTCGTGGACGCAGCACCACGGGTAATTCAGTAACAGTACCGACTGTGTCCGAAGTGGGCAAAAAAGTTTTAAGCATTATTGGGTATGAGTCTTCTACCGGTATTGGGCCAGAAGAGTCTTCTATAGGCCAGGCAAATGTGTGTACTTATTTAGTTACAATATTTTGTCTTGTGTAACTTTGTCTTTGAAAGCATGTAAAGCTTATGTTTCTAATTTTATAGCAGGAGAACATTGAAGCGTCGGTGGTGGAGCATGATACCCAATTAAATTTATTAAGTCTTCCTGTACCCACCTCTTTCGCAGACAACCTAGAAAATATTCCACCAGCCCCTTCCACAAACCATCCAGCCCCTTCCACAAACCATCCAGCCCCATCAACCAGCTATCCCACAGCCCAAAATAAAAAGGCACGGTCGCATGATGCATTCATTCCCCTCCAGCAAGAAAATAATGCATATTTACAAGTAACAATTGTTTTTTATTTCATTACTAATTGCATGAATGTTATAATTCCCTTCCTGATTAATATTGTTCTACAACAGTCAATATAAATTAGACCTTTTCTTTCAGAGTATAGATGAAAGGCTCAAAGAGCGCAACAACCTTTTATGTGAGCAAAATCGATTGCTTCATGCCCACCTAAGTCATAGAAATAAACTCAAAAGGATGAAAAGGTAATCATACAAATAAATTTTAGTTGAAGTATGTATTTATTAATCCTTGTCTTTTTTGTCGAGCAATCGTCAACAGCCTGGTTTGATCCATAGATGTGATGAGAGGATTGCGCTCTTCACTTGTTACATCTAAGTTGTCCATTGGTTCTTCCATTGGAATTCTGCAATATACAAATTAAATTAATAATGTTTATCAAAAGTAAACAAACATTCCAATAATAATTATGTGTGTGATGATATAATCTATTATGTACATGTATTTACAAAACACACCTATAATGTAGCATGATATTGTATAGTGTTGCACAAGCATATATTAATTGTGAAGCCTTCTCTGGACTGTAGTGGAGTACCCTGTCAATGCCTAGGCTTCGAAATGTGCCTTTGAGGTACCCATTCGTTCTTTCCACACAGTTTCTCACTTGGCAATGCCATTTATTATATTTTTCTGCAGAACTATTTGGTGCAGCTTCTAAATCTGGAGTCATCAGCCAAGGCTCTAAGGCATAGCCCGAGTCACCTGTAAAATATTTGTTTCTATTAATGTTGTAATATAATATAGGTGTCAATTAATGCCTGTTTTTGTCTTTCAGATTTTCACAAAGATTTAAATTTTAAAGATAATATGAAGGATGAAAAATAAAGAAAAAACAAAGTATTAATGGTGATAAAAATTAATTTTCTAATCAAACAAAGAATAAACAATTGTATGATGATGTGTCTTGTGTTTTTTTTATTCCTAATATTATGCAGATTAGCCTTTTAGATGGCTAACAAGATTTGCTAAAGAATTAACATATCTTAATTCAAAATTTTGAATTGTAACTTTATAAGTTTAAAAATTTAATTTAAAACATTATACCTAAAAGATAGTATTGACCAATTTTACTTTCATACAGACGTTTCATTTCCGATTTAACTTTTGAGTTGTTAAATATAAATTGATCGTGGACTCGCCCTGGATATCGTGCATTGATGTTAATGATACGGTACTCAACATCCACAACCTGTAACATTTAGTCATAAAGTCTTAATAGCGCAATGGTTAATGGGTTTCTGCAATCCAAAAGGTTGCAGGATCTATAACCGGGACGACAAAAATAACAATAAGACTTGTTGTACCTTTTTCTAGTAAATATTAGTCATGAATATAACACTAATAGTTTTATTTAAAAAAACTTGATTATTAAGGTTTGTGAAAAACTAGAACTTGTTTATCCTTACCAGTTGAACATTTATTGTAGACCGTCCTTTTCTATTCTTGTATTGAACCCCAGTCAGGAATGGTGGGGAAGTTGTAAATATACGATATGTTTGCACAAGGTGATTGTAATAGACGCTTACTTTTATATGCACTGGTAGTCCATCCGCAGCATTAATAAGCTTTAAAGCTTCATGGAGTTCTTCACACAAATACATAACACATTCTTTATGCATCCGGAAAAGGCGTATAAATTCGTTGTCGGGGAATTCAAATGGATTACTCTGATCACGTATCGATCGCCGATGTAATTTTCTCTCTTGTTTTTCAATTTCTGACGCGAAAATAATGCTAAAGTAGGCTCGAGACATCTTTTTAGTATAAAAATAAATTTAAACCCACGTCCAATGAACAAGGATAAAATTGTCCCTTTCAAATGTCAAAATAGCATGATTTTTTATCCTTTATTTGGCCCCATGCTACGGACGGGGGATATATGTCTACTCGTTATGTCAAACGGGGATATACTTCTCCTTTCCCCCGTTGCCGTGCTTTGGCTTAGGGATAAGATAATTTTATCTCTTGTCAGTGGATATAATCGGGGGATAAAATTTTTGTCCCCCGCCCATGCTAGCCGGGCAGGTAAGTCCAACTTCGACCGAGAGCTGGCAGCGTTTGGGAAATTACGACATGTATACCTCAAAACCTGAAAACAAGATCGTACAACCAGTGCGTGTTGCCAGTGATGAATTATGGACCTGAGACGTAGTGCTTCACTGCTGGCCGAATGAGGAAGCTTAATGTCGCTCAGCGAGCTATGGAGAGGGCTATGCTCGGGGTTTCCCTGCGTGATAAACTTAGAAATAAGGATATTCGCATTTGAACCAGAGTGACCGACATATCACAACGGATTGGTAAGCTGAAGTGGCAATGGGCCGAGCATATAGCTCGAAGAACCAAAAACCGATGGGGAAAAAGGTTCTCAAGTGTCAGTCTCGTACCGGTAGGCGAAGTGTAGGGCGACTCCTCAGTAGATGGAGCGATGACCTGGTAAGACATACATGATACCTGGTAAGAAGACAAGTCGATGGATGCAGGTGGCTCAGGACCGTGCTTTGTGGTATTCCTTGGGGGAGGCCTATGTTCAGCAGTGGACTTGTGAAGGGCTGTAATGATGATGATGATGATGATGATGATGATGACGTAAAATTTCTATTTAATTTATATATAAATGCTGTAATATAAAGGCAATAAAATTTCTGCTGCACTTGAGCTACTCCCGCTGTAGCAAGGATTTAACTTAATCGACACGCTTAGCAATAAGTAAATGTGGATGAATAAATATTGAAAAAATCATAACTTTAAAACTACAAAAACACATGTAAAATAAATGGGGTAATTCGGGTAACCCTAGGGGTGTTCTTTCTCTGGACTTTCGGCTACTTTTCTTTTTGTGGGACAACCAATATTTTAATATTGGAAAATAATTGTACACCAACTCGATTGTCATTTTAAAATAGTTTATTTATTTCAACAAAAGCAGCTAAACAAAATAAATAATAAATTTTATTACTTTTGTTCTTTTTTCCCTAAATTGTATAAAATATTTCCATAAGAGTTAATATTTCTATTACCTTTGTCATTGTATTTTATATATTTATGCAAATTAAGTCACGATGGTTTCTCTTGAGAAATTTCCGCATATCTACTTTAGAAGTATTTAATTGCGCAAGGGAATGCCCACCATTATTTGTGTTTTATTTTCATTATTTTTAGTGCCACAGAGGTTATCTAACATAAAAGGAATAGTGGCTTCCTTCTACGTTTTACTTTTCATTTGCACTAAAAGTTAATGTATGAATTTCATTAAGCCAAATGCTAAACATCTAATACAAATTTTATTTGAAATGGGGAGAAGTTAATTTTGAAACTACTCTACTTGGGAAACATCATTAGAGCCCCCATGTATAATTTTTTATGGAGTAAAGGTGACAAACGAGCAAACAGTCTACCTGATGGTAAGTGGATGCTATGGCCCATAGACACCTACATCATGCCTCAATTAAGAATGAAGGTGTGAATGCGTTGTCACCTGTGAGGACTAAGTTAGAATGGCTCATTACCAGTAAAAAGGCTCTCCGGTCTCCTTCTATTCTACGCTGGTATTCTGTGAGAGCATGGTCATACCCCTGTCTATCCGACTCTTTCGCACTGAAGCCATCAAACAGTTGCAGTGTGGCTCTACCACGTTAAATAAACTTAACTAGCAAGCAGACTTTGTTCCACAATGTATGCTATAAAAAGAATTAAAATTCTCACCATCGTTAAAAAACTTTATTGTAGTTATTTCCATAGCTGGTTACTTTGCTGTGGGGAAACGTGACTGACATTGAAATTATATTTGAAAAGATATTCATTCTATTAATGGTAGGAACAGCTAAAAGCTTGTATTACAAGTTATATAGAATGATATATGTTTCACATAGTTAGTAAATATTTTTAGGGCAAAGTGTAGTTTTGGCGTGAAAGAGTATGTTTACATCCTCACAAACTTTCACATTTATAAAATTAGTAGGACTAGTAGGAAGTAGGATAGTAATTTAGTTAAACCCTGATTAAAAGCAATTTGTGAATAATTTTATAATTTGAATTCACTGATTGCACATAAAAATGTACGAATAATGACAGTTGAGTTTTATAAGTATAATTTTGGTTTTGATGCTGTGAAAGCAAATTTTAGACTATTATAGCTTTTAGTTATATTTTAATCATGTAATTGTTAATCAAAACTTATGATAATTTAGAAAAATACTGAAGGAACCCAACTTGCAATAACAATAAACGTGTGCTACAAAAATAATAAGTAAATTTTAAATTTTAGAGGTATATATTTTGTTTCGGTGTTTTGAAAGTAATTTGTGTTCCTTTAAGTTTTTGATTTTGTGATTATTAGTCATACCCTGATGTGAAACTCTTCGTAAATATTTAGTTTCTTTACTTTTCTTAATAAATAAAATACTTTTTTTGTCTTTTATTTTTATTTAGCACATCTTGAAACAGGTGTTTTTTAAAGAGTGATTTTATAAATGTAACACAATGTAACTGAGTACATTTAGATAATTCTAATACAATGCATTTAATATTTAAAAAAAATACCTCATTAATGTTATCACTCTCTTAAGTTTCTCCACCTTTTCATCGTAGTAAGTCTTGTATGATAGCCCATTAAAACCATTACTCAAGAGTTGCGGGTTGTTATTTTTTGTGTCTCACAACCAATGATTTTCTAATATACTTACTAAGAAGAAAAGTAGTAAATTACCATTAGTGTCCTTTCAACTTCAAATTACCTTTCCAAAATATGTAAAAATGTTAAATGAATGGCAGTTTTTTTATTTACTAGGTTGCAAAGACGCAAATGGTTATATGCGTCTTTCCTTCGAAGTTTTTGCGTTGCCGGGTGTATTTTTTAAGCTAAGATGAAAAGGAAAAACCATTTTATATAAATAAATAAACATATTATCAAAAAAAAAAGTTTGTCTTTAAAATCTTTATGTCTATGTTTATGTACCTATCAATTTCAATTTTCATATTGATACATTTTAAAATACTTTAGATAATCGACGTATTCAACTCAGCTGGGCAGTTTTCGGAAGCTTATGACACATCTTCCCATCAGGTATACCTCTAAACTTCAAAACAACATTGTACAACCAGCACGTGTTGCCTGTGATGACCAATGGATCTGTGATGTGGTCCTTCACTGCTCCTTCGTGGCCGTATGAGGAAGTTCAAGGTCGCTCAGCGAGCTATGGAGAGGGCTATGCTCGGGGTTTCTTTGCGTGATATACTTAAAAATGAGAATATCCACAGTAGAACCAGGGTAACCGACATATCTCAGCTGATTAAAAAGCTGAAGTGGTAGGCCGGTCATATAGCTCGAAGAACAGCCACCCGATGGGAAGAAAGATTCTCGAGTGCCAGCCTCGTACCGGCAGGTGAAGGGTCTCATCTGGAGAGATTGTGATCCTCGGTGATTTTAACGCCCACCACGCTGGATGGCTTTGTTCCCATTAAACCGATCATGCGGGTAGATATGTTTATGACTTTGTCTTGGCATATGGTCTGACACAACTGGTTACTTCGCCTACGCGGATCCCAAATGTGGAGGATCATGCACCTTCCCTGTTGCACCTTCTACTGACCTTCATCCGGACGGATATAGGTGTCCGTTGATGCCCCTCTTGGCTCTTCGGACTATTGTCTGATCCGGAGTACGGTGCCACTCACGCTAACTCGCGGGTCACGGGTTGCCGCCGTGTTTACCACTATAGGTTGGCCGATTGGGATAGGATGCGGTCTTTTCTTGCATCTTACCGTTTGTTTTCACTGGATGATCTCAACGTTGTTGTTGATTTTGTCGCTGATGTGGTATTTCAGGGAATGGAACTTTTTATTCTATCATCTGTGGTGCCTATCAGAGGCATGTGCTCCGGAGTTAGAACCGGTTTTAACGCGTCTTTTCCGTTACGTCTACTCCCTAGTCGTAGTCCTGAATTCATGGAAGATAGCTTTGTTCCACCTGATCCCTAAAAAATGCGACCGCTCAGACCCGTCTAACTACAGGCCTAACGGCCTCACCTCCTTGTTCTCCATAATAATGGAATCCATTATAAACTACCAGCTCATGAGGTACCTTGAGGCTTTAGCTGGTGACCTTCTCGTTTACCTGACTCATAAATGGGCGGAGGCAGGAGAGTCCAAGGAAGACATTGATCGTTAGTTTGGATATTGCGAAGGCCTTCGATCGGGTTTGGCACATAGTGCTTCTTTAGAGACTCCCTTCCTATGGGTTTTCCGAGAAATTGTGCAATTGGATCACCAGCTTTCTTGTAGATTGGATCTTCAAGGTCGTAGTAGACGGTGCATGCTCAGATTACAAGCGTATTAACGCTGGTGTTCCACAAGTCTGCGTGCTATCACCAATGCTGTTGCTTCTGCATATCAATGATATTCTGCAAACCGGTAACATTCATTGCTATGCGGATGACGGCACTGGTGATGCTTTATTCACCGGCCATGCCAATATTTCTCAGGAAAACGGCACCAAGTACCGGAACAAACTTGTGTCTGAAGTTGAGACTTTGTTGGAACAAAGTCTTGGATTGGGAGCGACTAAATTTAGTCCAGCTCAATCCCCAGAAGATACAAGTTTGGACTTTTACCGCTAAAAAGAACCCCTTTGTCGTATTTCTTCAGTTTCAGTGCACTCCCCTTGTTGCCTCAGCCAGTATCGGAATCCTCGGCGTCGAAATATCGAATGACGTACAGGGAAAAGAAGGCCAATATGGCCTCTCTTCTTCTCTTCAAAAAGCTTGGCGTGCTCAGCAGAGGGTGACAGCATTTCATGCCGGCACACTACCTGCAACTTTACAAGGCGCAGGTTCAGGCTCACATTGAATACTGTTCCCATCTCTCGGCCGGGGCTCCCCAGCTCCTTCCATTTGATCGTATCCAGCGCAGAGTGGTTCGAATTGTCGGTGACCGAGCTCTTTCTGATCGCCTTGACTCACTGGCACTGCGAAGACATGTTGCATCTCTTTGTCTATTTTTTCGCATCTACCACGAAGAGTGTTATGAAGAACTTTCGGACTTATTGCAGCCGCTTTATTCACCATCGCACATCACGACAAAACTCGCGATATCATCCATAGCATCTGAATGATTGGCGGGTCACCACGGTGCGATTTACAAGAAGAATTTTTTTTTCTTCCTCGCACAACTTTCTTGTGGAATCGACTACCACCAGCGATTTTTACTTACTGATATGACTTCGGGACCTTCAAAAGTGTCATTGGCAAGGCAAAGTCAGAGCGCATCGGCATAATTCGCGAGAAACTAGTTCGACTTCCTTCGTAACACGTGCATTCTGGTCTCTCGCCAAGGCTGTCCAAGGGAACTACTGTCAGCCATCTCTACAATCTCTGCACAGGGAGGACGATTCACTGGCCCATGCCGCAAAGGAGAAAGCCAATCTGCTAAGCTCTCTCTTTGCGTCCAACTCGAATCTCGATGACGGGAGGAACACGACGACGACAATCCCGCAGTGTGAGTGCTCCATGCAAGATGTGCTGTTTCCATTGCGCTTGGTGCGCAAAGCACTCATCTCCCTTGACCTTCTCAAGTCGAGTGGGCCTGGTTGAGTTACTTCTATTGTGCTGAAGACGTGTGCTCCGGAGTTGGAACCGGTTTTAACGCGTCTTTTCCGTTACGTCTACTCTAATCGTAGTCCTGAATTCATGGAAGATAGCTTTGTTCCACCTGATCCCTAAAAAATGCGACCGCTCAGACCCGTCTAACTACAGGCCTAACGGCCTCACCTCCTTGTTCTCCATAATAATGGAATCCATTATAAACTGCCAGCTCATGAGGTACCTTGAGGCTTCAGTTGATGATCTTCTCGTTTACCTGACTCATAAATGGGCAGAGGCAGGAGGTCCAAGAAGACATTGATCGTTAGTTTGGACATTGCGAGGCCTTCGATCGGGTTTGGCACATAGTGCTTCTTTAGAACTCCCTTCCTATGGGTTTTCCGAGATTGTGCAATTGGATCACCAGCTTTCTTGTAGATTGGATCTTCAAGGTCGTAGTAGACGGTGCATGCTCAGATTACAAGCGTATTAACGCTGGTGTTCCACAAGTCTGCGTGCTATCACCAATGCTGTTGCTTCTGCATATCAATGATATTCTGCAAACCGGTAACATTCATTGCTATCCGGATTACGACACTGGTGATGCTTTATTCACCGGCCGTGCCAATATTTCTCAGGAAAACGACACCAAGTACCGGAACAAACTTGTGTCTGAAGTTGAGACTTTGTTGGAACAAAGTCTTGGATTGGGAGCGACTAAATTTAGTCCAGCTCAATCCCCAGAAGACACAAGTTTGGACTTTTACCGCTAAAAAGAACCCCTTTGTCCTATTTCTTCAGTTTCAGGGCACTCCCCTTGTTGCCTCAGCCAGTATCGGAATCCTCGGCGTCGAAATATCGAATGAGGTACAGGGAAAAGAAGGCCAATATGGCGTTTCTTCTTCTCTTCAAAAAGCTTGGCGTGCTCAGCAGAGGGTGACAGCATTTCATGCCGGCACACTACCTGCAACTTTACAAGGCTCAGGTTCAGGCTCACATTGTATACTGTTCCCATCTCGTGGCCGGGGCTCCCCACCTCCTTCCATTTGATCGTATCCAGCGCAGATTGGTTCGAATTGTCGGTGACCGAGCTCTTTCTGATCGCCTTGACTCACTGGCACTGCGAAGACATGTTGCATCACTTTGTCTATTTTTTCGCATCTACCACGGAGAGTGTTATGAAGAACTGTTCGGACTTATTTTAGCCGCTCTATTCACCATTGCACATCACGACAAAACTCGCGATATCATCCATACCATCTGAATGATTGGCGGGTCACCACGGTGCGATTTACAAGAAGAATTTTTTTTTCTTCCTCGCACAACTTTCTTGTGGAATCGACTACCACCAGCGATTTTTCCTTACTGATATGACTTCGGGACCTTCAAGAAAAGATCTTCTCTTTTATTAAAACGCCGGTAACGCACCTACGGTTACCTTAGTGTTGCAGATGTTCACGGGCGGCATTCGAAGCTTACCATCAGGTGAGCCGCATGTTCGTTTGCCCACTCTTCTATAAAAAAAAATAACAAAGATTTCTTCGCAAGGAATCTTACTCCCGTCAGCTCATCAAGTATAACAGTTGCACTACGAAAACTGCTACGATTTCATACGAGGATAGGGACAGTCTCAAGGTCAACCTTTGAGCATTAAACGCTCGGAGGTTGCATGTTTAGGTTTTTATTCATGCCTTAATATATAAGTCCTTAATAATACAATAATTAGCCCTAAACTCATCATCACTGATAGAAAAAAACTAAGTCTTTAAAACGCATTATTCGAAGCTCATTTCGTCTTTATTTTAATTGTAATGCATGATTACGGCGTAGAATATTAAACACAAAAGCTAAATGTGCCATTATTTTATCGCAATTAATAAGATAATTGCATTGAAAACAAACGATTAATATGAACACAATTCATAAAAAGTTACTGTTTTGCTATTGCCTAAATTTCAATTCCAACGCAATACAAACACATTATGCAGCTGTCAACTAATTGTCAAAACTGCGTCAAGAGTGCCGATTTTGCTTAAAATCGGATTGGATAATTTCAATTCCAATCTCAATTAGTTCACACAATCACCACACAATATTAAACTAATATAGCGCTAGAGTCGCTATCAAGAGTACGAAACGTTTTAATTTCAATTCCGATCGATCGGAATAGTTTTCAAGAGTAAGCTTGCTGTTTGGATCACATAATTTTGAAAACAAAAATTACCCGCACGTTGTCATGTTGCTTACACTACCATCACAGATCATTTTAGCATAATCCTTAGCTTATTTTGGACATGTAAAAATAATTTTCATACCAAAATAATTAATCAACTTGACTATAAGGCCTTAGATTTAACTTTTAATGAATTAGATTTTAAACCTGTATACATAATGCGAAATGTAAATGATGCAGTTAGGTTTTTAATTAATACTCTTAATCTAGCTATTGACAAATGTACTAAAAACATAACGGTCTCGAGACGTAAACGAACTATAAAACCTTGGATAACTCGTGGCTTGCTAAAATGCATGAAAAATAGGGACAATTTACATATTAAATCAAGAAACTATCCTAATGACACAATTCTTCGAACAACCTACACTAGATATAGGAATTTTTGTAATAACATACTTAAAAAGGTAAAACAAGAATATGAAAAGGCGGAACTTTGTAAAGCTAAATCTAATAGCAAAAAACTGTGGGAAATAATAAAACACATAACTCACACGACTAAAATCAAAGCTCCAGAACTTCTTTCTAATGATCCTAGGAAGTCGGTTAGCGACATAAATAAATATTTTGTGAACATAGGAAAGAATATAGCTGAATCTATTAAGAACTGCACGACAGACTTATCTTTGGGCATACCAGCCATATCATCTAGTCACTCATTTGCATTACTTCCAGCAGACGACTCTGAAGTCGAAACAATAATATCAAGGCTTAAAAATAACTGTACGGGACGGGACAATATTTCAAGTTCTCTTATAAAACGATAAAAAATATTCTAACACCTATACTCACATATATTTGTAATCTATCTCAAAATACTGGAGTATTTCTTCACGAATTCAAACGTTTAATGATTCACCGTATTCATAAGAGCGGCAATAGAGACTGTGTCGATAATTATCGGCCCATTTCTGTACTGCCATCATTTTCGAAAATCTTGGAAAAAGTAGTAAATAATAGACACGTCAGGTATCTTGAATCAAAAAATCTTTAATCACATGCGCAATTTGGTTTTAGAAATGGCAAAGCTACAAGTGATGCAGTACATGATTTCTTAAGTTATACCGTTAAACATATGCAATGTTGCTTGATTTGGCTAGGGCATTTGACACAGTCTCTATTCCACTGTTAATTCCCAAATTATATAAGCTATGTGTCAGAGGATTACAATTGAAATTTTTTGAAAGTTATCTCACTAACCGATCGCAATGTGTCAAAATAGGAAATTGGATAAGTGATGATCTTCCCGTCTCTCATGGCGTACCACAAGGCAGTATTTTGGGTCCTACCCTGTTTTTACTTATATAAACAGCATGTGCCAGACAAAATTGATAAATGGGACGCTTGTTTCTTATGCCGATAATACTGCTCTTTTATTCAGCGGTGATACATAGGAAGAAGTATACCTGAATGCATAAAAAGGTTTCAATTTAATTATGAACTGGCTAACACATAATAAATTAATGCTGAATATCTCTAAAACAAAATATTATATGTCATTTACATTTAAAAAAATTAACACTCATATTTCACCTAATTTCCACATAAAAGCACACACCTATCAAATTATAATGATGTTATTAACTGTTCTTGCCCTTCGCTCCAAAAAGTAAATGAAATAAAGTACTTAGGTATAATAATTGATAGAAATCTGAATTTTTAAGCACACATTAATCTTATAACTAATAGATTACGTAAAATGATCTATATTTTTATAAATATTCGACATGTGGCAGATGAAAACATAATAAAATCAACGTACTTGTCACTTTGCCAATCATTAATTACCTACTGCATAACATCTTGGGGTGGTACTTCTAAAACACATCTACTTAAATTAGAACGTGCCCAACGAGCACTTCTTAAGGTGAGTCACTTTCTTCTGTTTCTCCATCCCACTAAAGAGCTATATCAAAACTGTAAAGTCCGCACAGTCCGCCAATTATTTATTTTATATACTATTATGAAACAACATTCTCTGTCATATTACGATCCTTCTCTTCTTACAAATAAAAGAAACAAAAGTAAAATTTGTCCTATTGCACCACACAAAAGTAGTTATACACATAACTTCTTCTGCTATTTAGGTTCTCATCTATACAACAAAATTAATTCCATTTTATCCAAATACAAATTTCCCAAATTTAAATGCAAAAAAGATGGTAACCCTATGGATATTAAGTCAAGATTATGAAACGACTGTTTGTCATACACCTAATATTACCTAGATTATAGATTGGTCTGTAGGTGGGGGGCTGGTGATCTGTCATAGAGGGAATCCTAGTACGGACAACAGTGTCTCACAAATTGATTGTAACATATTAATGTTAAGTTGTATGTTTATGTTAATTACTAAATTCGTGAGAGAAAAGAATAAACTTTATTATTATTATTAGTTCTAACCTAATTTAACCTAGTGAAGAAATGCCTTAAAGTTTCTCTTCTGGCGCTCCTAGCTTACGTCAAGCTCACCGTCACCGTCACGGTCACCGTCACCGTCTGTCACCGTCACCGTCGCCTAGCTCCTCTTCAATTCGCTCGTAGATGCGATCTATATAATATGACTTTGCCCTAGACAATTGAGTACTGCACTGACGCGCCGCCGTTGCCGTGTGTCTTATCGTGCCTCTGCCGCCACGCTGCGTTGCCGGCGTGCCGAACAAATAAATTTATTTTACAAAAAATTACCGTGCGCAATAAAAAACTGGCAACATCGGATATCGACGAAACAAATAAAAAAATAGTGACGTCCCTATCCTGTGACAAAACACAGTTTTTAAATAAAAAGCACAGTTATTGTTTGGTGCATTTTTGGCAATTACACGTTAATGTAAATGGAAATCAAGAACTTATAACGAACATTTAAAACACGCGAATATTGAAGTTACCTTAGATACGGATTCTGACGACAGAAATTTTTTATCAGGTTCGAGAGCAATTGGTGTTTATGCTAAGACGAAGTTGCATTCACCCCACAGCATGCAAATAATGCAGTCAAGCATTAACCATAATGCAAGTCGTTGACCTATTAGAAATATGCTAATTTATATGGGTGGCCATATGAAATTCGCGATACCATGCATACCATCTGAATGATTGACGGTCCACTACTGTGCGATTTACAGAAACTTTTCTTTTACGCACACTTCTTTTTAGAATCAGTTACCACTAGCGTTTTTTCCGGACCGATACGACTTAAAAACTTATAGAAAACAGTCTACTCCTTTTTAAAAAGGCCGCCATCGCTCCTTTCCTTGTGTTGCGGTTGTTCATTAGAAGCAGTTGTCATTTAGCGGTACCATCAGTAGACTTTTTCTTAAATGAGTATGAGTATGACTACAATGGTGGAAATTTCAAGTCCCGAATCACAATGTACAATAAATTTGGCACTAGTTTAAAAGATAAACTTGTCACCATTATCATATAAAAAAATAAAGAAGAGAGAATGTGAACCACGATTTTTTTCGTGACAGAAAATTCACGAAGTTTCATGAATTCATGAATTCATGAATTGATGTATGTAAACAATATTGGAGTACTGTGTGCGATGCCTCGAGGAATCTAATTCATTGAGTTTTTATCAGTGTCTTTTACTTTATGTATGATTTCTTTAGCACATTTTATATGATTTAAGATTTTTTTATTATAGTTTTTAATATTGTATTTAATAAAATATTGTAAAAAAATTAAGATTACTTCTTTAAATCAAATATACAAAATAAGAAAAAATTAAAATAATAAAATTTTTGATTTAAGCAATTATTTTTTTCGATTTCATTAAATCAAAGTAATATAAAGCAAAAGAAAATATTATAATGGGATGGCAAAATGTTACCATAAAATAGCATCATAATGCTACGCATTAAGCAGTATTTTTATCGTGAGTATAGTGAACCATAGATCCTATTTTTCTGGCATTTCTTCCTAGCAGCAAGCCCAAAAGGCTTCTTAATCGAGTATAATTGTAAGTGCATTTGGGTACTTGGTTGACTGAGTGCTCGTTAGTCAACTTTGTATAAAAAGAAAATTGATATCCGCTGACTAACTCTCGAGCAAAGAAAGACTACAAAACGTATGTAATATTTCATATAGCCAATTTTTACGCAACCCAGAAATCAAATGTAATCTTTCGATGACTTCAAAATGGAGGAAGTAAAAAATTCAACTGTTTGTTTTTCTTGTTCTTTTTTTTTTCTTTTTGATAATGTCTTCGTGAATTGTGAATCGATTTTGTTGATTTTTTTTATTAAAAAGGTTAGAGAGTGGTTTGTTTTGGAGTAAAAATCTTTCCTTAAGTGCGACAAAATAGGGGATAAAGTTTTTAATGGAACGAATTAAACGACATTAAGATTGTAATATTCCTTAATCCACTCAAAAGGGTAAAAATCAACTTTCGATAAAAAGTAAAATCCGACTTCAATGAACTAAAAAGTTAAACTAATTTCTATCTTTAATCTTCTATACACTATGTATACTCGTACCTTAGCACCGGCACTAGTTATTTGCAGGCGGCTTTTAGTTTTATTAAAAGTTTTTCTTTTCTCATTACTTAATGGAAAAGCTTGCGCATGATAGGACTCCAAGACAGCGATATGTCAACCTCTTCAGTGCCCTTGTGGTAGTGGCGTCCACGAGTTTAGGCTCCAAGACACCGTGAAAAGTGCTGGTAGGTTGTTCCGTCACGGTTTTGAACAATGTTATCCAAGAGCTTTTGTTTCTATAAATATTCCCTGGGTTTTGGAGCCTAGTAGAATATGACTTGAGAGAGAGGTAAAGCCCTAGTGTGGTATGCTACGTACGTTTGTTTAGAATCGGAGCTGCATCAGGCGCGGAACTGAGTAAGTGGCGCAGGTATGAGTCTCAGAGAGATGACTACATATTTTTGCCATTTGCTGTAGCGACTACTGTTCCGTGGGCTTGCGATGAATTTCCCTAAGGAACAATATCTTGCGACTTGTCGGCACCGTTGTTGATAAGACGGCTGGATCTTTTCTCGATCAAAAGCTAAATATAGCCATTCAGCGAGAAAACACACGCAGCGTTTTTTGCATTATTACACGGGGAGTAGGACTGTTGGATAATTTATGTTTTGCTTTAGTTATTTTATCATAATAAAAATTACATTATAATATATATTGTATATTTTAATATTATAAAAAATTAAGTTAGAGTTTTTTTTTTATGTACCTACATCTAAACAAATGTACGTAGCATACCACACTAGGGCTTTACCTCTCTCTCAAGTCATATTCTACTAGGCTCCAAAACCCAGGGAATATTTATAGAAACAAAAGCTCTTTGGATAACATTGTTCAAAAAACCGTGACGGAACAACCTACCAGCACTTTTCTTACACGAAAGCCTGCGGAGCCTAAACTCGTGGACGCCACTACCACAAGGGCACTGAAGAGGTTGACATATCGCTGCTCCTATTCGGAGTCCTACTGCTATGCGCAAGCTTTTCCCATTAAGTAATGAGCCATGATTATTTGATAGAAAAGCGTGTAACCAGTGACTAAATTCCTTAGACGAAACAGCTAGAAGGCGGGCTTGATCTTGGTTACTATAGATATTATGAAACAAATCTTATTGCGCATTCCTTATATTTGGAATCCTATATGCCATTGTTTTTGTTGGCTGACTTCCAGTGGAACATTTCCGCAACAAATTGTTTGCCATGTCTTCCATGCCTGCGTAAACATAAAGCAACACGGACCGCCGAGAAGTAAGAAAGTATAAGTCCATATATGACACAGCGGCCCTATGTTTACAATAAAACTAGTTGCAACCGCACTGCTCACTAGACTAAGTATAGTTGCGCGACTGAATCGATGTCCCACAAAAATGCCAAATTGTTCAGCTTTTTGCATAGACTTAGAATATACTGGCGTAAGTATATTCTCAGTCTATGGTTTTTTGCTGCAAAAAGAGATCTGCTACGTCAAATTTGCAAAAAGATTTCATATGTAAGTAATTCTTTATAATATTAGTACTATTTGCTTCTTTTTAATCTTAAAAATTACAATAACAACAGTCCATAGTTGCCTTAGTAACGGTCGTGTTGTTTCGGATTTGTTTACCAGCATAGACCATTCGCCCTCATACAATATGTGGTTCGATCGAGCGACTGATCTGAGTCTGTATCCGAGTTGTTGCTGTCACCGAGCGATAGTTTTGATATACCGGTTTGTAAATAGTAATCGATAAAAATGGCAAATGACAAATATGGTCTATACAGCCATGTCTCTTGTGCATATAATAATTTTTGAGATTATGTTTTCTGATTTATTTAATGTATATTGTGAGCTTTATTATAATATAGTTTAATATTAAAATTGCATCACATTAAATATAATACAATACTTACGAGTATTAATACATTATATTAAAATTACTAAGTGTGAACTCCTACCATATTGTTTTTTATTTATTTATTACAGGTTTCCTAAAGATCAGAGTTTAAAGGATATATGGAAGTACTTTTCTAATAACAGGCTTACGTGGCTTCCCACAAGAAATAGTGTCATTTGCTCAGATCATTTCCAGACCTCTGCATTCAAGTGATGGCGAATAATAGAAGGCGATTGGTTTAGGGCCACCAAGCCAACTTTAATACCGCACTGTATTATTGTTCCGTAAGCATTTTTACATCATGGAGAAGGCAAACTAGCGTACAGTCAACCTGATGGTAAGTAAACTGTGGCCCATGGACATTTACGATCTCAAGGCCAACAAACCGCTACAGGTTGCAAATGCGTTACCAACCCTGAGGACTAAGATGTAATGCCCTGTGCCACCCGTAAAATGTTGTATATGTAGTATAGTGTAGTATGTGGTTAGTCATAGTTGTGAGATGGAGCTTAGATTTTTCCACTTTAAAAAATGTACAATGTTAAATCTAAATTTCCAGAGCCATCAATTATCATTTATTCTACCAGATGACAGACTATCATCATACGATGCCATTAGTGCCACTCTCACTATTCAGAGCAAAAAGTTCTACATTATTAAATTATTATGAGTAACAAAACAAATTCTATAAAGAATAAAATCTTACAAAATGCAAAATAAAATATGTTCTTATTAAGCTCATTTATGACTCAGCTTCCGAGCTGAACGTAAGAAGATAAAATCCACCCATATAGCATTTACTTACATAGTCATCCCTCGCTTACTTCAGTTTAAGCACCTTGAAATTTTAGAAAATATATGCTGTATGAAGTTGGTCTTTTCCCACTGTTTAATACAAAGTAGCCATTACTATAAAAATAGTATGAAGAAATAATACAATAGTTCATTAAAATTAATGCACTATTGTATTATTTCTTCTAAAAAATTAAACTTGATAATTACAATTCCTTCATGTGGTAGTGGCGTAAGACCATCCATTACCATATTACGTCCCAAGATTATCTTTAGAGGTAACTATGGAAATGAACTAATTTAAAGAAAAAATATTTAGTCGACTACAGTTAGCATCGAGTCTAGTTGAAATTAATATGGGACTATTGTGAAAGTTAACATGCTGTTAGGCAATATAAATGAAACAGAAAGAAAAAATCTGTCAAATTGATAGCTAATGAAATAATCAGTATAAATATACTTATCTCCAGCATCACCAACGTCATTACAGTTTTCCAGGAGTCCACTGCTGAACATATGCCTCCCCCAAGGAATGCCACAAGAGACAGTCCTGATTCCCCCGCTTCCATCGACTATAAGCATGTCTTACCAGGTTGTCACTCCATCTAGTGGAAGTGGCTACACTTCACTTACCGGTACGTGGCTGCCTTCGAGAACCTTTCTTTAGCAATGAATCCTTAAGATCTGACCCGGCAATGAACTGGCCATATAGCTCGAAGAACCGAAAACCGTTGGTAAGTTGGAAACGAATAAGAATAATTTTTAATAATGTGTAAAGGAATTAAATAAGAACTTTAGTTATGTTGGACTATTTTTATTATGCTGACTGACGTCAAACTTGGCAGGCAGTTTGTTGAGTGTGAATAAATGTAAATTATACCCCTTAATACTTGACAATGTGTTATGTTTTCTTATATTTACGCGAAGACTACACATTAAATGAAACTAATTTTTACGGATTATATCGCGTTTAATTTTACTTTTTAATTCACGACGTTTCGGGTGCTTTACAGCACCCATGGTCACGGGGAGGACTGAGGTGTTTGACGTCCCAATGTCATAGTTAGCTCGGCTACCTTCAGTTTTTTAATATTAATTTTTGGTTCGATCTACGCAGAATGAACTTACAGTATCTTGAAGTCTAGCAGTGGTATACTTGGGTTTGGATTTAATTTTATTAATTATAGGATCCCAAGCAGATGGCAGCACCCATCCATCTTCTCTATTGAAATTAGGATGTTTTTTAATTTCAATAGCCTCGCGAATCACCCTAGGTAGGAATCGGTGAAACCAAAAGATTGCGAGGATTTGTGGTCTATCAAATCTAATGTAATGGCGAGGACGATCTTGAACATGTTCACAAACTGCAGACTTCCCGATACGTCGGTGCTTCAAGTCAGCTATATGTTCTTTTACGCGGGTTTTTATAGATCTTGTTATTTTTCCTATGTAAGAGAGACCACATTCACAATCCAGCTTGTACACTCCTGCATCTTGTAGAGGGATATGACACTTGACGGATGGTAAAAATTTACTAATCTTCTTCGGCGGCTTAAAGTATGTTTTAATGGAAGCTCGCTTCAAGATGTAGCCAACCTTGTCTGTGACTCCTCTGACATAGGGTAGTACAGCAGGCACACGCTCGACTGTGGCCGGCTTCACTCGGTCACTGTGATGTAGGTGCCAAACCACCGAGGTTGTATGGGTTACCGAAAATACACAAACCAAACGCTCCAATACGTCCCATAGTGAGCCAGATCGATTCACCAACTTATAAGTTGGCTCAACACTTGGCAAAAATACTTAAAATACTTTAAAATACTTAAAAAAATACTACATGACGTTTCGGAATTAAAAAGTAAAATTAAACGCGATATAATCCGTAAAAATTAGTTTCATTTGACAATGTGTTCCCAAACTTGTTGACACAGTTTTTTTTGCACTTTTCAGAGAAATTAATGAACATCATAGCAACAGTTGCTGCGTAGTGAGGACAAGTATTTTTGCCTATAGCATGATATTCATAGTATACAGCTACTTCTACTGAGTTCTGGTTTCGATTCTCAGGCGGAACCAAAGTAGTCCCAGAAGTACCCGACCCAACAAGGAAAACACAAAAATTTTGGAATAAAATAATTTTATTTTTCAACAATCTCTTTTCAGTTCTATACACTTTTTCCAGCGACGTTCAAGGAGTTCGATACCCTCTTTATAATAAGAACTATTTTGCTCCTCAAAATAGCCATTAAGTGCCGATATCACTTCTTCATTGTTGGAAAATCTTTGACCACTGAGTCATTTTTTCAAGTTTGGAAACAGAAAATAATCCGAGGGGGTTAAATCTGGCGAATAGGGTGCATGAGGTAGCAATTCAAATTTCAATTCATAAATTTTGGCCATTGTAATAACGGATTTGTGAGCTGGTGCATTGTCGTGATGGAACAACATTTTCTTTTTAGTCAAATGCGGCCTTTTTTTGTTTGATCTCTTCGCTAAAACGTTGCAGTAAATTCGCATAATATTCGCCGTTGACAGTTTTTCCTTTTTGAAGGTAGTCAAAAAAAAATTATACCACGCGCAACCCAAAAAACCGACGCCATGACCTTGCATGCAGATGGAAAGGTCTTCGCCTTTTTTGGAGCCGGCTCTCCCTTCTCAGCCCACTGTTTCGATTGTTCTTTTGTCTCAGGTGTGAAGTGATGGACCCCTGTTTTATCCATAGTTATGAAACGGCGCAAAAATTTAGCTTTAGTGCTGTGAAACTTCGCTAAACTCTCAATTGATACATCTTCTCGACACTGTTTTTGCTGGAGTGTGAGCAAACGCGGCACCCATCTTGCACAGAGCTTTCTCATACCCAAATTTTCACCTAATATACAATTTACCACACTTTTTGATATGCCTACTATCTCTGCTAGCTCGCGCACTTTCAGTCGACGATCATCAAGTATCGCTTTGTGGATTTTCTTTATCATATCTGGAGTTGTCACCTCATTTGGTCGACCACTGCGTTGCTCGTCTTGACAGCTCGTATGGCCTCGTTTAAACTCTGCTACCCAGTATTTTACTGTTGTGGACGAAGGAGCAGCCTCACCCAGAGTAGAATCCCGTTCAGCTTTTATATTGGTTCATCTATCATTCTTCCGTTCAGCTTTTATATTGGTTCATCTTCATCTATCATGTGGGAAGCCATTGAATGTAAATGGCAGTTTAATTTTGTTTAGTTTAGTTATAATTAATTTTTTTCGGCTGCGAAATGTAAAAATATGCAGTGTTTTAGCAGCCTTGTATGAATTTATTTTTTACTAAATAGAGACTCCGTCACTCACCTTTTTTACGTGGTAGAGCCATGCTGCAGCTATATTATGGTTGTAGCACGAAACGGCCAACCGGGGAAGGACCACGATCTCACAGAATTCCAGCGTAAAATAGCAGATATGCTGCTATGTTTCGTATGGTGAGTGTAGAGAATCGGAGACCTTTTTACTTGATACGAGGCACTCTATCTTAGTGCTCAAGGGTGACAACATTTGCATTTTGATTCTTAATCGAAGATAAATGTAGATGTCTATGGGCCACCATCCACTTACCATCAGGTGGACTGTGTGCTCGTTTGTCACCCTTTTCTATAAAAAAAAAAATGATGATTGGACACTGTATCGGTTGTTTGCAGCGGCTCAAAAAGATCGCTGTACAAATACACAATATTCGAAAAACCAAACTTCTTACATACTTGATAATAATAATAATCAGAGATTTTTATTACAATATTTTTAAAGCACAGAATAAATAATATTAGTACGTACTAAAAGTAAGTAGGATGTAATATTTATACTTAAATACGTCTTGGACTTTATGGAGTGACCTGAATGATGATATGATGATCATATGAGCATTATGAGTCGTGCACTTTTGGATTTTCCAAACTTTTTTTAAAAATTGAAGTTTGACATAAAATTATCGGAAAATACTACTACTTATATTATATACGTATGGGCATACATTACCCTTTCGAAGTTTGTTTGAGGATCTAACTCACAACATCAGCAAGTGTACTGTTGTGACATGCATATCTATTGGCATTCCTTAGAAAATAATAATTCTATATTCCACATCGTATTTTAAGTGTAAATAGTTATTATTTATGGATATTAATTAAAGCTTTATCTGGCAATAACAAAAAATTATTCATTAATCAAGCTGTTGTAGTTTTAGTTACGTTATTATTCGAGATCAAGATCCCGTTATTGCAGATCTGATTATATTTACTAAAAGCTCTACGATATTGCAAGAAAAAAACATATTTTTACTGAAGCATAATATAGCTAAATTATAACTTTGTTGGAGATATTTCGCTTTCAAGAAGATAACTTCTACGGCAGCAAATCAACAACTTCAGAAACTTTTTAATATGCAACTTATGGTTTCTTTTCTAACTTTATAGTGCAAAAGTAAAGTAATATATTTAAAAATTTCACAATACATTTCAATCAGTATTAAAATTTAATAGAATCCAAATCCTCAGAGTATCCAAAAAGAAATGTCTCTGCATGATAAATCCGTAACGATGTTATCCAGAGTAACTGATATGAACCAACAGATCAGAAAGTTGAAGTGACAATAGCTCGGAGAATCCTCAACCAACGGGGAAGAAAGGTTACCGGGTAGCAGTCTCGTATCAGTAAGCGGAGAGTGGAGTAGATGAAGTTAAGACCTGGTAAGACATGGACGAAATGGATGCAGGAGGCTCGTGACCGTATTTGATCACATTTCTCGGGGGAGACATGATTAGCAGTGGACTTGTGAAGAGCTGTAATGATGATGATGATGATTCAAAAACCCCAGTATTATGTCGGTATGAATCAGTCAACAAATATTGCGCAAAGGAGATGTATAAAATTGGGCCCTTGATATCGTTCGTAGCAGTTATACAAAAATATTTAAGTAATAAAGCGATAAATTATAAGCATAAATAAATGGTTTTTATTTCTGTAGTACTTGGGACAATCATAAAAATATTTTTTAAAACTAAAAATGAAAGCTAATGCTTTTGCTATAGCAAAAACAAAACGTTTTTATATATTTTTCTGTATGTTGTCTATGGCAATAGATAATGAAGGCTATTTTTATAATAAAATAGCCTTCACTATCAAAAAATCATAATATTGAAACATTGACGCGAATCTGTAGTGATTACTATTGAATAAAATAATACATTTAGAAAACGATTGAATAGGCTATGTTATTAAACAAAAAAAACATTTGAACTCCTACACGACTGAATAGGCTGTATGGTTATTGATCATTGCATATTCCGAAGGAGACTTAACTTGGTGACATTTTATTAATAATTGCAGGAAATAGTTAAACAATTAAAAAAGATTTAGTTGAAATAATTGATTGTTTAGTAGAAAGAATGAATGAGGAAAGAGGACCTTATAGCGTGGCAGCCTCAATACAACGGCAAGTATGTGCCGCACTACGTAAATAATAATAGATTATTTCATATTTCCGAAGGGTCATTTTGCAAATTAATGCTAATAGCGCACTAAACCTTCATTTAAATAGAGCTTTGAGATTAAACCTTACTTAATACCTCAGACTTTAAACTAAATACTTTTATTATTATACTCCTGAAATTAACATATAACTAATTTTACGGACAGGATTTTTACTTTATTCATTATTCATTAAAGCGTATCAAAAGTCCACTGCTGATCGTACCCCCCCCCTCCCACTATAGATTGCCTCACAGGGGGGTTCTTTTTTAACTTTGAGTTTAAGTTAATAAGGTTATCGTTTTGTTTTTACAAAATGAGCAGGTTTGATTACCGGCTGAAGTAAAACATCTATCAACCTAAACCCCAAGTGATTTTTATTGTAATAAATAATTTTATTACCAACGTGTATTTTCGGCGCAATGGTATCAGAATATATTGTAATATTCGTTTTCGCCTTTTTTTAATATTGATTAATAATCCTCTTGCTTAGTTTAGGTTATACCATTTTTAAAACATTTGTCTTTAAAATAGTATAGGAATTAATTGAATCGACTAAAAGAATGGGCTTACAAATTTAATAATCTTGTATAAAACATACACTCATTGCCACTCTTTCATTAATAATGAAGGCGCGTGTCGCACGTTTGTAAATAGCAAAAAATGTGAAACAGACAAGTGACGGCTCCGTGGCGCAGTGGCTTAGTAATGAGTTGCAGCGCTAAGGGCCGCAAGTTCAAATTCCGGACGGAACAAGTATTTGTATGGTCTTCAAATAACTGTTCTGGGTCTGTTCTATGTATGTAAATTGTCCCTTCGATACAGGAGAAAATCCTAGTGTGGAGGTAACGTTTTTTAAAAAGAGAGGAATAGAGACAACTAATGAAATCAAAAAAAAATTGTACAACCGACTTCAATAATAACATGCAATATTAAGGATAACTCCAAAACTACAGGAATTTAATTTTTATCGTTTTCATACTGATAATCGCACAATATTTCACATGACGTGAACTGCTACTTTAGCCAATTTCCTACAAGACATTTTGGACGGACATTCCCCACTCATATAATATTCTACAAGAACGGCATCACCAGGAAAATACTAAAAATTAAACAATATTTCTGTTATGACACTGAACTAAGGATGTCGATGGATGCATGTGGCTCAGGAGCGCGCTTTGTGGCATTCCGAGGGGATGTGGAATGAAGTAAGAATTATAATGATAAATTTCATGTGATTGATATAAATGATTTAATTAAGAAGTTTTTGGCTGGAGATAGGTTATTACCTATCCAAGTATCGTATAAGACTGATAGCAAATGTGCTATCTTATTATTTATATTTTAACTCAGTCAAGGATTTGGCTACCCAGATATCTGCTTATAATAATAATAATAATAATATTAATAATTTATTTCGGACCATGATCCACATGGGTTAGTAACTAATTTATAAACTAAAATATGTTAGTAACAACATTAAGTAATTATAACTAAATTAATTCATATACCTCTACCCGCAGCAGTGGATACGTGTTCAGTGCTGCAGGAACGGGCAATCTGGTTTCTCCACAATAACTGTCAGGATGCTGTTGGTGCTCCCCCTAAACCTGCGCATCAGGGATGCTGTTCTTTTTCGCAGAATAGCTTGAAAGCTGTACGTTACCGCTTTAGCAAACATGCCTGACGCACTACAGAATCGTTGAAGCCCCAACAGCAGTCTAAATGCATTATTATATTGCACACGAAGAACATTGTAGGCCCGCTGCGTATATATCTAACCCACAGACTGCACGTGTAGAATGATTGGCAAAACGCTTTGAAAAGAGTAATTTTCACTTCTCTTGTACAACGTGTAAACCTGCGGGCCAGCATGTTGCACTAGACTGACAACGCTCTTCGCTCCCTCTCTATATCACCGTCATCATCTAACTCTTCGTCCACTATGTGGCCAAGGTATTTAAATTGGGACACTCTCTTACACCATAAAGGCACACCGCAGGAACTGTATTAGACTTTTTAGCACCCACTAGAAACACCATAACCTCACTCTTCTTTATATTATATATAGGAGGCCATGAGACATGGCGTATCTTTCACACACTCCAAGCAGATATCTGAGTGCATCAATCGAGGGACCAGGCACCACCGTATCATCTGCATAACTTGTGCTATTTATTATATTGCCGTCAACGTCATATAATATTATATTGCTAAGCTCCTCGATCAACTGATTAATGTATAGGCTAAAGAGCGCTGGGGAGGTCAAATCACCCTGTTTCTCTCCACACTCCAGTCCATATGTCTCAGACAATGCACCCGACCATCTGACCTGGTTAATTAGATGATCGTACCAGAATTGGAAAAGGTTGACCAGCTCTTTAGGTACACCGTGCTAACATAATTTTGAACATAAGATATTATAATTAACCAAGCCAAAGGCTTTAGAGAGATCTAAAAATGCGGCATGCATAGGTGTATTTCTATGTATCAGTGTAGTAACTGACTGTGCGATTGAGCGCCAAAATAGCTGTTTCAGTAGAGAGCAAAATTCTAAAACGGAATTGAGCATCATGTAAATTGAGCTGTCTAGTCACTCTACGCTCAAGCACACCGCCAAGAACTTTAGCTGTTACAGTAGCCAAGGAGATTAAGCTATAATTGTCCCATTCTGAAATAACACCGGTCTTATTCTTAACTATGCGTACAACTATCATTCTCATTAGTTCAATAGGTACATAAGAATGCCTTGCAAACAAATTGAACAGCATTGAATGTACCCTCCGAAGATGCGGACCCACATGTTGAAAATGTTCTATGCTGAGGCTGTCATGATCCGGAGATTTGACCCTTCGTCATAGACGTTATAATGCTCTGTACCCCTTTTGCCGAGATGCTAATCGCTTCACCTCGCATTTCACTCTCATGTTTACACTCTCTCCCATCCAGTTGAAGTGGTGAAGTTACTCCAAAATGCCTTATAAACATATCTGCAATCTCCCTAGGTTCAGTCAAGCCATAAACACTTACCGGAGCTGCAGGTTTCCGGCTCAGTCTCTGAGTAGACTTCCAAAATTTTTGAAAATTTTTGTTTCTATTCTCAGTTGTCAAAATGCTTATCTTAATTTGTTCCTCATTGTACTGACAAAATTTTAACTGTTGCTTATGCCCAGAATGAGGTTAACCATGCCACACCTAGTTCATAAAAGCCATACTAGCGTTTCCGCGAGCGTCTCTGACTTATTTATTCCACCCGATCACTATACGTCTACCCCTCTTATCTACCATTTCTTTTGCTTTCCATGCTGCTTCAGATACCACGCAATGGTCAAGCCAACGTCTGCTTTCACAAACATTACTGACAAAGGTATACGTGTCAGAATTTATACCTAATTTAATACAATCGGCACAACGCCACCTCTGTTTATCACAAAAACCTAACAATTCCCGACTAAATAATTCACCAGTGTGTGCATTGAATCTCCGAGCATATATACATACTCAACATTCATGGTCTCAACAATAGCCGCTATTTCACTAAGGCAATCACAAAATTCATTTAAGTTATCAAGAGAATTAGTTGGCATGTAAACACTAAACAATAACATGGTACTATCAGTGCAAGTCACTTTGATAGCCGCTATGCGATCACTCACACATTGTATTACAGAAACGGATGTAATTACCGATTTTCTCCATAGAAAAGCTACCCCACCATAAGGTCTTCCTTACACTACCTCCACTGAGATATCTACCGCAGATTTTCCAAAATAGCCAAAGTTAGCATCTAGACTACCAAGTATTGATAATTCGTGTGGCAACAACCAGGTTTCCTGCAACGCAATGACATCCATTGACTTACATAAATTCTGTTTAAATACGTTCGATCTCTTTAACGACTTACAATTATAACTATATGTTATAATTGTTTTCGTTTATATGTTATGTAAATAAACAGAGATAAAGATTAATTTACTAATCAGATTCAACTAACATGGGTAAATCTTCAACAAGCTTAATTGAAATAAGTGTTAATCTAAATGTATTTTATGGCACTCGTAGTCTGTTAATTATGTAATGTTATAATATTGTACTTGCTTTGTAATGACTGTTTTGTCACAATAAATGAAAAAAAAAAGAAATGCGCCTAGCCTCCCTTTGAATTATAATTTACAAACCTATCAAATAAATAACTATTATTATCTTTAACTTGAATGATATCCATTATCCAGCTTTATTATTATCTAACCTAACGCTTGCTTGAAGGTCACCTTGTCGTTGTTCATTTACGCTGTTACAGTTAACAAACCTATGGAATAATACTCCAGCAGTCACAGGTTTTCATTCATAAAACATTTAACTCATCGGTATTAAAAACTTATAAGACGCGTATCCTTTGTTCCTCTTCATATCCATTTTATGCAATGAAACCTCTATATTAGTTTTGTTTTTAATGTATGTAACTATGTCTTCCATATTTTCGTTACCTTGTTAACATTATAGATATAAAAAGGAATTCTGATATCCGCTGCTTTGAACGTACACTTAGGCAGTGTTTCAGCCTTGCCTTTTAACCCAACAAAACGATTTTGCAACTTTCTACGTTGTATTTTAATCCCCCCTTCATTTGCCGACTCTTTTATCCCACTACCGCCTTCACGTACAACGTCGGCAAGTTGATTACTCTCGTATTAGATAAATAGATTCTCGCAAATAGATTTTACAATATCTGCATATTTAAAAACATTAAAAAATCGAATAAATGAACCTGCAATATATGTTTATATTCATTTTATAAAATATATTATACAAAAATATATGACTTTGATTCTGACAGCTTTTTTATTTGATGACTTTACATTGAATTTGAAATAAGTTTCAAGTAATTTAAATTAGAAAATGAGACAATAGAGGTAATCTTTAACAATTATAATAACAATTTAGATTATCCAGAATATAGCCCACAAATAGTTAGTTGTATATTTTCTCATAAAAACAATCATAAAAATTGTATACACCTGGTGCATCAAAATATGCAAGGCATGTTGTGCATCAATTCGAAATTGAATTGTTTTTAAATAGTAACAACATACATATTTTTTGAATAACTTAACATTGATTAAAAGATTATAACTATAATATGTTTAATTTCAATAAACACCAGGTGGCCAGTTGCTTTAACAGACAAAAAAAAATACGCGGTGGCTCCTTAATATTAACTGATAAATTAATAACAAGTAAAGAACGCCTCTAGCCTCTCTGTTGAGATGGAAGAAGTTTTGCTTAAGCTTAATAAACAAAATAAATCTGTCGTCGTATGTGGAGACTTTAATATCAATCTCCTTGAAACTTCTTCATTGTGTATTAAGTTTAATTTATTTATTAAATGAACATCGATTAGAGAGATTTAGAAGAAGTAAAGTGAAAAAGCTGCCATTTCTTCCATATAAAACAATACTAACTATTTATATGGATCATTATTTAAACTAATAAGTCTTGAATTTAATAAAATATTTACTTCTAAAGCACTCTCTTTATACAGTCAAAAAATTGTTTATTGTGTGGGCGACAGTAGGAATCCATAGGGTTATATAATTATAGTGTTTCATTTAGAGAATATCTAAAAAAAACATGCGTAGGTGTCGTGAAACACTCGGTTGGAAGGAAGTTCCTTTCGTAGTATAATATTATTACTGATAAAAGTATTATATTATTCTATTAAAATAAAGCGTCATCTAAAATAAAATAATATTTCTTTCATGGCAAGATAAGAAAAAGTGAGAGGGAGATGGATATTATTCTATCTCGCTTCCTTATAGCCGTCAAGTCCGCCTACACTACGTCAGAAGGGGTCGTGACGGAAAAATCTTACACCTTTTCTTGCCTAGCCCCCATCTGCCAAATTTGTACCGTCCGATAAAGAAGTCCGTTCGAAAAATATTCCAAAATATTTAAAGAGTGATTTGCACAGCCAAGTCTTTACATTTAAGAAACAAAATTAAAAATGCCTCTAATAAAATTAAAATGAATTTTTGAAAAAATTATTCTAGATCAAATGTTAAGTTTTTTTTTATGTAAATAAATTACTCCATAAAAATCAGTTTGGAATTATAAGGGGTCGTTCGACAACTGATACCGGTGTTGAGCTAATCAAACATATTTACTGTGCTTGGGAGGATTCAGATGACAAAATGCTTTAGGTATATTTTGTGATCTTTCCAAGGCTTTCAACTGTGTTCACCATGAAACATTAATCAGGAAGCTACATCATTAAGTGTAAAAAACATAGGACTTAACCTTTATCTATGGATGTCATTTATTTGTCACACTACCATGGACGTGCGGTCTCTTGGGCCGCTATTTTATGAAGCCAAAATATTACATAAATATTATTTTTATTTTTATGCTATTATATTTATTATTATCTAGGCATATGAAAATGAAATTATTTGGACGATTTTAATCAATCTTTACTTATTTCTTACATAATTGAAGCATATCAACTGTTAAAGGCACCATTTGGCATAAATTTTCTTGAGATCAGTTTTAGGACTGAAAACTTAAATCAGTTAAACTTCTAAAGAAAAATTAACATTCTTTTCTATAAATCTAAGGCTGACACTAACATAAAAACAAATTAAAATCTTCTCAAATTAAAATATAAAAATTCTGACAATGGTCTAATATGTATCAAATTATTGGCAGTCCTTGCACAAGGGTTTGGAACATTGTAAACGTATAACCTGTTTAAAATCTATGTAAGTATAGTTGGACTTCCTCTTTAGTTTAACGGGACAAAGAAGACATTCTTTTCGCTTTGAGTGAGTCTTCTGAGTAGAAGGTTCGTCTGAAGGCATATCTACCCCTAAAACTCGCTCCAGTGTTATTTTTAGTTCATTTGCTATATTTGGGTAGCAGCGGTAACCTTGACGTTTGGTTTAATGTAGATGCACTTTGAGTACTATTTATTGACATTTTGAATGAAAATAATCCATCAAGATATTTTATATAGGAAACGTGGACGTACGGTCCCACAGACCGCGGTCGAAATTTAAAGTAAAATAATTCACCTAATTTACAGCTGGCAATATAACTTCCCACCTCAACACACGTTTCGCCACTAAAACTAAAGCTACTGAGCGCTTTAGACGCGAGAAGCTAGGGGAAAGCGGTAAACACGAAAATTACAAACTGCAAGCGGCCTGTGAGACCGCGCGTCCATAGTTAAAGGTTAAACTTATAATATAACTTATAATAGAACGCAAACTGTTGTTATTAAGTTCTTCTGGATCAGTAGTATCTATGGGTGTTCCTCAGGGCTCAGTTCTTGGCCCCTTTCTGTTCTTAGTTTATATTAATGATTTACCTTACTTGGTAAGGAATAACCCTGATATACTATTATTTGCTGATGATACTTCGTTGATTTTCCGACTTAAAAGGCAATTATTGAAATATGACGAAATGAGTAAAGTTATATCAAAAGTAGTACGCTGGTTTAATAATTTGCTTTTGAACGGTAATAAAACGAAATATATTGAATTCACCACACCTAATGTTAAACAGGTGAATACCAGTGTGCTTTTAAATGGGGAGGAGCTGAGCCTCCCCATTTAAAAGCACACTGGTATGCTATACACTTACAATTAGTGGTGACGGGGATAGTGCACGCAATTGAGGGAGGGCGGGAGGTGCTCTTCAAACTAGGTAAGACACATCATTTTATTTTATTTAGCGGATGTTGGCAAAGTAAATATTTACAACTTTAATATATTTACGAGAATTTAATGTATGTACAGAAAAACAAAAATAGTTTTATTAAAAATAGTGATGTACATTCTGTAAATACTAAGAACAAGCACAAGTAATTCCTTCATGGGGCGATGTATACGCTTTTACAATAAAGTCCCAGAAAATATGCAGACAGAAGGTCTATCAAAAGGTTTAAAATATTTATTAAGCAAAAATTGTCTCGTAAGGGTTATTATACTACTAAAGAGTACATGACTGATAATAAGCCCTGGGAATGAGGTGATTGCTACCGTGCTGTTTCTAAATGTTTTCATAACAATTGTATAAAATATTATATTGTAAATTGTGCTTTTTAAAAAAAGTCCCGTTGGGTTTCTTATATGGGTTTTTCCGAACCACTGGTAAAAGTAAAAAAATACTTTCAATAAGTATTACTTAATCTATATTGAATAAAAATGATTATATTCTATTCTATTCTATAGTCTTAGGACAATCTTTGCTCCATTTCGTCTTGTCTTTCTCATATATGAATCTCATACATGGACGCTGATTGTCACTAATATCATTTTCATCGAGCCCTGGCGAGGATAACGAAGGTGGATTACCTCGTGGTAATTCGTTCGACCGTCCACCACCACATTTCCACTCAAATCTATATCAATTTCTTCCTCTGTATTACTTTCATTGGTTACTTCAACTTCATTTTCATCAGACCCAGACGAACAATATTCATCACTTGATACCTCATCTCACTACCTTACAATCCAACTGTCACTCATTATTAATGAGATCTATTTCGTAACGATGCGTAAATACCCTAAAAAATACCAAAAAAAAAAAACAATAAGTAATCTATGCACAAAAATATTACATGAAGTATGAACATGAGTGTGAGGCACTCAAACGCATTTTGCACTAACCTGTCTCAGACCACGTCTATCAAGAGAACTCAGTGGAAATTTTTATGCAGCTTCCATCATGCAGCGCACCATTGTAACAAAGCCGGCTATCGATAAGTCAATCGTCTTTCTCCAGCTACTGAGAGGGAAGGTATATGGCGTTGCCAATTCTCCGAATAATAAGCGTTTAAAAATTTGCCGGGTGTGTCACTCCCAGGTCCATTCACGTCGGGTTAAAGCTGACTGCCTTGACCGAAATTAGATCTTTAGGACATTATTATTATTGCAATTTTTTACACCACATACAAAATCAATAGTTTTACAATTACTTTAGCCGGTAAAATCTAACGCACAGACTTTTGCAGTGCTGATAGTTGAAATTTTCCTGAATTACACTCTAGTTGATATTTATAATTTCATCTATTTTATTACGTTATCATGGTATCATAAACTCAGATATACTTTAAGGAAAGATTTTTTTCTTAGAGGAAACTGACATAAAATCTTTTACTCTCGGTGTCTGCACATAACCTACAGTATCAGAGCAAGCAATATATACGAGTATGTGCAAACACTCCGACACTCAATCCACCCGTATCTGATGTAAAGCTTATGCGATATATTCGCTCAAGCGTAAGCTTAGATGCAGGGTAAGAGATGTGAAAACCGAATTTGTATGCTACGCAAATAATAGCGTCGGTCGGGATTTCAATTTCTAAATTCTATCTCAAGACTATGCAAACATTATGTTTACCATCAATTTTTGAACAAGGTGGTTCCCTTATCTCATTTCCTATATCTGCCCCTAAGCAACATTGCATCAACTCTTAAAGTTCAGTTTGATTAAAAAAAAATTGGAACTTACTAGTATTTATCCCCAAGGGTGACAACGGATCTTTAACCTTCTTCCTTAAAGTTGGCTGCAGGTGTTCATGAACTAATTTCGGAGTATATACCATAAAAGAAAGCTCCTGACGCATACCTTCCATGAGTATTTCCATTCAGCCATTAAAAATATGTCATATTGGAGTAGTTACTGGAATCCTTAGCAGAAACGGACCCTATTCTACCGTTTTGCTACCTAATAAAATGCTAACATAGTTTAATTTTCACGAATCAGAAACTATGCATATGCAGCCTATATGTTATGCATATGCAGGTATATTGATTATGTAAAGAGTGACTATTAAGGCAAATATTTTCCCCACAGAACACTATTACTCCTAGTACTATTCCTCCCAGTTCCTCCTTTGAAGCAATCTAGGGGCGTATGTTCAACAGTGGACTTTTTAATAGGCTCTTATGAATGAATAAATAATAAATAATGTTATTAACCCTAGACTACTAAACTATCCTGCAAGTGACGCTGTTACTAAACATTCGTAAACAATACGACATGGAAATAAAACAGAATAAATTTACGAATCATAAACTTTATTATTATAGAAATTATAGTAACATTTTTTTTGGGTTTTAGAGACAACATAATAATAAAAATAGTACACATTTTTTTATTTTCCACAATTTGAACACAAATTCATTTTGTGCGCCCTACATATGGCTCTTTTAGATTTCATGCAAAAGTTAGTCGTCATTTTTCTAGCTTTAGTCGGGCACCAGGCACATGTTTTCCTATAATTTTAATTCTTGTATTATTGCCACTTTAGTAATAGTTTCAATAACTAAGATGCCTTTTATGAGCTCTTTGATATCTCGCTGCAATGTTTGCCAAGTTTGACTAGTTGACTTTCGTAACGTCGTTACCTTAGACACTAGTATGACTTTCTTGATTCGATTTTACGTTGGTATGTTTTACTACTTCTTCAAGCATTTCATGGCTAAGAAATAAAGAGAGCATCTCACACGTTTTCAAGATATTAATTACCTGCTTCAACATAAGGCCCCTCAACACAACGTATGATATTTCTGGAAGTAGCTCGTGTTCTTAGCTCTCTAGGCTTCGTGATCCATTTATGTCCAATTTTGCCTCGAATAATTTTTTTCTTAGTATAATAAACCTAGGATCATATTACAATCTGTCTTGACTACTTTGATCAGTTTCAATGAGCATAGAATCTTCTGGTTATAATGAATCAGATTCTATACACCGGTGTCGCTTTTGGAACTAGAAATAGAACATCAGAATCAGATCTTTCCACTATACCTGGCGTAATTGTGTATTCTTTATTATCACCATCGATCAGCTGATGCTTTTCCACTTCTAAGTTGTCTTCTGACTCACTCAGTATCTCTTGCTGCTGTACGCTTTCATCGTCATCTTCATTATGAACTGCCGCCTCAAATAACTGACTAATTTCATTATCTCTAACAATTCGAGACATCTAAAACAATATATTATATCGTATGTGTACATATAAAAACAAAATAAGCCATAATCAATACAAAATCTATGTTAAAAAGTAATAAAGACAAGTACACTTACCTTTGTTCAAGACTCACGCAAACACTAAACTTTCGTTAAATTTACGTTTTAATATATTTATATTTTAATTTATACACAAATCACACCCAACCGCAAAAACAGCACGTGGCACACTGACGGACGTAATTAGGAAGGTACACTGAATGACGCCAGTTTTGTATTTTCTAGGAATCATGATTTTGCCGTCGTAATTTTTACGATAGTTTAGTAACGATAGGTTAATAAAATAACATATACTCAAAGGTATTTTGTTAAATTTTATACAACAAAAATGTCATGATTAATAAAAAAGCAATAAAGTTATTCTTTCAAAGCTTTTCAACAGTCGCATACGAGATTTAGAGGAATTTCTCTGAATTTCGGGTAGTCATCCGGCGGCTTATATTTGAAGTACTTTGCGTACTACCTCAAAAATTTCTAAATAAAACTTCTTTATAAAGTTGAAGTGACAAACGAACTTACAGTTAACCTGATGGGAAGTTGCAAGTACAGCCCATGGACCTAACGTGCAACTAACTACAAACAAAGATGGCTAAAGATGTGTTATCCGGACCGAAGCCTTTGGGTCGGATTACATCAGTGCACGCATATTGCACGCACACGCGTCATGCTTACGGCGGAAATTGGAAAGGAGGTGGCAGTACTCAAACAGACGTCTGGGCAAAAGGAGTCCTATCATTTTTAACTAATTTTGCACTAAAAGTTCAATCTAAATTGAAATTAAATATTGAATAAGGAAAAATAAGTCGAATTTTAAATTTATTTAGAAATTTTATTAAAAGCAAAATATCATAAAATATTTAGGATATTACTTATAAGAAACTTTTGATCTCCTTCTAATCCATATAAAGTACTATTATAAAGTCTCTATCAGTCCACAGATGAACATGGGCGAACATTGTGTATGGAAAAACATCGTAAGCAATCATTTAGTAACGAGTAGAAGCCTATGCCCAGCAGTGGGACGTAATCGTATATGGGCCTTACTTTATATGTTGGCATATAAATTATTAACATACTTCACATTTTCCTTACCTTGCTATAACCATGCTTTAAAGATGTAGCATTAATCGAAAAATACTTTAGTTGCTTATCACCCACATTGACTGCAATGTAATATATTATCTTATAAATTATTAATCTGTTTTTATTCACAAGCCTTACCTTATGACATTTATGACATAGTTATTTAATATACAAATATAATCAACTGACAACTATACGACTGATGGGTGAATGGTGGGGGCTCTAACGCTGCGTATCGGTTTTTTTTAAATCATCGAATTATTATCATATTATGTACAAGTATTTAAATATAAAAAATCTAATAAAATACTCTGAATTTCAAATAATGTAAAAGAATTTAAGTAAGAAAATAATTTCGTTAGTGTACATATGCTTGTCTTAAAGTTTATTCCTAACCAAACCACATGAATTTAATTAGAACCAACAAGGCTTAAATAAAAAATTACATCGCAAAAAATTTTGGTAAATTACTGACATTAAAAAAACAAGCAAAATTGAAAAATTAAATTAAATTAAATTAAAATTAAAATCCCTCTCCTTTATAAAAAAAGGTGGCTAGCCCATCACCTACGCAAATTCAAACCCAATATCCAATGAGATATTGGGTTTGAATTTGCCAATTTGCTACTTGCCTAGTATTATGACAAGGATGGCACATTGTTTTTTGTTATAATTTCCACATAAACATGGGACAACTGAACAATCTGATTTTATACCTTAATTTCATCAATTTTTTAATAGATAGAACATACAAACGTATTTGGATCAGTCGGATGCGATGGCTTCGATCTTCAATCAGCAAGCAAGTTCTCTGTTGCAAGTGAAGTTGGAATTTTTTTTAACAATTTGTTTTTCATATAAATAAAATAAACATTTCGAAATAAACTACTTAATTTATAATACAACCAAAAATTAAAATTATCATACAGTCTTACTCCCCGCGGTACTGTTCTACAGTAAGTACTAACGCCGGCTGTGTTTCTTCCCTGAATCGCTATTCTTAGCCCATTAGTGAGAGAAAAAACATAAAAGCTCTGCTGTAACCTGTAACCTCACAGCTCGTAGACCACATGGATGATATATACATAATATGTAGTCATCGCCCAGACACTCATATTTGCGATATTTACTCAGTTCAGCCGCTTTTAATGCCGCCCATACACCCACTTTTAAACAAATTGAATGACATTACAGAGTTGATAATGTACCTATAAAAAAATCACCATGTTTAGAAATCTAACCCCGAATAAGAACTGACCAACTGAGAGCCTTTAAATAAGCTCCGAATTCAAGTCGGCCAGATCATTTTTTATTTCTTTATTAGGTTTACCAGTAATTGTAACAATAACACATCAATAAGTATTTAACAATAACATGTGTTTTACAGCCAATGGTATAATTAAATTAAAATATCTAATTAAATTATCCAATTTTTATGAATGACTTAATGTGTTCACAATAAATGAGAAAAAAAAAGAGAGCAAAGGAAACAATAACAGTACAGTATATAAATGAACATAACAATTACTTAATTATAACTCGACTATGGTTTTTTACAAGTGTTTGCGAAACGTATTCAGACTTGTAGCATGGATATCTATGTTTTTACCATAACAGTTTAGAAGTCTGCTTGCTCTAGGGACAAATGAACTTGAGCCCAAAACTGTTGTGCGCAAGGGTGGAACTAATGGTGATATTTTAGTTGTAGGTAATTTGTGTGGTACATTGAATCTAAATTTTCTCAGTAAGCCTGGGCAATCTATTTTGTTGTTTAATAATTTGTACAAAAAGACGAGATCAAGCATTATACGACGGATTTCCAAGGTAGCGTACTTAAAGTGTTTCAATCTGTGGTTGTAGGAAAACCCTTTTTTACATTTATTGGCTGAGTAGGCTAGGTGCCAAAGATATCTCTTCTGAATCCGTTCCAACCTTAAAGAGTGACATGCATAGTGTGGTCGCCATACTACACTGCAGTATTCCAGAATACTCAGGACAAAAGAGTTGTACAGAAGTCTTTTTGTTTGCAACCTCCGAAACTGCTGAATAGAATATAATAGAGTGGGCATCTAATAATAAATCCAAGCATGTTTGAAGCTCTTCTTATAACACTTTCTAAGTGGGCAGCAAAGGTTAACTTTCTGTCAACTATCACACCAAGATCTTTTATATGGTCAGCTTCTTGTAATTTTATACCATCAATAAAATAAGAAAGAGTCTAAAGTTTTCTGTTTTCAGGTAGATTTGACGTAAACACATTTGCCTATATTTAGTTGCATTCCATTCCGTTCATACCAACGATTTAGGCTATTTATATCCTCTTGTAATAATATGGAATCCTGTGTCGTTTTTATTACTCGTAGTAACTTCAAGTCATCGGCGTACAAGAACGGAGTAGAATACAAGATGCAATCAACAACGTCGTTAACAAAAATGTTAAACAAAATAGGACCCAGGTTGGAACCCTGTCTTACTCCCGAATCTATGTCATATTCCTTAGAATTAAAACCATTTACCACTACAAATAATTAACGCTTATTCAGATATGAATTAAACCAGTTTAACAAGGTTCCATTTATACCATAAATTGACAACTTCTTAATCAATATTTCGTGTGGAACCTTATCAAAGGCTTTGCTGAGATCTGTATAAATTACGTCTATTCCCTTGCGAGCGTCAATGGCATCCGTTAGAGTCTCAACGAAGGAAACCAAATTTGTGGCAGTTGATCTAAATTTCAGGAAACCATGTTGATGGACCGTGATAAATGGCTTTACATAAGCGGAAATATATGGATAGATCAAAATTTCGAAGACCTTAGACATTGTCTATAATTTATAACCAAATTACTATCACCAGACTTAAAAACTGGAACCACCTGTGCGATTTTCCACACCCTGGGAAATATGCCCTTTGCTAAGGATGTATTGTATATAAAGCAGAGAGTTACAGCAATATTTAAGGCACAATTTCTCAGGAAACAGGGTGGAATTCCGTCGGGTCCAGCGCCTTTATCTACGTCCAGGGACTTCAGAGCGCGAACCACTGCTTCTTGATGAAAATAGAGACTACCGAATGATGAACTACTATTAGCAGTACCTTCGACAACTGATGAGTTATGACTTGGTGACAATGTGGCTTTGGTATAAACTTCGGCAAAGCGACTAACAAAAAGATTACAAATGCTTAGTCCATACCTCCATTCGTCATACTGGTTGAGTATGAACTACAACCACTAAGTTTACTTTTAACAAAAGACCAGAATAATTTTGTATTCCTAGATATTCTATCCTCAACGTTATTAAGGTAAGCATTGTAACAGGTAGTACCAAGTTTTTGACACCTTTCAGACAAAATACTCAACTCAATCTTATTTAAAGGATTTCTATACTTTTTGTATCTTTTTAGAATCCTGTTCTTCTCGCGAAGTCTGCGGATTAAACTGTTACTGAACCATGGTGGATACTTACCATGGTTAACTATTCTTTTTTGGGGCACAAATTTCGATATAATATGTCTGGTCAAGATATAAAAATGTTCAACTATTTGATTTATATCTTTGTACTGTGAAAATTCTGCTACCCAGTCAATTTTGGAAAGATATTCATTGATGGAAGAATAATCAGCGCTTTCAAAATTAAATTTAGTGAAATTTGTATTATATTGCAGTTGACAGACGTTATTAAAATGTATATCGATATGTAGTGGTGGGTGATAAAGATACGTTTTACTAAGAACATCTAACGATTCATACACTTTGCAATTAACCATGCCGGTGAATAGCATATCTAACGTTTTATTATGATGATTTGCGATTGTATTACATTGTCTCAAATTATGTAGAGAGGCGAAGTCAATCAATTTTTAACCAAGCACAGGTGCCTGATATTTTACATCGGCATCATATACCAGTTTCCAATTAATATTGCGTAGATTGAAATTACCGATAATACAAACATGGCCTTCAAATTTCTCCAATATCGAACTACAGTGATCTACAAAACTATCCAATAAACGCTGGGTAACTGGTGGGGGAAGGTATACAGCACAATAAGCAATTTGTTTTATTGTACCAGCTAATGGTATATTTACCATTACACACAAATCCTCGCATGAGCTGTTCCAACAAGTGACTTCCTTGGCTTGAATCTTTTTTGACACTGCAATCAGTATACTCCCTCGGAAAACAAACCAGTAGACTTTCATACATCATAATAATGGGTTATTGAAAAGTGGTGATATCCACTCAATTTGAAAATTCTTTTAGATACTTTGAAATTGCTTCACGTACTAATTAGCTAGTCACGTAACGTCATAAAAGAGGTGAGATAAAATCGTGTGGGAAAAAAGCTGTGATAAAATGTATATATATTACGTAAAGTAAGGATTTTTATTAAATATATTGAAAAATAATTTGCTTATATATCCGCGTATTAAATTAAAATACATAATTTTCTACTCTACTTCTTAATCTATTACGAAACAAAAAAGATTTTAACAGTTAATTTTTTATGTGCTATTTATGAGTTACATTTATTTTATTTTTATTTTTATTGTACTTGCTGAATAATAAGTGAGAATATGCCAAAGTTTTTTCCTTGCGCTAAAGAGCAAATGCTAGTTGATGGACGGGACTCTAATTACCGACTTATATCGAGAAACGCGCAGAGAAGCAGCATCATTAACGCAAGGCTATTATCTCCGGGTTTTCAAACCAGGCTACCCCATGTTGCATACAGCTTAAGCTTATGTTACCAAGGTATGTTGTTGGCTTATTGGATCAATCTACAAAAGATCTAAGTCCGGCCGTGGACATAAAAATACTGTTGAACTAAACTATCTAGACCAATGATGAGAGCAGCGTTGAGTTGCTTAAAATCCTTACGACTCCTTTTCTGCCTAGGAGCACGCCTGGTTAGATATTAAATACACTCTTACCTATTTCTGTCGTCAAATAGCAGTGCCTACACTGCTGTGTTCTGGTCTGAAAGGTATAGGAAGTCAATAAAATTGCTTCCTATACCTTTCAGGAAAAAGGTGTGAATCATTACATCTTAACCGTCAGAGGTGACAACGCATCTATAGCCTTCTGTTTTAAATTGGCTGCAGGTTTCCATGAACTGCAGTAGCTGCGGACTGTTACTACGTTTTTCATTTCAGTTTTATAAAAAAAAAATCCTCATTGTTGTGTTAATTTTTATACAATCACATACATATGTAAATATTTTAAATAGGTACGTATACATTTCTTAATTATCAAAAATGGTTTACGTAGTTTCAGTGTACCATTATAAACGCTTAGTCGCTTAAGGCTACTATGTATGTAGATTAATTTACTGTTAACAGTCAGCAATTTATTACCAAAATTTAACGTTTTAATAGATGCACAGGCAAGCCCTGTACAATATAGCCTGCAAATATACATAATAGGTATAAAACGTCTTGTGTGTTCTAAAAATAATATTAAAGTTTAAAAAAACTTCATGAGGTGTGATGACCATATTAGTAGGAATACTAGATCATAGTCATGAATTTGTTGTATTATCATCAGTTCTTAATAAGTTTGTAAAATTCCTAATGATTCAGACGTCTGGAAGTGAGTAAAAACTGACCTTATTAATAAGTTACACTCATACATATATATTAATGACGTATAATGTATATAAGGTCATACTAATGAAACACCGTTAAATAAGATAAATAAACGTACATTTTAAACTATATAATAGTTTTTAAAACGTTACCTACACACTAGGATTTTCTCCTGTACCGTGGAGGCAGTTTACAAACATAAATTGCACAAGGACAAACATCCAGACCCGGAACAATTACTTGTAGGCCATATAAATACTTGTTCCGTGCGGGATTCGAACCCGCGGCCCCCAGCGCTGCAACTCATTGCTAAGCAACTGCGCCACGGAGCCGTCAAAGCCGTTATTTTTTTAAATATATAATAACCAGTGCTTGACTACTATCTAAGCTAAGCTTAACAAAAACTTATTCACTCTTGTCTCAAACACCTACATTATAATCGGATAGAAACATAATATTTTACAAGTTTTGAAAAAAAAATCTTATAGTATTATAGAAGAGAGTTAGTAGAAACCTGATTCTATAAGCTTCTATAACAATATTCAACGAAAATATTTAGTTTGCTAAGCGCAAAATGTTTTCCGATGCTTGATTAATAATACTAAGTAAGCCAGTAAGCTGCGCCGTATTTGGAGGAGGTATTAAAAACATTACGAAATTATAAAAAATGGAAAAATCAATGTTAGTTAAATACAAAGTGTGTTATATTTCATCATCATCATAACAGCCTATCAAAAGTCCAATGCTGAACAAAGGTCCACTGCTGAAATTCTCCCATAGATCCAAAAAGGGGGATATTTGCCATAGTCACTTTCTTGGCAGACAGAGTTATTATCAGATAGATGCTGCTGCCCATATCCTGCTTCATTTCCCTCTGTTGCCTTTTACGATTATGGGTTAGTTGATTATCTTACGTTGCCACTACTCTACTCTACTTTATTTGAAAGCTGGTACTTTTCGTGTGGTCCCATATAAATTTTATCAAGATCTGACCAGTAGTTTTTGAGTTATCCTTAATAATGCGTATTTAATTGACTGCGACTATATTGATGATGTTCTCATTTTATTTATATTGAAGTCGGTTGTACAGTATTTTTAATTTTACCAATTTTTTAAATTAAATTAGAGTAAGAAAAACCAATTAATATTCTACCTGATGGTAAGCAGCCGGCCATGGAAACCTGAACCAACATCAATTTTGTTTATATTGTTTCGAAACGGCAGAAACGGGTAAAATGTAGTGCTATTCCAGATACACAGGTGCTACTATTTCAGGCAGATACCTAGGCAGAAAAGGATCTTTATCACCTAAAAATGTGTCAGTTAGTCAGGTTAGTTATTAAAAAATATATATTTTTGAAAATAAAATACTATTTACTCGTAAACACAGTAAGTATTTGATGTTTGTTGTTCCTTTTACAATCACACACGCACTCACACTCATGTTCGCACGCACGCAAGCATAAAAGCAGGCGCGCACTTTTTATGCTCTTTTCGTAGATTTAATGTAAAATCTTTATTTTATTGGGCGATTATTTTAAACCATATACATAATCTAAAAAGATCAGATTGCCTGAATACAGTACAATAGTGAAATAACAATAACACCGTTCCCGACTCCCGATTAATTGTGCCTAAAATACCTTTTCCAAATTCGTTATCAGCTCTCGGACCTTATTGCTTTTATGTTGTTCATCTAACTGTGCCCCAAATTCACTTTATGTAAGAGATAACGTGTAGTTTATTTCTTTCATTCACTAATGGCCTTATTGCGGAATCCGTTGTTTATTTTGTTAAGATACTACGAGAATTATTAAAAGTTAAGATGTTATACTATACTATGTGAACTAATAAGTAGGAAAATACGCCGGTTTTTTTTTATTTAAATTAAATATGTAAGTTTTTAGGAAGCAATAAAAACGACTTTGATCAAAACTCATAAGTTTTATTATCATTTAAAATTTTCTTACCTTTTAAAACCCATTACTGCTTACTTAAACAATAAAAAATTTAATTCTGCCGATACCACAGCCCTTTTAGGGATAAACATGTACTGATATATATCAAAATGTTTTAGTATTATTACAGTAGAGCTTCATTGATTATCAGAGTACAGAAGCCAGAGTAACAAACTTCTATGAGATGTAAAATACGGCGACGTCCTATACCCTTAAAATTCTACAATGTTATAGGCTAATAATGTAAATCTGTGTAAATTTTTTATGAGGGTCTGCATCAATGAATCAATCCACATTTTAAAAAATTAAACTTTTAATAAAATTCAAAGCCAACTGGGAAAAGCTAAAATTCGGTTTAGGAGTCGGTACTAAGACATAATGTATGGAATAAGAAAAGCCTCGATTTCAGAAGCTAATATATTATGAAAATTATTTCATTCTATTTAGTTCCTTGAAGTGGGTTTTTCTTTTTATAAATTTTTAATTTTTTGGATAATTTTGAGAAGACTATCTTAAGCTCAATATAACAAAAAAAAAAAAGTCGTCTAAATAAACATTAAAAACGTCAGCCATTGTATAATATATTCTATAAATTAACCACCCCTGATATACATATATCCTATTTAATGAAGTAATAGTCATAAAATCGGTTCCCAGTATACAAGTTACCGCGGATGCTATACATAAATAAAATTGGCAAAGTTCGTGTCGAACTACGCACAGTGTAGGGTTCCGTAGTCGTGCATCACAATACGTGAACTTAGAAGGGGCCTTCTTGATACTATGAGCATATTGAGTTCGCGGTTTGACCGCTATAACGATTAAAAATTTGGCCCAAATAGGACGATAGTAACTGAAGGACTACAGAAGTCGTTTTTTTAAAAAACCGATACCTCCTAAGTATAGTGAGTCATCTAACATTTTAGGTATTTTCAGGTTTTGACGGTATTGATTGTAAAAACATGTTATTTATCAGACTATGTCGAAAAAACCTAAAATTCATAAGTACTTTTGGAAATAATCTAACGTATACTGGTTCATGTAGTGTTATTTAAAATTTCAATACGACGTATTCTAAGCTAACTACTCGGATTCAGTATACGCGGGACGTAGGTGGGGTACTTTGAGCGACATGTGCAAACTGGACCAGTATACAGCGTTCGCGTGGCACGTGAGTATGTCAATTTAGGTGTATATTTTTGCGATCAATATATTAGATTTGATTTATAAAATCACTATATTTTAATTTAAATAAGCATGGAGGGAACACTGCAAAATGCTAGAGCAAAACTTGTGCTTAATTTGGTAGATTTAAGACACTCAAATTATATTAGGTATTCACAAAAATTTTGAAAATAACGAGTCAGTGGAATTTTTCATAAAAATGGTAAGTAGTTTAAGTTTTTCATTACATTAGCTTATATAAATTATAATTATGACAGTAAATAATCACATTATTTTTAGATTATAAATTATTAAAAGTTCTGTACATTCTATACTGGGTTAAGTTGAGATAGACCAGTATACGTCGTGATAGTTTGAAGTAATATTACACATGACTTAGTATTCTAATTTTTAGTAGTAAAGGGATTAATTTTAAACAGTCGTCTGTCTGTCAGTCTGTGCTGTCATAATTTGCCTCATTCATGGCATGTCCTTTGCCACCTGGTGCTTACTTTACCAAAGATGAACTGTCAATTATCGATCACGTAGACCTAGAATATAGTGAACGTATTCTAGAAATTTGGCCATCCAAAGCCTCCAAATTTCCTGATAGTATTATTGATACGTCAAATGAATCAGTCTATTTGCCACAATAATAGAAAATTCAAGAAGTCCTCATCTACCGAGATACCTGTAAATGAACTTAAACAGAGCATTATAACCCCATACCTTCACCATCAATTTCGTTTCCTAGTCAAATAGTTACATAAACTTTGGTTTTACTGTACCTGATAATCATAACAACGATTGTCCTACATAGAAGATACCGATTCTGCAGTAATGTTCCTAATCAGCCAAGCGATCGACGCAACGAAGTTCAAATATTAAAAGGACAAAGGGTTGTAAGGGAGTAATTTAAGCAGAATGGAAGGATAGCCAGAGAAAATACAAAATGAATAGAGGTATGGAGTACACCAGTAGAAATGGAAAAATACATCCTACCCTGGTCCTAAATGCTGCCGTCAAAATTATTATGATAGGATTACAGAAGAGAACCGAAAAATAATTTTTGAGATGTTTTGGAGGATTGGCAATCATTCACAACAATAGGATTTTATCACTAAGTACGTTATGAAAATATCAAAAGTGAGTTTTACTGTTTCTGAAAGTTCGATATATTCGATACTATTTAATTTATTTACCATAATTGGAATTAAATGACAATGCAGAATAAAAAGAATATCTGTTTGTAAAAGAATGTTTCTTAGAACACTCTCGATAAGTTTCAACTGTTTATACCGCTCTAGAAAAATTTGATCGTGGAAAAGTGTTTGTAGAATCGATCACCATCAAAAACTATAAGATTCAATATGGTACGTGGTGTGATTGATCATATTGAATCTCTGCCTTTTTGAAGCTCATTACACTCGCAAAGATTCGAAATGTACGTATTTGGATAGCTCATTGCCATTTCCTAAGATGTACAAACAAAGCGTCTAATACGACAATATCGTGATATTGTAAACAAATATATAAACATTGCCTTTTATAAGCCCAATAAAGACGCATGCGAAAATATCACTCATTTGAAAATAAAACACAAGCTACCGAAGAAGAAATACAAAAACAAAGAAATCATTTGAAAGAAAGAGAACAGCTAGAAAATTAAAAAAAAATACAAGGAATTACCAATGCAAATAAAGAGGTTTTAGCATGTACTTTATATTAACAGAAATGTTAAATGTATATTCTATTGTAAAGAAAATCGTCCATGTAAAATTTTACCATTTTTGATATGGTATCTTTACAAGGTTTGCTATTCTTGGAATCAAACATATGGAATAAAAATAATAAAACAAATGGAAAGCCCTACAATGTCATTGAAATGTAACAAGAGTTGATTTTGATTTTGAAACATTTCAAGCACTGCAATAATTGGACAACTACTGGCTATGGAACTAAAATGTCATGAACAATGTAAGTGAATTTAAAATACAAGGAAAGGTCACTAAAATTATATTTGAGTACAACTATGAAGACGATACTGTTAAATGGATTAACTGCATGAATAAACCGAAGAACATACGAAACAAAAAGAAAAGGTGGATCTGCTTCTAGTCAGTGCTTATAAAAAACCCCTGCCAATTGACAAAAATAAACACAAAGACCTTATGGATCTTGGTAAAAGTCAGGTCAGATACCAAAAGAATATCACTTATTTTATAATAGTCTGACTACAGTCAATATGATGATGTCTGATGAGTCTGACTGTGATTACAAGAACCTGATTCATCTACTCAGATATTGTTTTTTCGTGAATAATATTTTATTTTATTGAATTTTACTAACAAAACAGATACTTCTAAAAAATTCCTTGGATTAAGAAGAGGAATAAAAAGTTTTATTTTGTTAATTAATTTTAATACTAAAAAATATTAAAATTTTGTTTTCTACCTTTATGCGTGGTGTATTAAGCAATGTTTTATGGAAGGTATACATACTTTAACCGCTTGATTATGAAATGAATAGGTTATAATAACTAACAAGAAATAAAGTTATTTTCTTTTATATGAAAAATAAAAAAGCTAAAAGCTTGATTATTTTGCAGATATATCAATTTACTGCTACTCCATTAAACCGATTTTGGACATTAAAATCAGTGTATAATGAGTCAACTAATTTATTATCGTTTATACTGTAGATACAATGTCAGGACATTAATCCAAGAAAATGAAATACAATTCTGTATTTGTGTTTTAATAAACCTAATACTTTTTCCTCAAGATATGGTAAATATACAAATACATTGTAAACTGTATAGTGGCGGGTAAGAATACCCACTACCCATATCTTCCCGTGGGTGTCGTAGAGGCGACAAAGGGAAACTGGTACAGAAGATGGGCAGTAGCATCTTTCTGATAAAAGCAAAAAGCAATACAAAACTGCGGTTGCCAACCCGCTCGCCAAGCGTGGCAACTATGGCAATATACCCCCAATGAGCAACGACACCAATAAACGGAACCCAGTCCCCGGCGACCCCGCTATTCCTGGCTACGGTGGCGACCATGGTAACGGCGGGGCAAGGGTGCTAATAATCTCCGGTGGAGGTTCGGTTGCCGCCTACGACGACTCGACCTGGCAACATGTAACGCACGTACCCTGAGGACTGACGAGAAGATCCTGGAGCTGGAGGAAGAGATAGATAAGTTACGCTGGAATATAATAGGACTATCCGAGGTCCGAAGAGAGAGATCCGGCACCTTATTCTATCACCGGGAGGCGACCATCTGTCCCAGGAGGTGTCGGATTTATCGTCCACAAGTCTCTCGTTAACAACGTTGTAAGATCGGGAGTGTGTCGACGAGGTTGCGTACCTTATACTCAGAATCACCAAACGGTATTCGCTAAAGGTCATACAGGTTTACGCACCAACCTCAGCACACCCCGATGAGGAGGAGGAGGAAATGTATGAGGATATCTCTAGAGCCATGCATTCCTCCAAAACCCACTATACGGTGATAATGGAGACTTCAACGCAAAACTAGGCACAAGAGAGCGGTCAGCTGAAAGTAGGAAAATTCGGAATAGGGCAACAGAACCCAAGGGCCAGCAGCTGGCCGACTTTATGGAGAAAGAGGACTCTTTATGATGAACTCTTTCTTCCAAGCGGCCCCACAGAAGTGGACCTGGTCGAGCCCCGACGGTTTGACAAAAATGAGATTGACTTCATTATGACGACCAGACGACAACTGTTTAGTGATGTCTCAGTGATCGCGAGGTGAAAACTGGCAGCGATCAGCGAATGGTGAGAGTCACACTGAACCTAAACGTTAAGTTGGAGAGCTCACGTCTAATGAAGTCAACGCTCCGTCCCCTCGTGCTCTAACCAAAGTCCCAAACTTTCAGCTCGAGTTACAAAATCGTTTTCAATGCCTAGAAGTTTGCAATGAAGTGGACGATATGAATGACAAGCTTGTGGAAACTGTCCATGCGGTCGAGCTAAGTTCTGTAAGACCTTCGCAGAAGAACACAAAACTCTCCGATCACACTCTTAATCTCATGGTTGTTAGACGGGAGATGAAGCTGCAGTCTTCAGCAGATTTGACAGCATTCAGGCAACTGAACAGACAGATCTCCAAATGCATGCGGCGGGACTTGCGCAACTTCAATACAGTTCGTATTGAGGAAGCGATCGAGCGGAACCAGGGCTCCAAAGTCTTTGCCAGAGATCTGTCTGCTAGAAAGAGCCAACTGTAGAAGCTGAAGACCGATTGTGGCAGCATCGTTTCCGGGACACCTGATATTTTGAGTGAGATTGAGAGGTTCTATGGGCAGCTGTACACGTCATCGTTGGAGCCACACGCAAGTGTGAGTAACGATCCAAGAGCAAGTCTTATCCGACACTATTCCGATGATATCCCGGACGTCAGTCTAAGTGAGATTAGAATGGCTCTCCAGCACCTTAAAAACGGCAAGGCCCCAGGCGAGAATGGAATTACAGCGGAGCTTCTGAAAGATGGTGGAAAACCGGTACTTGAGGTCCTTCAGAAGCTCTTTAATTCCATCCTCCATGGTGGCATTACACCGGAGGCGTGGAGCAGAAGTGTGGTGATCTTGTTCTTCAAGAAAGGGACAACGCTCTCTTGAAGAACTACAGACCGATTTCCCTTCTGAGCCGCGTCTACGTGCTGTTTTCGAGAGTCATTACGAATCGTCTCGCATGCAGACTAAACGACTTCCAGCCTCCTGAACAAGCCGGTTTCCGAAAAGGCTTTAGCACCATAGACCACATACATACCCTTCGGAAAATTGTACAGAAGACCGGCGAGTACAATCTGCCACTTTGCTTTGCGTATGTGGAATATGAAAGCTTTGATTCCGTCGAATTTGGCGGTGCTGCAGTCCTTCAGCGGTGCCAGTGGACTGTCGGTATATCGAGGTGCAGTGTTTGTTGTGTAGGGCTACGATGGCTATCCGAGTACAGAATGCAGAGAGTGTAAGACAGGGTGACGTAATATCCCCGAAACTCTTCACCGCTGCATTGGAAGATTTCAAGCTACTGGACTGGAAAGGATACGGTATTAACATCAATGGCGAGTACATCACTCACCTTCGATTTGCCGACGATATAGTCCTTATGGCAGAATCGCTGGAGGACCTAAGCACTATGCTCATGACCTCAATAGTGTCTCCCAACGGATAGGTCTCAAGATAAACATGGACAAACAAAAATCATGTTTAATGTCCATGTCACCTATGCCGGTAGTTGTTGGGAGCACTAAGCTCGAAGTTGTTGACGAATATGTTTACCTGGGACAAATAGTCCGACTAGGTAAGTCCAACTTCGACCGAGAGGTCAATCGACGGATTCAACTCGGCTGGGCAGCGTTCGGGAGATTACGACCCATCTCGTCAGGCATACCTCAAAACCTCAAAACTAAATTGTACAACCAGTGCGTGTTGCCAGTGATGACATATGGAACTGAGACGTGGTCCTTCACTGCTGGCCGTATGAGGAAGCTCAAGGTCGCTCAGCGAGCTATGGAGAGGGCTATGCTCGGGGTTTCTCTGCGTGATAAATTTAGAAATGAGGATATCCGCAGCAGAACCAGAGTAACCGACAACCGATGGGGAAGAAAGGTTCTCGAGTGGCAGCCTCGTACCGGCAGGCGAAGTGTAGGGCGTCCCCCCACTAGATGGAGTGACGACCTGGTAAGAGATGCAGGAAGTCAATGGCAGGTGTGCTGGGACCGGGGCCTATGTTCAGCAGTGGACTTGTGAAGGGCTATAATGATAATGATGAATGATGATTATAAACTAGTGTATGTGGCAGTTAGCTCATTATAGGCCATAGTTTATATGATGTATACTAATTCAACTACATTATCGTGGAAACTCACTAAAATAGGTGTATTATTTTATTATCTAAGGGTCTCAAATCTTAAAATAGTACGAATTTAAAAAATCAACATTCTAGGATCAAAACTGAAAAGTTATAAACAGTTAATCTTTGACAAGCGCCCTGTAAACTTTGCATTATGTAGTTGACTCATTATACTTAGGAGGTATCGAAATGTTTATTTTACAGTTTACAATATATTAGAAGTGCTAATCCAAGTGCATTTTATAAGTTGGTCGACAATTACTCGTTAACTTGTAAAGCCTATTCAGCTGTGATAGTTATCCTTCTAAGTTCATTAAATATACTTCTATTGTATACTTTCACATTTGCAAATGTAGCGGTTTAGTTGGTTGATGATTCTAATAAAAATAAGAATTTAAAACTAAATATTTCAAGAATCGACCCTGAATCAAAAAATGCTGTTCTATGCCCCAATAGTTTTAAAATACTTATCCAACGACACCCCACACGATGGAATAGACGGTAAAAATCACCTGTATAACCCAAAAAAAAAACAAGATTTAATTAAACAACTTTGTAGGCATGATTAATATTTACAACTGTTCCAAATTAAAGCTTTGAAGCACTAAGGGTCTCTTATTAAAACCACGGGTGGACGGAAGGACGGACGGACGGACATGGCGAAACTATAAGGGTTCCTTGTTGTTTAACTACGGATCCCTAAAAGCTAAAGGTTTAACTACTTGCTCAATAAACGCAAAGCCAAAATATTAATAAAACTTAGATCACTCGTGTGAGTTTCATGTAGTACGTAACAAGATAATAATCATGATTCGAGCTTTATACGGAATAGAGATCTCAAACTGTAATTTCGAACCACTCAACTGATTGGAATAAAAGTTGGCTGTTTACAAGTTAGTGATTATATAACCTTTTAGTGAACGAAATATTTTAAAACCGCTATTTGAAAGAAAACAATAGGTCTTGCTAATTTTATCCAAAAGCTATTTTTAAAATCTTTAAATAATTTCAAAAAAAAAATAACATCAGTGACCAACAAAGTTATCTTTATTATTATGTTACACTAGGTGGTAGGACTCCTTTCCGGCCTAAAGTCCAACTGGGTAGTACCACCCGATTACTAATTTCTGCGCCAAATGTGTTTTGGTCTGAAGGTGTAGGTAGCCAGTATAATTACAGGCTGTGAGGTGTCCCCAGAGTGACGCATCTGCACCCTTCTTCGTTTAAAGTTGTATGATATATTATAAAGTTAAAGTTGTATGATTCGTATAAAGTTGTTGTGTACCTGACTTACCGTCAGGTGGACTGTAAATATTTTTGCCATGACAGTGTTATATAAAAAAGTTGTTGTAGTAAAGCTAAAAGTTATATATTTGTGGGTTCTCTTTTAACAATGAAGTAACAGCCTTTAGTATGCATCTGATCGTCTTCGCTTATATTTGAATTCGTTATATTATTGTTTATTGGCATGTTCAATATTTCTTTGCAATCTTTTCAAATTCTCAGACATACAAATTTGCGTGCCTAAAGACGTTTTACTCCATTACAGAATACGGTAAACCTGTTAACGATTTATTTATTATGTATATTTATTAATTAATAAACACTAGTTCCCAGCCACTATGCTACAAAGGTTTTAAGAGAAAACATAGCTTGATGAATTTAGCGTATTCAGACCGAATTTCGGTCACAGCAGCCAGTCTCAACGGATATTAGCCTTTGCGCACGACAGGATTATAGTGCACAAGTTTGCGCAGACACAGGTGCACTTCATTCTCTAACACTCCAGGCTGATGGCGTGAATCCGCCACGACCGTCGAGATCAGGCGCAGGACTAACGTTTTGGCATGCTTTCGAGCCCAACTTACTGACCCAGGCTCCAAATAATAATTTCTTGACAAAAAGCTAGTATCTGATTTTGGCCCGACCCGGACTCGAACACAGAACCTCGTGATCAGCAGTCGCGACGATCACTAGATCAACGAGACAGTCATGTATAATTCAACGAATTATAGTGCTGTAAGAGAAACCATGAAACCATTTTGTCCCGTGGACCTCGTTAAAAGTGACTGTAGCAAACCAGAAGGCATCTATGACCTCCGTTGTTAAGATAAATGTATAATCATCTCCGGATGGTAAGAATGTGATTCGAAGCGAAAGAAGTCTGGTACTCCGATGACTTTCCAGGAATGGTTGAGTAGTTAGGTAGTAGAGTAGTTGTATCTTGTGATCTTTATGGAACGAAATGACGATAATTTCTCTTATGCCACTATCACATAATATAAATACGTTTTAAACAATAATAAAAACCAAGCTTAAAACAATAAAGAATTTTGTTTACCTAAAAAGGTTAATTGAAAATAAAAATGAAAAATATTTTATTAACAGAAATAAATAAACAATAAAACAGGTGTAATATCTGTCGGTTTCAAAATTTATTTTATCCTTTATCAAACAAAGAAGTTGTAACAAACGTTAACAAAAAGGTGTGGTTCTTATTTCTCACGAACACTTTACAGTAAATTACAGAAGTTTTGAGAGAAAACCAAAAGTTTCTAAATTCATGCCGCTCGATGAAAATCAACAATGAAATTTTTCAATTCCCAATAAATTTAAAGGTTTGACTCAAATACTATTCTAAAGTTTTATTTATTTTTTCTAAATATAAAAATATGTTACATAACACATACAATATAAACATAATAATATTTAACATGTAACAGGTATTTATTTTAATATAAAATTAGAATTTATCTTCACTACACAGCCGACCATCCCGCGGTGTGTGAGTGCTCATGCAGGATGCTGTTAACCCAGCGCTCGGTACGCAAAGCACCTCCCTTGACGTCAACAAGTCGAGTGGGCCTAATGGCGTCCCTTCTAATTGTGCTGAAGATGTGTGATCCGGAGTTGGCGCCGGTTTTAATACGTCTTTTCCGGTGCTTTACTCCCTTAGTGTAGTTCCGAACTCATGGAAGACAGCTGGTGCACTCGATCCCAAAAAGGCCATCACCTTGTGCTCTAAAATAATGGAAACCATCATAAACTGCCAGCTCATGAGGCGCTGATTAGTGACCGCCAGTACGGTTTCCGTCGGGTCGGTCAGCAGTGATCTTCCGGCTTACCTAACTTGGCCATTAGTTTGGACGGGTTTGGCACAAAACGCTTCTTTCGAAGCTCCTTCCTATGGGCCTGAGAAATTGCAAGTGGATCACCAGTTTTCTGCAGATTGAGCATCTACGTTGTAGCATGGTGCATGCTCCGATTACGTTTATTAATGCTGGTGTCCCACTTGCGTGCTATCACCAACGCTATTTCTTCTGCATATATAACATTCATTGGTATGTTGATGACACACTGGTGATGCTACACCAGCCGTACCAATAGTTCTCGGGAAAACGTCGCCGAGTACCGAACAAGCTTGTGTCTGAAGTCGATTCTTTGTTGAACAAAGTCTGGATTGAGGGCAACTAAATCTAATCCAGTCCGATCTCCAGAAGACACAAGTTTGCGCGTTTACCGCTAAAATAACCTTTGTCGTATCTCTCCTCAGTTTCAAGGCACTCTCCGTGTTGCCTCAGCCAGAATCAAAATGCTCGGTGTCGACATATCGAGCGATCTGCAGTTCGTGGTCACTAAGAGAAGGCCAAATTGGCCTCTAAAAGCTTAACGTTCTCAGCAGAGCGGGACAGTATTTCATGGCGGCACCGCTTGCAATTTACAGGCGCAGTTTCGGCCCTGTGGAATACTGTTCCCATCTCTGGGCAGGGGCTCCCCAGTGCCAGCTCCACTTGACCGCATTCAGCGCACAGCAGCAGGCGGCGGTAGTCACTTACCAACAGGTGCCGCATGCTGTTTGCCCTCTGCTATAAAAAAATCAACAAAGAAAGATATACAAAACACTCTTGTACATTTCTACTTTCTTGTATATTCTTACTTTCACTTATGAAACCATGCTCAATTACTTGACACGCACTTACGCACACGTCCTTCATCTTTTTTCTTTGTCAACCCGTTAAAATCCATTGGACGCAGCATATGCATCTAAAACCATGTTATTGATTATAATAATGTAGTGGTTGTATATGTTTGCATGTGCGTGTTTTATAATACGTCATCTAAAAATTTTATGCATAGTGTTCTGTTTTGATATAATCCTTACGTGATAGAACCACGCTGCAGCTGTATAATAAATGTAGTACGGATGAGCTAGTCAAAACCAGCGTAAAAACTCGCATTATACAGTTGTTGAGAAGTATAACTGGAGATATTTTATTTCAGTATTTTTATTTTTTTGCCAAGGGTGATATTATGCATTTTGATTTTCAATCACGGATATAATATGTAGTTTTAAGGCAACAGAACTATGCAATATGTTATGCATAGTAGAGCCATGCTGAGATGTTGTTGTAGCACAAATTGGTCGGCTAACTGCGGAAGGACACGCTTTCACAGAAAATCAGCGTGAAAATGCAGCTGAATGTTGCAGAGTTTTGTGTGTTGTATAGAGATTCGTAGACTCCTTTACTAAAAACGAGGCATTCCATCTTAACCTCAGTGGTGACAACGCATCTGCATTTTTTATTCTTACACGAGGATAGAATAGAATAGAATAGAATAGAATAGAATAGAATAATTTTTATTCAATATAGATTACATGTGTAATTCTTATTGAAAGTCATTTTTACTTTACCACTGGTTCGAAAAACCTCTGTCCTGGGAAGAACCAGCAAGAAACCCAGCGGGACTTTTTTTTAAAGTAAGTTTTACATTAATGGTTGTACAAACTATTTAAGTACAAAATTTATTTTAGAAACTGCTTGGTAGCGACCACCCATTCCCAGGGTTATTATCAATCATATATTCATTTATACTATAATAACCTTTTTTATACAGTTTCAGCTTAACAAAACATTTAAACTTGGTAAAAGAGAGAGCCTGTACACCTTCTCGGGACCTTGTTGTAATAGCGTACTTTTTTACTAAACTACTTTGTTTTTGTGAACATACATTAAATTTTCGTAAATATACTGAGAGGTCAAAGTTAATATATTTATTTTAAATTTATCTCTAAGAGACTCTCTCGGTTTTAGGTTGTAAATAGCTCTAATGGCCCTCTTCTGTAAAACAAAAATAGTTTCTGAATCAGCGATTTCCCACAGCAAAATCCCATAAGACATTATGCTATGGAAATAACTGAAATAAACTAGTCTAGCTGTCTCGACACTAGTGAGACCTCTAATCTTTTACAGCATAGGCTGCAGAACTTAGTCTACTAGCAAGCAGATATATGAATATATGGGGCCCCACTGAAGCTTATGTCGAGTGATGCCAAGAAAAACAGGATTCAACAGGGCTCAGTTCTTCCCCATTTAAAAACACATTGGTACCCAGATTTTAACATTCGTTGTTGTAAATTTAATACATTTAGTTTTATTTCCGTTTAAATATAGATTATTAACGTTAAACCAATGCACTAATTTTGATATAGCGTTATTCAATTCGTCACATTTAAATGATTGACGTTTAAGTTTAAAAATCAAGGAAGTATCATCAGCAAATAATACTATATCATGATTATCCCCTACAAGGTAATATACACTAGAAATAGGAATGGGCCGAGAATCAAACCCTGAGGGACACCCATTAGTACAGATGACCGGAAGAACTTTTACCAGTGATAATAACTTTCTGCGATCTATTACTTAAATATGAAATAATAAGTTTAAGCGCTGTGTTCTTGACACCATAGTACTGTAGTTTCTTGATTAATGTCTCATGTTGAACACAGTCGAAGGCCTTGGAAAGTTCACAAAATGTACCCAAAGCATCCTCTGAATTCTCCCATGTACAAAAATATGTTTAATAAGCTCAACTCCAGCGTCAGTTGTCGAGCGACCCTTGTAAAACCGAATTGATTTTTATGTAGCAATTTATTAATATTAAAGAAACTTAAGATCTGATCTAAAATTATTTTTCAAAATTTTACTAAATGTTGGTAGTACAGAAATCGGTCTAAAGTTGGCGGGGTCTAATGTACTACCAGATTTAAATAAAGGTATGACTTTACTATGTTTCATTAAATCAGGAAACACACCAGATCTCGACGCTTGTATTAAATATAGTGGCTAGATAAGTTATTATATCTATTATAGATAAAATAACTTAACGGAAATCTCCCATAAGTCTGCTGCGTTATTTAACATCAATTGTTTAAAATATTTAACGATATTTTGGCAATACTCATTATGAGTATTGCCAAAAGATATATGCTCAATTTAATGATTTTGTTGTCAAAAAGGAACATCAGTAAAAATTTTCTCAAGCCATAGCAACTTCTTGATCAGATCGAGTTAAACTGTTGTTATATTCAATTGAAAAACTGAGTTGCGCGGTTTGTGACCTGCCTGTTCACTATTTATTATTCTCCAGGTCATTTTAATTTTGTTGGATGAAGTTTTAATTTTGTTACTTAAATGTAAAGCCTTAGCTATGTAGCACACTTTTTAAATATTTTAGAATATGTTTTACATAATCTCTAAATATAACACTAGTATTATATGATCTTTCATTATAAAGCTCATATAACTTTCGCCTACTTTTTATAATTCCTACTGTCGCCCATTCATTAAATGATTTGCGACTGTCAAAAAGAAAGTTTAGAAGTAAATATTCTACTAAATTCACAAGTTATAATTTTAAATATACCACATACAAATAATTAGCACTATTTTAAATGAAAGTGATGGAAGTCTTTTATTATATTACTTCTAAACCTCTCCATAGATGTAGATGTCTTTGTGTCACTGCATCCATTTACAATCAGGTCTGTCTACTAATCATACCTAGTACGATGAAATTACATAAAAACAAATTAATATTAAAAATATTAAAGGGTTTGGTTTACTACTGATAAAAAAATATTTTCATGATTAATTTGCGTGTGATTAAGCAAAGTAGGGTAAAACACTATCTGGAATATCGAGCAATTAGTGCTGGCTGCTTCCGTAACTATTTAGTTGTTTTACCGTTTCAATTTATTTTGTACTTCGTAGCATAATTTAAATACCCAGCAGGTATGAGGTATCATCTATGGGGTGTTTTCACAGAAGTTTTTAAAACATGCACTTCATTACAGTAATAGTAATTGAAGGAACAAAGTAGTCACTCGGTGTCTTCTTTGTTCCTTCAATCTCAGGTCTTCAGGAAGAGGCCATCCTTCCCGCCGCAGTCCTTGGTGGACATACGACACAAATCCGGAGTGGTCAGCCAAGTGGGTTCCTTTTGTTCACCGTCGGATGAGTAAGTCACGGCTAGTAGCAGCCCCCCTCGGGGGTGAAGAAAGGAACCCCCCATTTGGATAAGAAATGACATATCCACACACTAACATATATTGTAATAATGTCCTCAGGACCGAAATCGATCATGGTACCAATCCAACAAAACTAGCTATATGAGCAAGACATGATTATAGTGCCCGAGTGTATGCGCAAACATAGGTGCATTCTCTACCTCTTACCTCAGTCCGATGGGACACGAGAGTTAGCGTAGGATCAACGACTTAACGCTTTCTTAGGTAAAGGGGTGAAACACAGCCAACTTCCTGACCTGGGCTGCTACTGAGAATTTCTTGACCGAAAAAGTCAATAACTTATTTTTGGTTAAACCCGCGACTTTATAATCATCAATCGCGTTTACGACATTAACGAGGCAGACAACATATTATCTTGTACTCGTAATTCGTCTCTGTACATATGTATATGAATATTTAGACCGCTGAGATCAGTAACAAATGGAGAAGTGTCGATAAGAAATTTCAAAATTCCTATGATCTTATGTTAGTTATATCAAATAACAATAATTTAGTGTTAAGTTAGTGTCGTTTTATCAGACTGAACTTATAACGATAAGATAGTGTGATTTACCATATAGAGCATCTTCACTGCTTACTTCCTGGTGGGATTGAAGTCAAACATTGGCATAAGTAAAAATCACAGGATCATTTTCTAGTTAACATAGTAATATTTATCCAAAATTGTCTGGTGTTTTGTTTTTAGTTTTTACGGCAGCACGAAAATATTGTACATATTTACATCAAGTGACAACTAACAAAAAAATGGTTCTCTTTGTCGCCTCTGTTCGCAATAGAAATTAAATCAATTGATTTACCATTTATTCTAAAAACGTAATATAACTTCTTGTGCTATTATTTATTCTGTGACATAACGTGATGCCAGCTGGCGGCGGTAGAGAATCTTATGTGACACATCAACACTTATGTGGAGAATAAGGAATTCTTCCCGTGGATGTCGTAAATGTGACTATGGAAATGCCAAAATATTCTTATGATTTCCGATAGACGGCGGTATAAAACAGAAAAGAAATCTACCCACACGTAAAATACACAGAACGGCGACAAGTACCACAAAGGCGGAGACGTCTGGTACTGCGATTGTCAATCCGTTTGCCAAGCGTGACGATGATTAACGCAAATCCTCATCTGGATCTGGAGTCCAATAGGACTTTACAGACTCATAAATAAGTAAAAGATAAAGTGCAGAAGATGGGCAGCAGCATCTTCTGATAACAGCAAAACAACAATAAAAACTGCGGTTGCCAACCTGCTCGCCAAGCGCAACTACGGCAATATCCCCCAATGAAGAAAGCGAAGACGGCCCCAGTCTCGGCGGCCCCGCTATTCCTGGCTACGGTGGCGACCATGGTAACGGCGGGCAGGGGTGCTAAGAATCTCCGGTGGAGGTTCCACCTACGACGACTCGACCTGGCAACTTATAACGCACGCACCTGAGGACTGACGAGAAGATCCTGGAGTTGAAGAAGAGATAGACAAGTTGCGCTGAATATTATAGATTATCAGAGGTCCAAGAGGGAGGACACGGTAACCTCGAATCCGGCAACTTGTTCTATCACCGGGACCATCTGTCCCAAGGAGGTGTCGGATTTATCGTCCACAAGTCTCGTTAACAACGTTAAAATTGGAGTGTGTCGACGAGGTTGCGTACCTTATACTCAGAATCACCAAACGGTATTCGCTGAAGGTCATACAGGTTTACGCACCAATTCTGGCACACCCTGATGAGGAGGTAGAAATGTATGAGGATATTCTAGAGCCATGCATTTCTCTAAAACCCACTATACGGTGTTAATGGGAGACTTCAACGCAAAAGCTAGGCACAAGAGAGAACGGTGAGCTGAAAGTAGGAAAATTCGGATTAGGCAACGGAACCCATAACAGCAGCTGGCCGACTTCATGGAGAAAGAGGGACTCTTTATGATGAACTCTTCCAGGCGGCCCCACAGAAAGTGGACCTGGTCGAGCCCCGACGGTTCGACAAAAATGAGATTGACTTCATTATGACGACTAGACGCCAACTGTTCAGTGATGTCTCAGTGATCGCGAGGGTGAAAACTGGTAGCGATCACCGAATGGTTAGAGGCACACTGAACCTAAACGTTGTTGGAGAGGTGTCGTCTAATGAAGTCAACGCCCGTCCCCTCGTGCTCTAACCAAAGTCCCGAAACCTTTCAGCTCGAGTTACAAAACCGTTTTCAGTGCCTAGAAGATTGCAATGCAGGACGATATGAATGACAAGCTTGTGGAAACTGTCCATGCGGTCGGAGCTAAGCTTTGTAAGACCCGCCGCAGAAGAACACAAAACTCTCCGATCACACCTTAATCTCATGGCTGTTAGACGGGAAATGAAGCTGCAATCTTCAGTAGATTTACAGCATACAGGCAACTGAACAGACAGATCTCCAAATGCATGCGGCGGGATTTCGCAACTTCAATACAGCTCGTATTGAAGAAGGATCGAGCGGAACCAGGGCTCCAAAGTCTTTGCCAGAGATCTGTCTGCCAGAAAGAGCCAACTGTCGAAGCTGAAGACCGAGTGTGGCAGCTCGTTTCCGGGACACCTGAGATTTTGAGTGAGATTGAGAGGTTCTATGGGCAGCTGTACACATCATCGTTGGAGCCACACGCAAGTGTGAGTAATGATCCAAGAGCCTTATCTTATCCGACACTATTCCGATGATATCGCGGACGTCAGTCTGAGCGAGATTAGAATGGTCTCTCAGCACCTTAAAATGGAGTCCCCAGGCGAGGATGGAATTACGGCGGAGCTTCTGAAAGCGGGTGGAAAACCGGTACTTGAAGTCCTTCAGAAGCTCTTTAATTCCGTCCTACATGGTGGCACTACACCGGAGGCGTGGAGCAGAAGTGGTGGTCTTGTTCTTCAAGAAAGGCGACAACGCTCTTTGAAGAACTACAGACCGATTTCTTCTGAGCCGCGTCTACGTGCTGTTTTCGAGAGTCATTACGAATCGTCTCGCACGCAGCCTCGACGACTTCCAGCCTCCCGAACAAGCCGAGCCGGAAAAGGCTTTTAGCACCATAGACCACATACATATTCTTCGGCAAATTGTACAGAAGTCCGAGGAGTACAATTTGCCACTATGTCTGGCGTATGTGGACTATGAGAAAGCCTTTGATTCCGTCGAAATTTATGGTGCTGCAGTCCTTCAGCGGTGCCAAGTTGACTGTCGGTATTGAAGTGTTGAAGTGCTTGTACAGTAGGGCTACGATGGCTATCCGAGTACAGAACCAGAGTACAAAACCTATCCAACTGCAGAGAGGTGTAAGACAGGGTGACGTTATATCCCCGAAACTCTTCACCGCTGCATTGGAAGACGTTTTCAAGCTTCGACTGGAAAGGATACGGCATTAACATCAATGGCGAGTACATCACTCACCTTCGATTTGCCGACGATATAGTCCTTATGGCAGAATTGCTGAGGACCTAAGATTATGCTCAATGACCTCAATAGTGCCTTCCAACGGATAGGTCTTAAGATGAACATGGACAAAACAAAGATCATGTGTAACGTCCATGTCACACCTATGCCGGTAGATGTTGGGAGCACTAAGCTCGAAGTTGTTGACGAATATGTTTACCTGGGACAAATAGTCCGACTAGATAAGTCCAACTTGACCGAGAGGTCAATCGACGGATTCAACTCGGCTGGGCAGCTTTCGAGAAATTACGACACATCTTTTCGTCAGGTATACCTCAAAACTTGAAAACGAGGCTGTACAACCAGTGCGTGTTGCCAGTGATGACCCATGAACTGAGACGTGGTCCTTCACTGCTGGCCGGATGAGGAAGCTCAAGGTCGCTCAGCGAGCTATGGAGAGGGCTATGCTTGAGTCTCACTGCGTGATAAACTTAGAAATGAGGATATCCGCAGTAGAACCAGAGTGACCGACATAGCCCAACAGATTAGTAAGCTGAAGTGGCAATGGGCCGGCCATATAGCTAGAAGAACCGACAACCGATGGGGAAAAACCTCGAGTGGCGGCCTGCACCGGCGGACGAGGTGGCGTCCCCCACTAGATGGAGTGACGACCTGGTAAGACATGCAGGAAGTCGATGGATGCGGGTGGCTCAGGACCGTGCTTGGCATTCCTTGGGGAGCCTATGTTCAGCAGTGGACTTTGAAGGGCTGTAATGATGATGATGAAAGTGCACGTATTAAGTAATTGTTAAATGATACAAAATTACACATAAGTTACTGCAGATGAATTATTTAATTACAACCTACAGACCCAATATAAAATCATGTCAAGGATGGTGTAAACGTATCCTAAAACATAAGTAAATGTGAGTAATCAAATTTATTATATTATGTGGTAGTGTTTTAATTTTTAATAATGAAAAATATTTACTTTGTCTTCCTTTATTCCTTCTTATTATAAAAGAAAATATGAAGCATTATTTCTAAAATATTCAGACAAACGCTGGCTGTCAGTGGTTCTGCAACAATGACGTTCTGCTCGGAGCTTTTATCTTTTGTATATTATAAAGTTTACGAATGCTGATATTATAAGATTTCCTTCGTAATAAATTTACAAGGTGGGTAATGGTTTTATGTTTATAGCTATTTATTATATATATTACACGCAGTAACTCCAGCCACCTTCGAATTCGCAAGTATCAGCTTAAAAGGATTGAATTAGTGACGTCAACTGGTCACTTCTGAAGTCCAATTCTTCGCATTGTTTGTTTGAAATAGAATAGGAATTAGAAATATAAACTTTTACTTCAATAAAAGTAGATTCAAAAATAACTGCACAGTTGAAACTCGCGA
>JAGSMP010001166.1:0-65368 GCA_029286625.1 Parnassius orleans | reverse complement strand
TCACTGCGTGATAAACTTAGAAATGAGGATATCCGCAGTAGAACCAGAGTGACCGACATAGCCCAACAGATTAGTAAGCTGAAGTGGCAATGGGCCGGCCATATAGCTAGAAGAACCGACAACCGATGGGGAAAAACCTCGAGTGGCGGCCTGCACCGGCGGACGAGGTGGCGTCCCCCACTAGATGGAGTGACGACCTGGTAAGACATGCAGGAAGTCGATGGATGCGGGTGGCTCAGGACCGTGCTTGGCATTCCTTGGGGAGCCTATGTTCAGCAGTGGACTTTGAAGGGCTGTAATGATGATGATGAAAGTGCGCGTATTAACTAATTGTAATATGATATAAAATTACGCATAAGTTACTGCAGTTGCATTATTTAATTACAACCTACAGACCCAATATAAAATCATGTCAAGGATGGTGTAAACGTATCCTAAAATATAACTAAATGTGAGTAATCAAATTTATTATATTATGTGGTAGTGTTTTAATTTTTAATAATGAAAAATATTTACTTTGTCTCCCTTTATTCCTTCTTATTATAAAAGAAAATATGAAGCATTATTTCTAAAATATTCAGACAAACGCTGGCTGTCAGTGGTTCTGCAACAATGACGTTCTGCTCGGAGCTTTTATCTTTTGTATATTATAAAGTTTACGAATACTGACATTATAAGATTTCCTTCGTAATAAATTTACAAGGTGGGTAATGGTTTTATGTTTATAGCTATTTATTATACATATTACACGCAGTAACTCCAGCCACCTTCGAAATCGCAAGTATCAGCTTAAAAGGATTGAATTAGTGACGTCAACTGGTCACTTCTGAAGTCCAATTCTTCGCATTGTTTGTTTGAAATAGAATAGGAATTAGAAATATAAACTTTTACTTCAATAAAGGTAGATTCAAAAATAACTGCACAGTTAAAACTCGCGATATCACACATTCTTGGTATAGAACAATGGGGCAATATAAAACTCTATTGTGGCAAAAGTTAGGCTTTTCCTGATTCAAATGAGCCCTCACACGGGGGTCTAGCTCTTCCGGTTACTGAGTAATGGCTCGCGGGGTGAGGTAAACCTTGAGGGATGGGGAGGGGGTGTGTGTATTTTAACGGGAAGCGTATATATGGTATTAAGAAAAATAGAGGGAAGGGATTAGGAGGCTAGGTTCTGGATCTGGATCTAAGTCAGGACCAAGACTCAAGTACCCTTAAAGGCTTTGGGTGGGGGTAGGTGGTCAGGATAATATTATGCTGTTGATTAGTGTTGAGGGGGAGGTAGGGTGGGTGAAGGGGGCTTAGTATGTGGGTGAATGTGTGGTGTGGCGGGTCTTGAGATCCTGACTCAAACGAGCCCAGGCTTGGGTGGTCAGGAAGAAAGGGTCTAGGAGATCCCTCGTGGCTTACCTGATGGTCGTCAATAGTGTCTCCAGCCGCGGAGATTGATACTTGGCGGATTCCTAGGTCCGTCTTCGAAGGCTCCACTGAAGTCTGCCCTGTCGCTGGACGCCTCGTGTTCACTGGCGCGCTATAGCCTCAATGTCTGAAAGCACGTTGCAACCACGTGGTTTTAGGTTGTTGTTAATATTATTTAGCCAATCAACTTCCGCAGAAGTGGACCGATTTTCTTGATTTTTACGCCGTTTAATTGGGCTTAATGGCGGCTTTCAAACAGTAAAATTTTCTATGCGATTTTCTTGTTCTTGTTGACACTATTTATTCCCAAAGTTCAGAAGCTCTTGCTCCCAAACCAGGTGATGCACAGAGTTCTCCCCAAATACACTAGTGAACTGCACACCAAAAACTTTTCACAGCACTTCCACTGCAGCTCAAAACTTGCTATTTTTAAGCAATTTTTCGTGGAGCTTATGTTGAATGTGTCACTTGGTGCGTACTGGTTAGGTTAGGTTAGGTTAGGTTAGGTTCCTCGAACGGGTTCCCGCCTTGTCGTGGCGGGGCTTTAGCCGTGGCTTGGTCACCACGGTGAACAAAGAGGAACCCCTTGGCTGGCCTGAGGTGTAGGGCCGGCCCGAGGTGGTTGCCCGTGTGGGCTTGGCGAGCCCACTTCGGATGTGGTCGGTGGGCTGCTGCGGAGGGGTTTGTCTGCCCCCTTACCGCTGCAGCGAGGAGTCGCGGAGGAAGAGTGTTGGTATGGCGATGCGCCACTCGCCCTATCCTCCGCGACTCAGACGGGGCCGCACCGTTGATGCGGTGGGTGGAAGGCCGCGGGGGGAGAGGAGGTTTCAGGTTGCGAGGCGCCGCCTCCCACCTCCGCGGCCGAAACTTGCTGGCGGAGCCAAAGACCTGCCGCTGGGGCCGCGAAAGCGTGCGCTACTGCGTCCTTCCGGCCCTCCATGAATGTCCAGGGCGAGGGACTTTAAAGTCCCCGCCCCCTCTTCGATGGACCGAGGCGGAGGCGCGAGCGGTGTCGGCGCGCGCGCCTCTGGCGATGCACGGGGTAGTCGAACACCTCACTACCCCTGCAGGGAGACGAGGCCCGACAGACCGCCAGCACTAGTGTGGGGCTGCGGAAGAATTTGATTCCTGCGGCCCCGCGCACGTGCGAGGAGACACCGGTGGTTTTAGCCGGTACGAGTCTGGCACGCCCTCCGCCTTTCCCCAGGCGGAGGTAGTCCATGAGGATTTCGAAAAAAAAAAAAAAAAAAGGTTAGGTTAGGTTAGGTTAGGTCTCTCGAACGGGTTCCCGCCTTGTCGGCGGGGGCTTAGTAGCCGTGGCTTGGTCACCCGCGGTGAACAAAGAGGAACCCCTGGCTGGCCTGAGGTGGTGGGCCGGCCTGAGGTGGCCACTCCGTGTGGGCTCGGCGAGCCCACTTGGATGTGTGTCAGGCTGGGTGGGAGGTTGGTCCGCTCCCTCACCTGCAGCCGAGGTGGAGTCGCGGAGGAAGAGGAGTGTTGGTGCTGGCGATGCGCCACTCGCCCTATCCTCCGCGACTCAGACGGGGCCGCACCGTTGATGCGGTGGTGGGGTGGCGGGGAGAGGAGTGTCGGTATTGCGAGGCGCCGCTCTCCCCCTCCGCGGCCGAAACTTGCTGGCGGCGGAGCCAAAGACCAGATTCGCCGCTGGGGCCGCGAAAGCGTGCGCTACTGCGTTCTTCCGGCCCCTATGATATGGTCCAGGGCGAGGGACTTGAAGTCCCCGCCCCTCTTCGATGGACCCGAGGCGGAGGCGCGAGGGTGTCGGCGCGCGCCTCTGAGGCGATGCACGGGTAATGAACACCTCACTACCCCGTGCAGGAGACGAGGCCCGGACAGACCGGGCCAGCACTAGTGTGGGGCTGCGGAAGAATTTGATTCCTGCGGCCCCGCGCACACGTGCGAGGAGACACTGGTGGTTTTAGCCGGTACGAGTCCGGCACGCCCTCCGCCTTTCCCCAGGCGGAGGTGGTAGTCCGAGGATTTGAAAAAAAAAAAAAAAAGGTTAGGTTAGGTTAGGTTGGGTTCCCCAGACGGGTTCCGCCTTGTCGTGGCGGGGGCTTAGTAGCCGTGGCTTGGTCACCCGCGGTGAACAAGAGGAACCCCTTGGCTGGCCCGGGTGTAGGGCCGGCCTGAGGTGCCACTCCGTGTGGGCTCGGCGAGCCTTACTGGATGTGTGGTGGGCTGCTGCGGAGGTTGGTCCGCTCTTACCGCTGCAGCCGAGGTGGAGTCGCGGAGGAAGAGGAGTGTTGGTATGGCGATGCGCCACTGCCCTATCCTCCGCGACTCAGACGGGGCCGCACCGTTGATGCGGTGGTGGTAGCCGCGGGGGAGAGGAGTCGGACAGGAGGCGCCGCCTTCCTACCCTCCGCGGCCGAAACTTGGTTGTCGGCGGAGCCAGAGACCAGATCGCCGCTGGGGCCTGAAAGCGGCGCTACTAATCTTCCGGCCCCCATGAATGGGTCCAGGGCGAAGGACTTGGGAAGTCCCCGCCCTTCTTCGATGGACCCGAGGCGGAGGCGCGAGCGGGTGTCGGCGCGCGCGCGCCTGAGCAGGGTGGTCAGTCGAACCTCACTACCCCGTGCAGAGACGAGGCCGACAGACCGGGCCAGCACTGAGTGGGGCTGCGGAAGAATTTAGATTCCCGCATTGCTTGCGCAATGCGAGGAGACACCGGGGTGGTTTTGGCCGGTAAGAGTCCGGCACGCCTCCACCTTTCCCCAGGTGGTGGTCCATGATTTCCCCGAAAAAAAAAGGTTAGGTTAGGTTAGGTTAGGTTCCCCAGACGGGTTCCCGCCTTGTCGTGGCGGGGCTTAATGGCCGTGGTCGCCCGCGGTGAACAAAGAACCTGGCTGGCCAGGTGTAGGCCGGCCGGGTGCCACTCCGTGTGGGCTCGGCGAGCCCACTTCGGATGTCGGTGGAGGCTGCGGGAGGGGTTGGTCCTCTGCCACCGCTGCAGCCGAGGTGGGTCGCGGAGGAAGAGGTGTTGGTATGGCGATGCGCCACTCGCCCTCCTCCGCGACTCAGACAGAACCGCACCGTTGATGCGGTGGTGGTGGGGCCGCGGGGAAGGTGTCGTATTGCGAGGCACCGCTCTCCTACCCTCCGCAGCCGAAACTTGGTTGGCGGGCCAAAGACCAGATTCGCCGCTGAGGCCTGAAAGCAGGCGCTACTAGCCTCTTCCGGCTATGAATGGGTCCAGGGGCGAGGACTTGGGAGTCCCGCCCCCTCTTCGATGGACCGAGGCGGAGGCGCGAGCGGTGTCAGCGCGCGCCTCTGAGGCGATGTGCAGGGGTAGTCGAACACCTCACTACCCCGTGCAGGGGACGAGGCCCGATAGACCAGGCCAGCACTAGTGTGGGGCTGCGGAAGAATTTGGATTCCCGGCCCCGCGCCACCGATACGAGGAGGGCTGGTTTTAGCCGGTAGAGTCCACGCCCTCCGCCTTTTCCCAGGCGGGTGGTCTCGAGTTTCCCCGAGGTTAGGTTAGGTTAGGTTAGTTAGGTTAGGTTATGCAGACGACGCTTGTCACTGCCGGGGAGCTCGCACAGGAGGCAGCGTTGGTTGCCACGGCTGCGGTGTCACTAGTGGTGAACCGCATCCGGCGCCTGGGCCTGGGTGGCCCTAAACAGTCGGAGGCCATCGTGTTTCCAGCAGGCCTCGACGCGCGCCGCCTCCGGGATCACATCGTGGTCAGCGGGGCCCGGATAGCTGTCGAGTCCACCATGAAGTATCTGGGATTGGTGCTCGATAGCCGATAAATTCGGACCCCACTTCCGGCGGCTGGTGCCCAAGCTGATGGGTGCAGTGGGCGCGCTTTCAACGTTGCTTCCGGGGCCCGAGCGCCGCCTGTAGGCGGTTGTACGTGGGAATCGTGCGGTCCATGGCCCTGTATGGGGCCCTGTGTGGGCGATGGACGCGACGGCCAGCACTCTCGCCATTCTGCGTAAACCGCAAAGGGCGATGGCCGTCAGAGTCGTCCGCAGGTATCGCACGATTTCCTACGAGGCGGCTTGCGTCCTGGCCGGATCTCCGCCCTGGGACCTGGGGCGAAGTACTCGCGTCATTATATCGATGGCGCGAGGAAGAGCAGGCACGGGGCTCGAGGCCGGTGCAGCGACAGATCGCGCTGCGCCGGAGCTCCGTCAGGTCTTGGTGGCGGAATGGTGGCAAAGCTTCTGCGCCTTCACCGCCGGCCTCGCTACCGTCGAGGCGATCCGGCCAGTACTCGACGACTGGCTCCGGAAAGGCACGGCTCCCTGTCGTTTAGGGTGACGCAAGTGCTGTCGGGGCACGGCTGCTTCAGCAAGTACCTGTGCCGCATAGAGGAGCCGGACGCTCGGTGCCACCACTGCGTCCATTGCGGGAGGACACGGCGCAACACACGCTCGCCAGTGTGCAGCTTGGGAGAAGCAGCGCCGTGTCCTCCTAAATGAAGTAGGAAGCGATCTGTCGCTGCCGGCCTTAGTGCGGAAGATGGTCGGTGGCGTAGAGTCGTGGGACGCGGTGGTGTCCTTCTGCGAGGACGTGATGTCGAAGGAAACTGCGGAACAGGAAAGGAGATCTCGACTCCTTCCCCGGCCGCAGAAGCGCACCGAGCGCAGGAGAAGGGCGGACAACGCCCTTTCCGGCCCCATGAATGGGTCAGGGTGAGGACCTGAAATCCCACCCCCTCTTCGATGGCCCCAGGTGGAGGCGTGCGGGTGTCGGCGCGCGCTTCTGAGGCGATGCACAGGTAGTTGAACACCTCACTACCCCGTGCTGGAGACGAGGCCGGACAGACCAGGCCAGCACTAGGTGGGGCTGCGGAAGAATTTGGATTCCGCGGCCCCGCGCCTGCGAGGAGACACCGGGGTGGTTTTAGCCGGTAAGGTCCGGCGCCCTCCGCCTTTCCCCAGGCGGAGGTGGTCCATAGTTTCCCGCAAAAAAAAAAATTAGGTTAGGTTAGGTTAGGTCAGGTTTTTTTTTTTGTTTCTTTTCTACTGCTGTCAATGCAGTACCTTTCTATTTCTTTTGTTATGATTACTATTTTCATATATTCCTTTTTTTTTTTTTTTTAATTTACGTAAAGTATATTACAGTTCAATTAGTTCCTCTTAAAACACTTACTATTATTTTCAGAGTTACATACTTCTATTTTGCAATCTTATGATCGTTATGCAGATATTTGCTAATTATACATACTTTTATTACATAACTGGTACGTTACTTATAACCATATCTACTAACATAATACTACTACTACTATTTAACTTATTACTATACCTACTTACTAATACATAACTTCCGACTGTATCTAAGTAATGTATTACACATGTTTTACCATCAAATTCATATATTATTGTTTTTTTTTTTTTTTGTTCGTAAATTATACAATTTAGTTTCTCTTAACTTATGCTTACTTCTATTATTTTCACAAACATATACTTCTTTATATTTAATCTCATGATCATTATACAGCTTCTTACTAATGCATTATTTGTTACTATATCTACTCATTTATTACTTTTACTATATTGACTTATACATTACTTGTTTCTATATCTACTAACATAATATCAATACTACTACCTAACTTATTACTGTTTCTCATTGCTAATACATAACTAATAATTGTGTTTTAATGTTATATTATACCTACATATTGAACCATCATTTTTATCAATAAATTTTTTCAATAAATTTGTAGCAAAAGCAAAAATCAAATATCAATTTGTATAGTATTAAGCAAAGTTTAACTCTTATTTAATGTGTATTACAATTTACTTCCATTTTCTTTATTTATAACTCTAATTGCAGAAAGTGCAAATTGCATGAATATAGATCGGCGATTGTCATCTTCAATCATTTTGATATAGTATCTTTCTTGATCGACATATCCACGCTGCACACGCATTCATATCTAATTTTGTTAAATTTTGGGCACTGTGTGATAATGTGCTCTATTGTTTGATCACTTTCATCATCGCAAGTGCAATGTGGATTGTCCATAGCTTAAACCGATACAAATAGGTTTATTTCCATGTTCAGTAAACAATTGTGTTTCAAGGTTAGTAATTTTGATATCTTTTAATATTTTATAAGCTATTGATACATTTGGGAAGAATATTTTTGTTGTTGCTTTGCCTGCAGATTCGATGTACTTCTGTCTCCAGATCATGAGTAGCATTTCTAGTGAGTGCTTGGCATAAGATAGGGGAACTTGTCATATATTGGGCTGTTTATTTTAATGGCAGCATTTTAGCTAGTTCGTCAGCTCGTTCATTGCCAGGAATGACGCAGTGCGCTTTTATCCAGAACAGTTCAATTCGTCCGCTATTCTTTTCTAATTTAGTTATTCTGTCTTGTATCTCCGCTACAATAGGATGTAGTGATAATGGATTGCAGATACTTTTGGCCGATCTTGAGTCACTTAAAATATTGGCTTTAGGATACTAACAGATTCAGAAACAAACTGTACAGCTTTTAATATTGCAATCAACTCTGCCTGATACACACTGCAGTAGCTTTCAAGGCGAGAGGTAGTTTTTTTAATTTCTATATCGCCCTTCCAGACTGTTACTGCAAAGCCTACTTTGTTTTCGATTTTGCTACCATCTGTGTATATATTTGGCCAGTCGTTGTCTATCATGTATATCCTCTATTTTATTTATAAGCCTATATGTTCTTTGTCTTCTTCGGCTGGATGTGGTAGTTGGAAAGGACTTAGCCTAGTTTCCATTATCCTTCCAGGTAGGGCAGCAATTGTTTTCCTCTTTGATTTCATAAATTTCAGCATTTCTTTTACTCTTAGTGCAAGCGGTATTATTCTGGCAGCAGGGTACTGAAATCAATGAGTTTGTTTTGGCCTTTACTTATGCGTATTCCAAAAGACAGAGTTAGTCTGTTGAGTCTTGTTTGGATGTACTTTTTGTTGGTCGATTCTACCCAGCAGCTTGCAGCATATAGTATAGTAGGTTCTACTACAGCTAAATATATAGTTCGTACTATTTCAGAGTTCAGCCCCATTGCGCTCTAGCAGCTCTTGATATCATTTTGGAGATTGACCGCCTTTGACTGATGTTATCTAGATGCTGTTTGAAGTTAATGTTTTCGTCTATTGTGAGGCCTAATATCTTAAGGTAGTTTGAATATTTAAGCTCTATGCCTTCAAAAGTAGCTGAGGGTGGTGATATTTTAATTGTTTGGTGATAATCATAGCCTGTGTTTTGTGCGGCGCAAACTTCATTTATGTTTCTTTCCCCATGCTCTATTTTACTTAATGTCTCGTTTATATCTCTTTCTAGTTGTTGGCCAGTCTTTGCTATTCCTATTATTACTATATCATCCGCGAATGCCTGAACATGTACTCTTGTGTTCTTGGTATCTTGTAATAGCGAATCTAATAATATGTTCCATAAGATAGGACCACATGTCGATCCCTGGATGCATCCTTTGTTTGTTTCTTTTACCACTTCTTCCCCTGCATATCTAAGTTTTATTTTTCTTCCTGTTAAATAGCTTGTTATAAGTCTTAATACAGATTCGTCTACCTCCTTGTAAGATAATTGGTTTATTATCGCTGGCCACCACGCGCTATCAAACGCACCTTCGATGTCTAGGGATACTAATGCTACAATCTGCTTTTTAGATATACCTTCTTTTATAATTGTTAACATATCGTATAGCGCGTCTTCTGTACTTCGCTGTGGTGTAAAGCCGTATTGTCTTTTGCTCATTTTCCTTTCGGTTCCCAACTGCCATTGAAGTCTATTCACAAACAATTTTTCTAGTACCTTGCCAAGTATTGGTAATAGTCCTATCGGTCTGTAAGACTTAGGTAGTGTATAGTCTTCTTTGTTTGGTTTGGGTATGACCTTAATCGTTGCAGTTTTCCATTGTGCTGGAAGTACTCAATATTGAGCATTGGTTGAGAAGCGCTATGAGTATCTCTGGCTAGACAAAAGCTGTTTGACAGATATCTGACGTTAACCATCATCTCCGGGAGCTTTCTTCAGGCTCATATTTTTAAATATGCTTTCAATTTCATATGCTGTAAAGGTTGCTTAATGTCAATAATGCTATTTTCAATTGTTTTGCTTTTGTTTAGCTCTATTTCTTAATTCAGTTTGTTCCTTTGTGTCTGTATCTATATAGTCATTGGGATAAAAGTTTCGGCAAGTAGTTCTGCAGATTTTCTTTCTGTAAGGATAGTTCCGTCGATGTCTCTTAGTAATTTATCTTCTTCTCTTTTGTGCAAATTTTATAATTCAGTTAGGTTAGTTGGTTAGGTTAGGTTCCCCAGACGGGTTCCGCCTTGTCGTGGCGGGGGCTTAGGCGTGGCTTGGTCACCGCGGTGAACAGAGGAACCCTTGGCTGGCCGGGTGTAGGGCCGGCCCGGGTGGCCACTCCGTGTGGGCTCAGCAGGCCACTTCGGATGTGTCGGTGGGCTGCTGCGGGAGGTTGGTCCGCTCCTTACCGCTGCAGCCGAGTGGAATCGCGGAGGAAGGGTGTTGGTATGGCGATGCGCCACTCGCCCTATCCTCCGACAGACGGAACCACACCGTTGATGCGGTGGTGGTGGGGCCGCGGGAAGGTGTCGGTATTGCGGGCGCCGCTCTCCCTACCTCCGCGGCCGAAACTTGGTTGCGGCGGACCAAAGACCAGATTCGCCGCTGGGGCCGCGAAAGCAGGCGCTAAAGCGCTCTTCCGGCCCCATGAATGGGTCAGGGCGAGGAACTTGAAGTCCCGCCCTCTTCGATGGACCCAAGGCGGAGGCGCGAGCGGTGTCGGCGCGCGCGCCTCTGAGGCGATGCAGGGTAGTCGAACACCTCACTACCCCGTGCGGAGACAGGCGGACAGACCAGGCCAGCACTAGTGTGGGGCTGCGGAAGAATTTGGATTCCCGCCCTGCACACAATCTGAGGAGACACCGGGTGGTTTTAGCCGGTAGAGTCCGCACGCCCCTCCGCCTTTCCCCAGGTGGAGTAGTCCATGAGTTCCCCGCAGGTTAGGTTAGGTTGGTTGGGTTCCCGAACGGGTTCCCGCTGTCGTGGGGGGCAATAGCCGTGGCTTGCCCCGCGGTGAACAAGAGGAACCCTAGCTGGCCGGTGTAAGGCCGGCGGGTGCTTCCTCCGTGTGGGCTCAGCGAGCCCACTTGGATGATGTCGGTGGGCTGCTGCGGGAGGTTGGTCCGCTCCCCCACCGCAGGAGGTGGATCGCGGAGGAGGGTGTTGGTATGGCGATGCGCCACCGCTATCCTCCGCGACTCAGACGGGAACCGCGCCGTTGATGCGGTGATGGTGGTGGGGCCGCGGGAGAGGAGTGTCGGTACGAGGCGCCGCTCTCCCTACCCTCCGCGGCCGAAACTTGGTGGCGGCGGAGCCAAAGCCAGATTCGCTGCTGGGGCGAAAGCGAGCGCTACTAAGCGCTCTTCCGGCCCCATGAATGGTCCAGGGCGAGGACTTGGGAGTCCCCGCCCCCTCGATGGACCCGAGGCGGAGGCGCGAGCGGGTGTCGGCGCGCGCCTCTGAGGCGATGTGCAGGGTGGTCAGACACCTCACCCCGTGCGGAGACGAGGCGGATAGACCAGGCCAGCACTAGTGTGGGGCTGCGGAAGAATTTGGATTCCCGGCCCCCGCACGTGCGAGGAGACACCGGTGGTTTTAGCCGGTAAGTCAGCACGCCCCTCCGCCTTTCCCCAGGCGGAGGTAGTCCATGAGTTTCCCCAGAAAAAAGGTTAGGTTAGGTTAGGTTAGGTTAGGTTGGGTTTTTTTTAATGTAATACTACTGCTGCTATGCATGCAGCATCTTTTCAATTTGTCTACTTTATACTATATTTTATACTACTTTTTTTTTATTTATATTTTTTTTTTTTATATTTTTTTTTTTGTTCCTTATTATAACTTTAAATATTCATTTATTAATTAATTTTACTATGGTATACTTTTAACTGTATTCATCGTTATCTTTTACTTTTTTTTTTTTAAATAATTTTACTCTTATATCTGTTATTCTTATAACTATTGATATTTGCTTAAAATTTAACTATTACCTTTAATTTTTTTTTTATTCTTATAGTACTATCTATAATCTTAATTAAGTTTCACATCTAAAGTTAAAATAAGTAATGTTCTTAAATTAGATTATATAGTTGCATACCGTTATCTTATTATTAGTTTTGCTTTTTTTATTCTTTTTTTATTCTTTTTTTATTCTTTTTTTTTTTTTTTTATTCATTTTCTTTTCCCTTTTTGTTTCTTTTTATAATTTTATTGTGTATATATATATTTTGTTTCTTTTTTTTTTTAAGTGGTATCAGCAAATTTATTAATAATTCTTTTAATTTATATAATACATTATATTATCTTTATGATACATTTTGTTCTTTCTACTATATAAGGCTTATCATCTTATATTCTATTAAACTAGTTTGGATCCATTAGCCTTACCGCAGTGCGTACTACTGCTTCTGAAAACTTAGAAATGAGGGTCCGACAGTCGTCGTTGTTGATTGCATGCCTTAAATTATAAATTATAGCGTCATCCCATCTTTTGTTCACAGTCAAGTCTTTGTATGGCGAATCTAGGACAATCTACTAATAAATGTGTGATACTTCTTCATCGTTACTGCAAACACAAGATGGAGACTGCGCTAGCTTATATTTATACAAATAAGCTAAAACCTCCATGACCTGTCAGTAGTTGTACTTTTAAATTGTCTATTTTATATGCTTAGGTGTTCTATATGCTTCTTTTATGTCCGGTAGAAATTTCTTTGTTACAGCTCCATAGTTGTTCTGTATCTGTACCCACTCTATGCAGAAGAGTCCTGGCAAATCCTTCGCGAAGGACAGGAATTTATCGTAAGCTGGAGTTGCTTGTTCAAGCGCAGCATTTTTGCCAGTTCATCGGCTCTTTCATTACCGGCTATGCCGATGTGCCTTGATCCAGAAGCTAACCTCGCCTCCTTTATCTAGTAGTGACATTATTCGATCCCGTATTTCTACAGCTAATGGATGCAGAGACGATGTATCACTCAGGCATTCTAGGCAGAGCGTGAATCACTTAAGATGATGCCTTTCCTTAGGTCTTTGTGTTTGTGCATCAGATCCAGTGCTCTTAAGATTGCCGTGAGCTCAGCTTGGTAGAACTGCAGTAATTTTCCAGCCTAAATGTCGATTTCCGTACTTCCTGATTGTTCTTCCATACTGTTACAGCTCCTCCGACTTTACCTTGAATTTTGCTTCCGTCTGTGTACAATTTTGGTTGTTGGGAATCAGTTAGTTTTCTTCTTCTTCTGAGGTAATTATTTCAAAGGCAATACGATGTCTATTGGCTGGATGTGGTAGGGTAATGGGTTCACTGGTTTTCACCGATTCTTCCTGGAAGTTGGGTTAGAGACTTTCCTCGTTTTATTTCATAGAGCTTAAGATGCTCTATTGCTCTGAGATCAAAGGAAATATGCCCGCTAGTAAAACGCTGGAAGTAAAGGAGACTGTTCTATGTCCTTTGCAAATCGAGATAGCGAACATTCTTGTGATACGATCTAGTTTCTTCTTCATACACTTTCTTTACCATTGCAGCCCAGACACTTGCTGCGTAAAGGATCGTTGGTTCCACTACTGCTACATAAATTGTCTTTATTATTTCGGAGTTTAATCCCCAGTGTGCTTTTCTGTTCTAGCAACTTTTTATATAAATTGATAGCTTTTCTTAGGGCTTCCTCAATATGTTCTGTAAAGTTTAGATTTTTATCAATTGTGACTCCAAGTACTTTACTCGCTGATGGTTGGACATTAACATTCTCCACTTTTATTTGAGGCAGTTCAGGAGATAGTTTTTTAATTATTACTGCTTGTGTTTTCTGGTTGCAAATTTCAACATGAGTTTTCCCCATGCCACTATGTAGTCAAGGCTGGATTCAGTTCTTCTTCAATCGATTTGGCTGAGTGGCTTTGCGATAACAAGTATATCGTCGGCAAACGCCTGAACGTGTACCTTAAGATGTGTTGTACTTTCGAGGAGGGGATCCAGGAGAATGTTCCATAGTATAGGCCCGCAAGTAGATCCCTGAATACACCCCTTGGTGGTAGGTTTGGTAACTACTGCACCTGCATATTTTAACATAATATTCCTCGAAGATAGGTAGCTGGTAATCAGTCTCAGAATATCTTGACTCACTTGTTTTCTATGCATTTCTTTTATTATTTGTGGCCACCATGCATTGTCGAATGCTCCTTCTATATCGAGGGATACCACCACAACGATCTTTTTTTCCTGGATCCCCTGTTTTATATAGGACATAGCGTCGTACAAGGCGTCTTCTGTGCTACGTTGCGGCATGAACCCGTATTGTCGACTGCTAAGTTTACCTTCTTTTCCCAATTGCCAAAGAAGCCTGGTTACAAAAAGTTTCTCTAATATCTTTCCAAATATAGGTAGTAAGCCAATAGGACGGTAAGCTTTAGGAATTGTGTAGTCCTCTCTGTTCGGTTTTGGGATTATTTTTATTATGGCTTTTTTCCAGATCTTAGGGAAATAGCCTATTTCAAGACTCTTGTTGTAGATAGTCATTAGTGTTGAAGGCATGGTCTTATACGACTGATAACAAATATCTGACGTGATGCCATCTTCGCCAGGCCTTTTAGGTCCATTTATCTAGAACTGTCTCTATTTCTATCTCTGTAAATCTACGATGAGCAATGGTCGTGTTTTTTCTTAGTTCATTAATAATTTTATCCGCTTCATCTCGTATTCTGGTTTGTTCTTCAGTATCTTTGTTTTTATCATCATCTGGATAGAAGGATTTTGCCAATAACATTGCTGAGTCATTAGCGTTGAGAATTTCATCGCCTGATTTCAGCAGTTTGTCTTCGTTGGTTGCGCTACATCTTTTTATTATTCTGTATATGCTTTGCCATACAGTTTCTTTTTCTTGTTTAGTGCATAGTTCTTTCCAGCTCGTAGTTATTGCTGACATTATATTATTAACATATTTTCTTTTGCTTCTACAAAATTCTGGATAACGTATGGTTTTCGTCTCTCATTGGCAAATTTTATTCTTCTTCTGAGTCGTATAACTTTGCGTCGTTCTCCTTCTAGCTGCGTGTTCCACCAAGGTGTACAGGTTTTATATACATTCTTAGAGATAGTTGGTATAGATTTGTGGCAGGCTAATTTTACTTGTTTGACATATGAATCCACGATATCATCCAATTCCTCTGGTGTTTTTATGGTTTTTATTTTATCCTCTGTTACATTCTCCTTTTCTAAATTTTCTTTTAGGTCGTTTCTGAAGAGAGACCAGTTTGCCTTGGCTGTATTAAATAAGCGAGTAGAATTTCTGAGCGCGACACTCTGTTCATCCGTTTTGACCCTCATTTGAAATTGTATGGCTCGGTGATCAGATAGTGTTACAAAATCAGGGTCAACCCTCCATCTTTCCATTTTGTACGATTGCTGACGTACAGCAGGTCACGTCCACTATGCTGCTGTGTAACTTTCCTCCTCGGTATTGGTAAAAGGTGGGGTCCCTGTCCTGATTTAAAACATTCATATCCAGTTCGGCTATCATTTCCGATAAAAGTAAACCCCTCTCATCCTCCGCTCTGCTCCCCCACCAGAGACTCCTTGCATTAAAGTCGCCTGTTAGGATGAAGTATTCCGTGCCATATATTGCACAATTCTTGTTATCTTCCTTATATCTTCTTCTATGTTACCGTCTTTCTCTAAATATACATTAATAATGCCTACCTCAAGTTTTCCTATTTTAACTATAAAGCCTACGATATTTTCACTAACATGCTCTGGATTTTCTATGATTAAGTAAGTGGGATCAACAACGATGACTGCCGATTTAACCGGTTTATCTCTGTTACTAGTAGTCTTTTGAATTACGCGACGATTACAGGTTACATGTGCTTTTGCACCTACATATGGTTCTTGCAATAGAAGTAAAGCTACGCGTTGGCTTATTGCCATATGAAGACATTCTTTAAACGCTGCCATTCCTCGGCCAGGTTTACCTGTACTAATTTTATAGTCTGTGTATCTGCTGAGGTTAAATTTGGTGCGTAGCTACCAGAGGAGTATCTACTTGACTGCGATTGCTCGACGTTATTACCTGATCTACCTTAGTATGCTACAGAGGACCTGGCTATGCGATCCCATTTCTGCCACTGAACATTCATTGCTGTATGCTGCGTGGCTGAGATCACCATCAATTTTGTTCCTAGTGCAGTTTGCACAAGTTGGTGCTCCATTGCTGCGTGGACATTCTCTGCTATCGTGGTCCTCTGCACAATATCCGCAAGTTGATTTATCTGCCCTGCATTCTCTAGCCCTATGCCCACCCATACATCGGTAGCATTGCTGCACAGGAGATTGGTCAGGGCGGGTACTATTTGATATCCCACATGCACTCTTTGGTCTTTCAGTGCCTTCCAGACCTCAGGGCTTACTTCTAATATTATATTGTTAATTGCCGCCGTTCGCCCTTAATCGTCTCAAGACCTTAGTCCTTATTTTTCCATTTCAATATGTTTTAGGAGCTTAATATTTTGGTTAACTAATGCCTCTTCTAGTTTTGTATTATTAAGATCATTAGCTACTCCTATTAATTTAAGCAATGGGTTTTTGGCTGTTGACTTTGAGACCGTTAGCTTCTTGTCCGAGTTTCTAATTGCATTTTGAAGCTTTTCTCGGTCCTCGTCATTGTCACATGATAGTAGCACCTTCTGGTTTCTTACCCTTCGTATATTATTAACACCCACACCAAGTTGTACCACGTCGATGTTGCTTTTTATTGTGTTAACAACATCTTCGCTCGTATGTCTGGGATCCGATGATTCAACAACAAGAGCAAACTTTGGTGAAGTAAGTGCTTCTGCATAAGATTTTATTGGGCGAGCGGCTTGTTGTTCTTTTATTACTACTTTAGCAGAACTTTTTGTTGTTTTGTTCGTAATGTTGCTGCAGTTGCATGTCTCCAGATGATTAAGCTTGTCTCTGATTTCTGCAATTGCCAGCTCTGTGCCCAAACCTGAGTTGTTCTGAAACGCACTTTGGCTCACTCCGTAATCTTTTAGTTCCTTTATGTCCTCAGTGATTTTGTCTATTCTAAATAGCACTGGTTCTATGGCTGTTGATATACTATCTATAGATGTTGACTGTGGGGATGTCAGATTCTGGGCTCGTGTTTGCATATCCTGGATTGTATCTTTGACATTGGAAATGTCGCAGGCAATGTCATCAATGCGAGGATCTTTCCATGAGTTCAGAGCCAGTGCAATGTGTTCCACACTTTCTTTATCAGCTACGTTATTTTTAAAGACGTTGATGTCAGAATCGAGTGCATTAATCTTTTCCATTATGCCAGTTACTTGATTCGCTATTGACACCAATTCTTCCCTATTGTGTGTTTGCCCTTGCTTTAGGTGTTCATCGGCGATGCAAATAGGTGGTTCTTTGCTTGTTTTTAATTGTTTTTTACGTATTGTAAGGTCAACAGCTCAAGTATTGCTGCCAATTCAGCCTGGAACACAGAGCAGTGGTTGTCCAGCTTAAAGTTTGAATTAAACTTTTCTGTACCGTTCTCATAACAGACAACTGCAGCACCACCTTACCTTCTATCTTACTACCATCCGTAAACAATTGTGGTATATCCTTCCAATTTCTTTTAGGTCCTCTTCTTTATAAACGTCCTTAAATGACAGAGGCTTTCTTTTTGGGTGAAGGTTAAACACGTTGACTTTGCTTTCAATGGGCCTATCTAGGAGAATATCTAGGGCTTTCCTCTTTTATTCTGTGCAACTCAGCCGTTTCCTTTACCCTTAAATCTAAAGGAGAATCACCCAAAGCGTACTTGCTACAGGAAGTAGTTTTATGCGCCTTGCAATTCGTATTGCGAACATTCTCGTTATGCGGTCTAACTTCGATTTGATATATTTTTTGTCAATAATGTTATCCCAGGAACTTGATGCATATAAAATTATTGGTTCAATTACTGCTATGTAAATAATTCTTAATATTTCACTATTAAGTCCCCAGGTAGATTTGGCAGCTCTAGTAATACTTTTATATATATTTGTTACTTTTTGTATTGTTCTGTCCAAATGTTTGTTAAAATTTAAATTACTATCGATTGTTAATCCTAATACTGTAAGATCACTGCCTATATTTAGTGGTATGTTATTTAGTACAAATTTTGGTGTATCATATTTTAGCTTCTTCGTTACTATTATTACTTTTGTCTTGTGGGCTGCAAATTTCATTTTATTTCGTTCACTCCATTCTGATATTTTTAATAAAGCTTCGTTAGTTTTCCTTTCCAATTCTTTAGTTGTATCTGCTTCCGCAATTAACAATATGTCATCTGCAAAGGCCTGAATATGAGCTTCTATTGTATCCGCTGTTTTTAACAAAGGGTCAAGCTGGATATTCCACATCAGTGGTCCACAAGTGGATCCTTGAATACATCCTTTGTTAGTTGGCTTGGAGATCTTTGTACCGGCGTAGTGTACTTCGACAGAGCGCTCGTTAAGATAACTGAAAATAGTTGCTAATATATGGATCACACTTATTTTCATAGAGTTGCTTTTTAATTATAGGCCACCATGCATTATCAAGGCCCTTCGATATCCAGAGAAACAGCTATGATTTTTCGTTTTTTAAGTTTATCTCTTATCAAAGTGACAGCATCGTACAATGCATCTACGGTACTGATTTGGGGCATGAATCCGTATTGTCGTGTACTTAATTTGTTATTGTGTCCTAGAAACCAAGTTAATCTATTTGTTATCATTTTTTCAAGTACCTTCCCCATTACCGGGAGTAAGCCAATTGGTCTATACGCCTTAGGGATTGTGTAGTTGTCCTTACCTGGTTTTCTTACAATACGTATGATTGCAATTTTCCAAACTTTTGGAAAGTATCCTATAAATAAACATCTGTTCATTAATTCCAAAATAAGTTCTGGAGTTGCCTTGATACAAGCGTTGCATATGTCTGCCGTAAATCCATCCAGGCCAGGCGCTTTAGATGGTTTTATATTTTCAATAACCGAACTCATTTCATAGGTTGTAAAAGGTGTGAATTCTGCAGATTGTTTTATCATTTTTATTTGACTTTCTATTGTGTTCGTATCCTGTCGTATTTTTGTATGGTATTCTGTATCGTTATCAATATTATCAGCTGGATAAAATGTGTTAGCGAATAGAGCCGCGGATTGCAATGGATCTAGAATATTTCCGTCAGAATCTCTTAGCATCTCATCATTAAAATGCCTATCTGTAAGCTTATTAATTCTATAGAATTTGTCCCACATTGTCTCTCGTGATTGTCCTGTGCAGTACTCTTTCCAACTATTAGTTTTCGTCCTTAAAATGGTTTCTTTGTAGTCAGATAGCGCTCTTAAGTAATCATCTATAACATAAGGTTTCCTGTTCTCATTAGCATGTCGTATTTTGCGTCTAAGCCTTATAACTATCTTCTTCTTTAGGTCTAGTTCTTTGTTCCACCACTTGATCTTCTTGATTAATTTATTATTTGTTAGTTTGGGCATAGATTTATCACAGGCTTTAGTTATGCAATCATTAAATTTTAATACAGCGTCTTCAAGATATTTTCCAGTCTGTATGTGTGTTACTTCATTCGTATTTAATCCTTCGTTTTCCAAATTTGACTTAAGTTCTTGATTAAATCTATTCCAGTCAGCTTTAGTGGAATTGTAAATCCTAGTTGATATTCTAATCCCCTTCCTTGTTTCTTCGGGACCAATGCATATGTCAAAAGTTATAGCTCTATGATCTGAGGTGGTAACTATGTTTGGGTTGACTGTCCAATTCAATATCTTTGTCATAATAGGTACAGAGCAAACTGTTATATCTACTATGCTCTTGCATTCGACTCCCTGTCTTATTGTATAGAATGTGGGAGTACGGCCTTCATTAAGAACTTCCAAACCCGCTTCAGCAAGGAACTCTGAGAGCAACAGTCCTCTGGCGTTCTCCTCGTCACATCCCCACCATTGACTATTAGCGTTGCAGTCTCCTCCAATAATTATGTAAGGTGTATTCATATTTTTAATGATTGTACGCAGTTGCTGTATGTAAAGTTCGATATCTTCATAGTCTTCCCAGTATATCGAAATCAATCCTATATTATTATTTTTATTAACAATAATAACACCTACTATATTTTCTGTGATAAATTTACTATCTTCAATTATTAATATATTGGGGTCAATGACAACAATAGCAGACTTTACAGGCTTAGATCGATTATATATTTTTTGAATTGTTTTGTATGATATATTCACATTACCGTTGCCCCAATATGGTTCCTGAAGAAGTGCAATAGATGTATTATTTCTAGTTGCGTTTTGTAACACTCCTGTGTAGCAACGAGACCCCTACCAAGATTACACTGCATAACTTTAAGTACTGTGGTTTTAGAAGACTCTACTGCATCGACCTTAACAGTAAGCTATTACAGATCTCGCTATGCGATCCCATCTTTTCCATTCCGGGCATATAGCGCTATATGCTGCATGGGAAAGGTCTTCAAATTTTTTAGATCTGCAGTTGATACACGTTGGGTTTTTGTTTCTATTTGGGCATTCCCGACTATCATGATTCAATGCACAAAATCCACATTTGGATTCCTCTACTCTGCACTCCACGGCTCTGTGACCAAATCCCATACATCGATAACATTGGATAATCGGGGATTGGTCCACCGCTAATACTATTTGGTACCCAATATGCAGCTTTTGATTATTTAATGCTTTCCAAATTGGGGGACTTACTTCTAGAATAATATTGGTAATTTCCTTTGTGCGACCCTTTATCCGCCTTAGTACCTTTAGCCGTTTTTCGCTTGATTTTATGTCAGATAGTAGTTTTGCGTTCTGTTTAAACACCGCGTCTTCGATTTTACTATCGTTCAGATCGTTTATTACTCCGACCAATTTAAGCAAAGGCTGTTTAGATGCTGTTTTTGCAGCAGTTAGTTTTTGGTCCGAGTTCTTTATTGCTTCATGCAGTTTGCTTCTGTCATCCTCGCTATCACAAGATATAACAATTTTTGGTTTTGATTTTCCTAACGTTATTCACTCCTAATCCAAGCTCCACAACATCAACATGGCTCTTGACAGTTTTGCCACGTCATCGCTGGTGTGTCTGGGGTCAGCGGTTCTACAATTAGAGCAAAGTGAGGCCTCGCCATCACCTCTGCATAAGAGCGTGTGGGAGCCCCAGGTGTGGTAGATTCCTTTATCATATCGACCTTTCGGTCAGTTCTTTACCCTCAGCAATGTTGGTGGCAGGTGTGTTTGTCGATGTTGCTGTCCCACAGCATTGATTTAGATGTCGTTTAACTTTTCCCTTATTTCTATCATAATAAGTTCAGCACCGATGCCGGAATTTCCCTGGCAAGCCATTTTACTCAGTTCTAGTTCTTTTATTTCATTTAGTTCAGTTATCATTTTATTGATTTGTTGAGTTTGTACGTCGGTCATTATTTTTGTTTGTTCACTTTGTACCTCTTCTGCTTGTGTTTTGGCATTAGGTCTGCTCTGTAATTCTTTGATTAAGTTTTTTGTTTCTGTGACAAGATTTGCAATTGAGTTTAACTGTGACTCTAAAAAGCTATTTTGGTATTCCACAATTTGTGGCTGAGCATTGTGGGTCTGCTCTGTGTTAATTTTCTGCTCAAAGGCTGAATGTAGGTCTTTAATATGTTGCATGGTTTCATTAGCTTGACATGAAAGATTTGTCAGCTTCTCTTCTATTTCATACTTATTCCCATTGTCTTTATCAGTAGCTAGTTCTTGAGTAGGTTTCGCATTTAACTTATGTAGCTCCCTTTGTATGTTCTGAATCGTTTTTAGTGCTCCATCCATTTCGAAGTTAAGCCAACCTCGAATAGAATCAACAGATTTATTTGTCTTTTGAATGGCTTCATACGCCTCGTTAAGTTTGTGTGTATATTTTGAATGTAGTTCGGTTAAATGTTTATTATGAGCTCGCTCGACTCTAACCAATTCTTTGGCTGCTCGACTGCGCTCTTGTTCCAAGGACAAGCGATGGCGGGATCTTGAATCCGAGAGTGACAATGCGATCTCATACATTCCTTGTAAACATTCGTGCACCTCAGTCTTGCACTCTCGCTTCATGTTTCCAGCTTTTTCAAGCGCTTCCTTACCAGTGAGCAAAAAATCGTTTGCTCTTTGCGTAGCTAGATCCATCGATATACCTGCTCGCCTGTATGCTGGGGGTAGAATGCTGGATCGTTTGCTGCAGCCGCTAACCACGCTATCCGCGTCAGACCATTCGTCATCAGTTCGAGTGATTGTTGGTTTATCGATACCTAAAATATCTAGTTCAGCCTCCATATCCATAGTTGCTGAACTGTTGTCATCTGAGTCTGCATGTTCTGCTGGTGGTTCCTGGGAAATTGCGGGCGGTTGTGAAATAATCGGCAAAGACTGTAACATAAAAGTGGGTTCACTCTCCAAATAGGGAGCGGTTATATCAAGGGAAGATTGAGCTATGGGTTCCCCTTTTTGCGTAGAGGCTGCATTTTGCATAAGCACTTTTTTCCTTAGGGTTGTACTGGGAGTTGAACTTGGTCCCTTTGTTTGCTTTGCTTTAGTAGATTTAGATAAAGTGCTTTTAGAAGACATTCTAAGGGAGATTTAAAGACAGAAACCCTAATTTATATCAATCCGAGCAATCAAAGATAATTTAAAATAAATTAATGAAATTATATGAAGATTCACCTAATACCTATCCAAATAGTATGAAAATTCACCTAAGTAATGAAAACCGGGAGGGTGGGAGGGCGATTTTTTCTCTAATTTACTCGTTTCTGTTTCAGATTTCAATCCGGGAGGCGTTTGTGGAGCAGTACGGAGTAGATGGAAGCAAAAACAAGCCAAAAATTTCGAATTTAGGAGTTATCTCAAAAACTTTGCAATTACGTATTCTTTAAAAATTTTGTTTGTGTTTAAATTTCAAATTATGACCAAAATTGCCTTTAAAACGCTTTGGACTGACGGGAATAAATTATTTTAGTAATTTAAAACAAAAATGACGTTTTTCGGACTTAATTCGGCAGAGATATAGTGAATTTTCGTCAAATTTGCACTCAACCACTATACCTCGGTACAACAATTATTTAAATTTTTTCGCTAATTTACTCGTTTCTGTTTCAGATTTCAATCCGGGAGGCGTTTGTGGAGCAGTACGGAGTAGATGGAAGCAAAAACAAGCCAAAAATTTCGAATTTAGGAGTTATCTCAAAAACTTTGAAATTACGTATTCTTTAAAAATTTTGTTTGTGTTTAAATTTCAAATTATGACCAAAATTGCCTTTAAAACGCTTTGGGCTGACGGGAATAAATTATTTTAGTAATTTAAAACAAAAATGACGTTTTTCGGACTTAATTCGGCAGAGATATAGTGAATTTTCGTCAAATTTGCACTCAACCACTATACCTCGGTACAACAATTATTTAAATTTTTTCGCTAATTTACTCGTTTCTGTTTCAGATTTCAATCCGGGAGGCGTTTGTGGAGCAGTACGGAGTAGATGGAAGCAAAAACAAGCCAAAAATTTCGAATTTAGGAGTTATCTCAAAAACTTTGAAATTACGTATTCTTTAAAAATTTTGTTTGTGTTTAAATTTCAAATTATGACCAAAATTGCCTTTAAAACGCTTTGGGCTGACGGGAATAAATTATTTTAGTAATTTAAAACAAAAATGACGTTTTTCGGACTTAATTCGGCAGAGATATAGTGAATTTTCGTCAAATTTGCACTCAACCACTATACCTCGGTACAACAATTATTTAAATTTTTTCGCTAATTTACTCGTTTCTGTTTCAGATTTCAATCCGGGAGGCGTTTGTGGAGCAGTACGGAGTAGATGGAAGCAAAAACAAGCCAAAAATTTCGAATTTAGGAGTTATCTCAAAAACTTTGAAATTACGTATTCTTTAAAAATTTTGTTTGTGTTTAAATTTCAAATTATGACCAAAATTGCCTTTAAAACGCTTTGGGCTGACGGGAATAAATTATTTTAGTAATTTAAAACAAAAATGACGTTTTTCGGACTTAATTCGGCAGAGATATAGTGAATTTTCGTCAAATTTGCACTTAACCACTATACTGGTACAACAATTATTTAAATTTTTCGCTAATTTACTCGTTTCTGTTTCAGATTTCAATCCGGGAGGCGTTTGTGGAGCAGTACGGAGTAGATGGAAGCAAAAACAAGCCAAAAATTTCGAATTTAGGAGTTATCTCAAAACTTGAAATTACGTATTCTTTAAAAATTTTGTTTGTGTTTAAATTTCAAATTATGACCAAAATTGCCTTTAAAACGCTTTGGGCTGACGGAATAAATTATTTTAGTAATTTAAAACAAAATGACGTTTTCGGACTTAATTCGGCAGAGATATAGTGGTTAGTTAGTTAGGTTAGGTTAGGTTAGTTAGGTTAGGTTAGGTTAGGTTAGGTTAGGTTAGGTTGTCATGTCGTGCGGTGTTCCGCAGGATCGGTCTTGGGACCGCTCCTGTGGAACATCGGCTACGACTGGGTGCTGAGAGGTGAACCCGTCGGGCGCCGACTTGACGTGTTATGCAGACGACACGCTTGTCACTGCCGGGGAGCTCGCACAGGAGGCAGCGTTGGTTGCCACGGCTGCGGTGTCACAAGTGGTGAACCGCATCCGGCGCCTGGGCCTGAGGTGGCCCTAAACAAGTCGGAGGCCATCGAGTTCCATGGCCCTCGACGCGCGCCGCCCGGGATCACACATCGGTCAGGGCCGGATAGCTGTCGAGTCCACCATGAAGTATCTGGGATTGGTGCTCGACAGCCGATGGAATTCGGACCCCACTTCCGGCGGCTGGTGCCCAAATTGATGGGTGCAGCAGGCGCGCTTTCAACGTTGCTTCCCAACTTGGGGGGCCTGAGTGCCGCCTGTAGGCGGTTGTACGTGGGAATCGTGCGGTCCATGGCCCTGTATGGGGCCCTGTGTGGGCGATGGACATGACGGCCAGCACTCGCCATGCTGCGTAAACCGCAAGGGCGATGGCCGTCAGAGTCGTCCGCGGTATCGCACGATTTCCTACGAGGCGGCTTGCGTCCTGGCCGGATCCCCGCCCTGGGACTTAGAGGCGAAAGTACTCGCGTCATTATATCGATGGCGCGAGGAAGAGCGGGCACGGGCTCGAGGCCGGTGCAGCGGCAGATCGCGCTGCGCCGAGAGGAGCTCCGTCAGGTCTTGGTGGCGGAATGGCGGCAAAGGCTTCTGCGCTCTACCGCCGGCCTCGCTACCGTCGAGGCGATCCGGCCAGTACTCGACGACTGGCTCGGGAGAAGCACGGCTCCCTGTCGTTTAGGGTGACGCAGGTGCTGTCGGGCACGGCTGCTTCGGCAAGTACCTGTGCCGCATGACAGGGAGCCGGACGCTCGGTGCCACCACTGCGTCCATTGTGGGAGGACACGGCGCAACACACGCTCGCCGAGTGTGCAGCTTGGGAGGAGCAGCGCCGTGTCCTCACAAATGAAGTAGGAAGCGATCTGTCGCTGCCGGCCTTAGTGCGGAAGATGGTCGGTAGCGCAGGTCGTGGGACGCGGTGGTGTCCTTCTGCGAGGACGTGATGTCGCAGAAGGAAACTGCGGAACAGGAAAGGAGATCTCGACTCCTTCCCCGGCCGCAGAAGGCGCACCGAGCGCAGGAGAGGGCGGACAACGCCCTTTTCCGGCCCCATGAATGGGTCCAGGGCGAGGACTTGGGAAGTCCCCCCTCTTCAATGGACCCGAGGCGGAGGCGCAAGCGGGTGTCGGCGCGCGCCTCTGAGGCGATGCACGGGGTGATCGAACACCTCACTACCCCGTGCGGAGACAGGCCCGGACAGACCAGGCCAGCACTAGTGTGGGGCTGCGGAATTTGGATTCCCGCGGCCCCGCGCACTTATGCGAGACACCGGGGTGGTTTTAGCCGGTAGAGTCCGGCGCCCTCCACCTTTCCCCAGGCGGAGGTAGTCCATGAGGATTTCCCCGAAAAAAAAAAAAGGTTAGGTTAGGTTAGAGGTTAGGTTAGGTTAGGTTAGGTTAGGTTAGGTTAGGTTAGGTTAGGTTCCCCCCCGAACGGGTTCCCGCCTTGTCGTGGCGGGGGGCTTAGTAGCCGTGGCTTGGTCGACCGCGGTGAACAAGAGACCCCTTGGCTGGCGCGGGTGTAGGCCGGCCAGTGTACTCCGTGTGGGCTCGGCGAGCCCACTTCGGATGTGTGTCGGTGGGCTGCTGCGGAAGGTTGGTCTGCTCCCTTACCGCTGCAACCGAGGTGGAGTCGCGGAGAGAGGTGTTGGTATGGCGATGCGCCACTCGCTATCCTCCGCGACTCAGACGGGGCCGCACCGTTGATGCGGCGGTGGTGGGGCCGCGGGGAGAGGTGTCGGTATTGCGAGGCGCCGATCTCCTACCTCCGCGGCCGAAACTTGGTTGGTGGCGGAGCCAGAGACCAGATCCGCCGCTGGGGCCGCGAAAGCGGCGCTACTAAGCGCTCTTCCGGCCCCATGAATGGGTCAGGGCGAGGACTTGGGAAGTCCCCGCCCCTCTTCGATGGACCCGAGGCGGAGGCGCGAGCGGGTGTCGGCGCGTGCCTCTGAGGCGATGCACGGGGTAGTCGAACACCTCACTACCCCGTGCAGGAGAAGAGGCCCGGACAGACCAGGCCAGCACTAGTGTGGGGCTGCGGAAGAATTAGGATTCCCGCGGCCCCGCGCACGTGCGAGACACCGGGGTGGTTTTAGCCGGTGAGTCCGGCACGCCCTCCGCCTTTCCCCAGGCGGAGGTAGTCCATGAGGTTTCCCCGAAAAAAAAAAAAAAAGTTAGGTTAGTTAGGTTAGGTTAGGTTAGGTTAGGTTAGGTTAGGTTAGGTTAGGTTGGGTTAGGTTAGGTTCCCCGAACGGGTTCCCGCCTTGTCGTGGCGGGGGGCTTAGTAGCCGTGGCTTGGTCGACCGCGGTGAACAAAGAGGAACCCTTGGCTGGCCGAGGTGTAGGGCCGGCCCGAGTGTACCTCCGTGTGGGCTCGGCGAGCCCACTTCGGATGTGTCGGTGGGCTGCTGCGGAAGGGTTGGTCTGCTCCCTTACCGCTGCAACCGAGGTGGAGTCGCGGAGGAAGAGGTGTTGGTATGGCGATGCGCCACTCGCTATCCTCCGCGACTCAGACGGGGCCGCACCGTTGATGCGGCGGTGGTGGGGCCGCGGGGAGAGGTGTCGGTATTGCGAGGCGCCGATCTCCTACCTCCGCGGCCGAAACTTGGTTGGTGGCGGAGCCAGAGACCAGATCCGCCGCTGGGGCCGCGAAAGCGGGCGCTACTAAGCGCTCTTCCGGCCCCCATGAATGGGTCAGGGCGAGGACTTGATCCCCGCCCCTCTTCGATGGACCCGAGGCGGAGGCGCGAGCGGTGTCGGCGCGTGCCTCTGAGGCGATGCAGGGTAGTCGAACACCTCACTACCCGTGCAGGAGAAGAGGCCCGGACAGACCGGGCCAGCACTAGTGTGGGGCTGCGGAAGAATTAGGATTCCCGCGGCCCTACCCACAGAAGGACACCGGGGTGGTTTTAGCCGGTAAGGTCCGGCACGCCCGCCTTTCCCCAGGCGGAGGTAGTCCATGAGTTCCCCGAAAAAAAAAAAAAAAAGGTTAGGTTGAGTTAGGTTAGGTTAGGTTAGGTTAGGTTAGGTTAGGTTAGGTTAGGTTGGTTTTTTTTTTTTTTTTTTTTTGTATGTTTTGCTGCTTCCCTCTGACATGGAGGTCAGAGACATTGTCAGCTTGACACGGACTTTGAATTCTTGTGTTTTATTAATATCTTGTCCTTAATGTTATAAAGGGTGTAGAGAACTCCGGGTTTTCGTACGGGAGTCCTACTACTCTTAATCTAAATCATGTAATTACATCATATGTTTATAAATACCTCTATATATAATACAGACAGAGATCAGGGACTTTTTACTCTTTTTCCTTATTGTGTTTTGTTTCATTTTTGTTGTGATTTTACTTCCTGTTTTTACCTATATTTATATGTCTTACATTTGATTCTTTTTTACTTTTATTACTTGTATCTATCATTCTTATTGCGTTATATTTACATTTTTATTACTTAATTTTAAATTGTTTTTCTGCTAAATTGGTGGGGCTGTTTTTATTATATTCCTAAATATAATTTACAGTTCCCTTTATACTTATTTCATTTATTCTTTTTTATGACCTTATTTGCTATTAACTTACAATACTTTAAGAATTTACTTCTAATGTACTTATTACTTATTATTTGACTTATGTTATGTTTATCTATTCTTATTTCTAATTCTATTTCTATGTTATATCTTTCCTTACTATATACAGGACATTCTGTTAAAATGTGCAATACATTTTCTTCTTTCATTGGATCACAGGGGCATGCCGGGCTCTCCTTACATTTAAACCGATGCAAGTATTCGGAGAACCCACCATGTCCTGTCATCACTTGTACCATTTGTGGGTCTATATTTAATTTCCTTATAATAGGATAGGCACTTATGGCATCTGGGAAAAATATTTTTGTTATGGCGGCCGTCTCACCTTCCATGTAGCGTCGGTTCCATTCGTCAAGCGATTCTTGTCGGATCTTACGCTTGACGAATGAAACCGGGCACTTGTCATATTCCGGTTTTCTTTTTATTTTTAAAGCGGCTTCTTTTGCTAATTGATCTGCTCTCATTTCCTCCAATCCTGCGTGCCTTAATCCAAAATAATTTAATCAATTTGCCTTGTTTTAGTGATTCCGAAATGTTTTTTCTAATTTTTGCCGCTAGGGGATGGAGAGAAACGGTCTGGACAACTGTCTGGAGAGCAGATCTCGAGTCGCTGTAAATATTGCAACTCTTTGCCTGATCCTTAAGTGCGTGGGTTGTAGCTTCAAATATGGCCAGCAATTCCGCCTGGTAGACTGTGCAGAAGTTTTCTAACTTAATTTTTCGGGTACTTATCTCCGCTGCGTCATTCCAAATAGATAACGCAGCGCCGACTTTCCCCTCGATCTTGCTACCATCTGTGTAAATTTTTAGACTCTTATTATCATGTTGTTCTACTTGTGCACAGTCCTCCAGGCATTTAAATTCCAGACCAACCTGATTCGCGGGGTGAGGTGTTTTGCAGAAATCCACTTTCCTCTCCACTTCTCGATCCCCTACCACTCGCTGGGAGAAGCCTTTCCTTATTTCATAAAGCAAGGCTGCTTCCCGAACTCTTAGGTCCAGGGGAAGCAGCCCAGCGAGTAGTAGGGCCGAGTGTAGTGATACAGTTCTATAGGATTTTATAATTTTCTGAACGAACCCGCGTTGTGCCATGTCGAGCTGCTTTTTGATTTTCCGTTTGTATGTTGCCGGTGCCCATACACTTGCCGCATACATAAAATGGTCCTGATGATCTCGGGGTTAAGGCCCCAACTGATCTTAGCGGATCTCGACAGCTGGCAATACAGGTTTTGTACCTTACAACACAAATTCATCACATGTGTGTTGAAGGTCAACCTATCGTCTATCGTGAGTCCGAGTATTTTTATTTCCTTGGACAACGCAATGTCCTCCGCGCCAATTTTCAGAAGTGATGAGTCATACTTTATCTTATTTGTAATTACCATAGCTTTCGTTTTTTGCGGCGCAAATTTAAGCTTGTTTTTGACTCCCCACTGCTGAACATGTGCGAGGGCTGCGTTGGCTCTATCCTGTACTTCCGATGCCCTGTCCCCGGAGAAAATCAGGACCACATCGTCTGCGAAAGCCTGGCAATATTCCCCTTTGCCGTTTAACTCCTTTAATAGTGGGTCAAGCAGCAAATTCTAGAATAAAGGACCCCCTATAGAACCTTGCACACATTCCTTTGTAGTCTTTTTGACCCATTCCGCTCCCATGTACCTGATGCAGACTGTTCTATCTTCCAGGTAACTATCTATGAGGCGCCTTAGATTTATCGGGCACCCCGTCTCTGCTAATCTGCATTTTATTGCAGGCCACCATGCGTTGTCGAAGGCTCCTCTATGTCCAAAGATACTAATACGATCAGCTTTTTCTTTTGAGCTTATCTTTTATGATCTGCATCATGTCATAGAGAGTCCTCAGTACTGCGCTGTGGCATGAAACCATATTGTTTTCGGCTAATTTGGGTACCACGTGCCATTTAACCCTTTGAACTAACATTTTTCAAAGATTTTTCCCAGGACCGGAGCAGTCAATTGGTCTATAAGACTTGGGATGTGTGTAGTCTACTTTTCCGGCTTCCGCAGCACCACTACTACTGCCTCTTTCCATTTTTTGGGAAGTATGCCAGACTTAGACACTTGGCCAGCGCCAAAACATTATCAGGTCAAGTAATTGCTACTTCGCAGATGTCTGCCGTGAGACCATCGTATCCTGGTGCCTTTTTGGGGTTGAAACTAGATACAGACCACTTTAGCTCTTCCATCGTAAAAGGTGGGTCACATGAATCATCATGTGACCCTTCATTTACTGCTCTCGCCATCTCTCTTGTCTGCCTGTGTTCTGCATTGTCTTCCATAGTGTTATCTTCCGGATAGAATGTCTCAGCCAGAATCTTTGCTGATTCTTCGTTTTCCATTACTTTCCCGTTCAGGGTAAGGGGAACATCCTCCTGCCTTTGTGTTGTACGGCCTATGACTCTATAAATTCCGTCCCACATTGACTCTCGCTCCTGTCTGCTACAAAGTCCTTCCAGCTAGAAGTTTGTGCTCTTTTGACTTCCTGCTGGTATTCTTCTTCTCGCGTTCAGGTACTGCTCCACTACCATTCTCGACGAATTGGCGCTGCGTATGAAATTCGACGTTTTAGTCTGGAGACTTTCTTCTTGTGTTGTGTCAGTTCTTCAGTCCACCAGGGCAATCCTATACGTTTTTTGTTTTTTAATTTGGGTATGTATATTTCACATGTTTCGGTTATTGTTTGTGTGACTTCTTCTATTTTTATTTCAAGTTCTTTTTTTGTTTCTATTTTATCGATTTCTATTTTGTTTATTAATTTACTGGTCCAAATCTGGAGGAGTTTCTCACGAAACTCACTCCAGTTTGCCTTTTTTGTATTATATTTTCTGGTTGTTCGGTTTACATCTGTACCAACTGATTTTTCTAAGTTTATGTCAAATAGGATTGCCCTGTGATCTGAACTGGTTATTTCTTCGGATAGCCTCCAGTTTTCTACCCTCCCAAGTAGGCTCGTCGAACAGGTAGTTATGTCCACACAACTGGAGAATCTTCTCCCACCCCTGACGGTATCAAAAGTGGGATCAGTTCCCCTGTTGAGTATATGAAGCTCCAATTCGTCGAGTTTGGCAGCCACCTCCATTCCTCTATTATCCGTTTCCCGGCTTCCCCACCAGGTATTCCATGAGTTCACATCTCCACCGAATATCACGTTCACAGTCCCCAAAGCCACCACGGCCTTCTCGATCGTGTCCAGGTATGGATCGATTGGCTTGTCGCACTCCAGGTAGACAGACACCACTCCCATCTCCCAGGTCCCTGTCCTCAGCTTGGCGACTGCTATGTTTTCCGTTGTTAGACCGGGACACTGGGTTATGTTAATGGTGTCGTCGAACAATACGCAGCCGCCATCACCTTTTCGGTGTTAGGTTCTCTGTGACATTGTATTATTCGTGTCCCCGGGTAGTTCTTCATCTCCCCAATACGACCTATGTAGGGTTCCTGGACCAGGGCGAACGATATGTTTTTCCTGGTCGCCTCAGTGATCATTTCGGCCGTGGCTAACTCGCTTCTCTGGAGGTTTGCCTGGATCGCGTGATATCGGTGGTTGCCGGTGTAGAGGTTTCTGTTAGACCTTGAGACCACCTTAGCAATAAGCTACGGTGGATCGTGCTAAGGTCTCCCATTTCCTTCTCACCGGGCAGTCTGAACTGAACGCATTGTGGTCCTTACTTTCAATTTTTGCCTTGGTGCAATTTCTGCATGATGGGACTTCTCCGCAAAGCCAGTCGGCACATTCTGTCCTGAGGTGTGGGCCTCCGCAGTGACTGCAGACCTCTGTTGTCTCATTGCATAGGCGCTTGGTATGTCCATATCCCAAGCACCGTGAGCATTAACCTGGGGATTGGTCTGCTACCCTCACTCGTTGGAGATCTACGTGAATCACTCCAGCTTCTGTGAGACGAATCCATAATTGGGGCGAGACTCTCATCACAATGTGGGACGTGTACGGATTTCTGGTCTTTTTCTTATATTTTATTTCTATTCTGTTCTCATTGTCTTCCAAGTCTTTAAAGAGTTGTTTATTTTGAACTCTAATTGCCTTGACTATCTCTTCATCTCTGGTGTATTGGAACACATCTTTCAGAATTACAAGTGGGTCTTTATTTTTTATGTCTTCTACATTTAGCTGTTTACTTGCGTTCTTTATTCTTTCCTTAACTTTGTTTATTTCTTCCTGAGTACAACATCCCACTATTATCTTTCTGTCCCTTGCTTTCCTTATCTTATCTATTTTGAGTCCTTCTTCTTTTGCATTTATTACCTTTCTTATTTTATCTATCACCTGATCTCCGGTCTCCTTTTCATCGGTCGATGTTATAGCCACCGAGTGCATGGCTTTATTTTCGAGGATACGCTTTTCGGTTTTCAGCTAGTATACTCGCGTACGTTCCTCTATCTTCCTTACTTTCTTGTTTTTTCAATTCATCCCTTAGCTTTCCAATCTCTTTGTTGTTTTCTTCAAGAAGTTTTCCATGTTCATCTAACTTTTTTATTAATTTATTATGTTCCTCTGATGTTCTTCTTTCACATTCATCTTCTTTCCTCTCCTCTTTTTTCTCTTGATCTCTTAATTTTCTCTCTTTTCCTATGCTCTTTCCTGTCTCTGCCTCTTTAACTAGCTGGTAAAGTCTTTCTATTACCTGAGTGACCTCGGTTTTGATGTCTGTTCTCAGGTTGCGTGAATTATTAAGGTGCAATTTTGCTTTATGGAGGCATGCACGGGCCTCCGTCAGACGATCCGCATATTTTGTACTCCCTGACTTTGGTGAGCCTTCTGTTGGCTCCTCTTGCACTTTGCGGGTTGTTCCCTTTGCTTCCTGAGGTGGCATGGTTTTTTGTTTCAGTCGAGCAAGCGGGGCTACCTTTTTTGGAGAGCTGTGTGTTCCAACTTCTGCATCTGTTCTTCCTGTCTCCCATTCCCCTATACTTCTTCTCACACTTGAGGCCAGCGTATTTTGATTAGTTTTTGGAGAAGGTCCTGCCTTCTCTGTCCCATTGGAGAGCCCTGAGGCTCATGTCCCTAACTGTCCTCGATCTTTTAGCGGGAGTACGGATGCCAAACATGTTAGGGAGGAACGCGTCTTTTGATCACAATAATTGATCACCGTAGTTTGTACGGTAAATTATATAAGTCAAAAAATAAAAAGTAAATTTGTAAAAGTTGTAAAAAAAATAATATAAATTTAAAAATATAAAAATATTTTTGCAGTTCGACACGGCTATGGTAAGTTCAGGTCTTGGTCAGGTTAGGTTCTACCTAGTCTTCTCCACTATTTTACCTTATTTTTATAAAATCTCTATACCACAGCTGGTCACACTTATCTAGCAATAATAGTCTACAAATAAAATCTTACTCTAATTTACAAACTAGTAAAGAAAATAAAAAAAATTTGACTCTATGTAGAGCCGGTCTATAATTTCAGGTCAGATAATTTAACAAAGAAAGGTTAACAATTAATATTTTATACGTCTGTATAAATCTCTTAAAATTTAGTTTATTTTAACCTATATACGACTCTATCTAGAGTCGGTCTATAGACCCTATTCCTATTATGCTTATTTTTAACTATTCCACTAAGTTTCCTTATTATACTTTTGCTCTATGTAGATACGTCTATATTTTCTGCCTTACTCACATTGAAATAATAATAATGAAATAATAAGGATTCCTGGAAGATATATGTCCAATAATATTAAAATTTCTAAAAAATGTTTCATAAAAAGGTTTACAGGCTAAATATTTTTGGATCTACGTAGAGACTATTTCTCAAGACCATCTAAAGCGCTCTTCGAGCCCTATTCAAAGAACCCAAACGCGGTATACCTAGCCCAGGAGGTTCCCAAGTTATCGCGCTTCCAAATTTTGGTTATAAAACAAGATGGCTGCCAAAATTCGGTTAATGCGCTGTAACTTCTGAACGGATGGGCTTACAGCTCCGCGCTTGGGGTCGTTTTGGTGAGCTCGACTAGGGCTATACTGTCCTGTAACTTTCAGGACTAATAATTTTTGGATTCTGAAATTTCCTGAAACCCTAATTTTCTATTCCAGCACTCCTTTCGTAAGTCTTGGGTCAAAATCCCAGTCTTCTAGGACACCTAGTTCGGCAGATATAAGGTTTTCTAGTTTTTCAAAATGGCCGCCGGTTCAGACTGAAAGATGTTACTTTGGGCGTCTTTTAACCGATTCGGCCCGTGTTTAGGTTCATTTAAAAGGTCCCGGTGTCGAGCTTATAGATATATAAATCTTTTGTGATTTAAGCCCCTATGTTTAAATTTTTACAAAAATATTATAATTTTTAATAAATTTGATTTTACAGCTGAATTTTGTTTTAAAATCTACAAAAATTCTGATACGTTTTAATTCTAAGCTTTATTTGTATATATATTTGCAATTTATTAACACTCAATAAAAAGATAACATGTGTCCAATTAGAAATTTTAAAAAATCCTAACTACTTACTAAAAAATTCTAAAATTTTATATATACATTCCTTACTTTACTATTAACAATATTTTATTATAAAAACTGGGGTCTTCACTTTAGTTTTGAAGTAATTTACTTCTCAAATTTTGCCGATTTTAAAAATTTAATAACTCTTCATCCACTTAACTTTTTATTGTTCCGTAAATTGTTCCCGACTCCACTCCACGCTCGCAACTGGAATGCGGCTCAAAAACAGCCGCACGGTTCTGGATCAAAAACACGTGCCCGTGGCACTTTTGCCTTTCTCTTAAACTATAGTCATAAAATCTAATATTTTCCACTTATGTACTGGAGGCCGATGAAAGCTTTAAGGCCGCACTTTAAAAAGTAAGGGTAATAGCGCTTAATCGCGCAGCGTTTCACTTTGAAAATTTTGAAATTTTTGAAAATCACTTTTTTCACTATAACTTTTTCACAAAAACTCCGATTTTCTTGCGGTTTTCACGAGTTTAAACCGCGAGTCAAAGCGCAACTTTGACATATAACACACTAAAATCGGTTGCGAAAACCTATTTTACGATTTTAAAGCGCGGAGCAACACAGAAACGTGGCGTTCGTGACGGCAGTTGACACCGACTGTTAGGTTAGGTTAGGTTAGGTTCCCCGACGGGTTCCCGCCTTGTCGTGGCGGGGGGCTAGTAGCCGTGGCTTGGTCACCCGCGGTGAACAAAGAGGAACCCCTGGCTGGCCTGAGGGGTAGGCCGGCCTGGTGGTTACTCCGTGTGGGCTCGGCGAGCCCACTCGGATGTGTGTCGGTGGGCTGCTGCGGGAGGGGCTGGTCCGCCCCTTACCGCTGCAGCCGAGGTGGAGTCGGGAGGAAGAGGAGGTGGTAGGGCGATGCGCCACTGCCCTATCCTCCGCGACTCAGACGGGGCCGCACCGTTGATGCGGTGGTGGTGGGGCCGCGGGGAGAGGAGTCGAGATTGCGAGGCGCCGCTCTCCTACCCTCCGCGGCCGAAACTTGGCTGGCGCGGAGCCAGAGACCAGATCCGCCGCTGGGGCTGCGAAAGCGGGCGCTACTAAGCGCTCTTCCGGCCCCCATGAATGGGTCCAGGGCGAGGGACTTGGGAAGTCCCCGCCCCTCTTCGATGGATCCGAGGCGGAGGCGCGAGCGGGTGTCGGCGCGCGCCTCTGAGGCGATGCATGGTAGAATACCCTACCACCGTGAGACGAGGCCCGACAGACCGGGCCACCAGTGGGGCTGCGGAAGAATTTGATTCCGCGGCCCTGCGCGCACGTGCGAGGAGACACTGGGTGGTTTTAGCCAGGTCTGAGACGCCCCTCCGCCTTTCCCCAGGCGGAGGTAGTCCATGGGAAAAAAAAAAAAAAGGTTAGGTTAGGTAAGGTTAGTTAGGTTAGGTTAGGTTGGTTAGGTTAGGTTAGGTTGGTTGAGGAAGGTGAGGTTAGGTTAGGTTAGGTTAGGTTAGGTCCCCGAACGGGTTCCCGCCTGTCGTGGCGGGGGCTTAGTAGCCGTGGCTTGGTCACCCGCGGTGAACAAAGAGGAACCCCGCTGGCCGAGGTGTAGCCGGCCCGAGGTGGCCACCCGTGTGGGCTCGGCGGCCCACTTCGGATGTGTGTCGGTGCTGCTGTGAAGGTTGGTCTGCTCCCTCACCGCTGCAACCGAGGTGGAGTCGCGGAGGAAGAGGAGTATAGGCGATGCGCCACTCGCCCTATCCTCCGCGACTCAGACGGGCCGCACCGTTGATGCGGTGGTGGTGGGGCCGCGGGGAGAGGAGTGTCGGATGCGAGGCGCCGCCTCCCTACCCTCCGCGGCCGAAACTTGGTCGGCGGCGAGCCAGAGACCAGATCCGCCGCTGGGGCCGCGAAAGCGGGCGCTACTGCGCTCTTCCGGCCCCCATGAATGGGTCCAGGGCGAGGGACTTGGGAAGTCCCCGCCCCTCTCGATGGACCTGAGGCGGAGGCGCGAGCGGGTGTCGCGCGCTCTGAGGCGATGTGCACGGGGTAGTCGAACACCTCACTACCTGTGTAGGGAGACGAGGCCCGGACAGACTGGCCAGCACTAGTGTGGGGCTGGGGAAGAATTTGATTCCTGCGGCCCCACGCGCACGTCGAGGAGAGACACCGGGGTGGTTTTAGGCGGTAAGAGTCCGACACGCCCCTCCGCCTTTCCCAGGCGGAGGTAGTCCATGAGATTTCAAAAAAAAAAAAAAAAAAAAAGGAAGAAGTTAGGTTAGGTTAGGTTAGGTTAGGTTGGTTAGGTTAGGTTAGGTTAGAAGTTAGTTAGGTTAGAAGGGTTAGGTTTTTTTTTTTTTTTTTTTTTTTACTGATTCCCCTGACATGTGAAATCAAGGACTTTTCATCTTTTTTGTTGTTATTTTATTTTGTTTGTTTTGTCCTTATTATTTTTGTATTATTTTTATTCGTTTTATTTATTTTACTTATATCTTTATTTCTTTAGGTTATTTTCCTTTTTCTTATCTGCTTATTTCTAGGTACATTTTATGCTTATGCTATTTCTTATTACTTATTACAATGTTTGCATTATATATTTACATATATTATGTTACAGTTTTTACTACTTATTTGTTCTTATTTACTACCTTATTAGCTATATTTTTACAGTAATTCAAAACCTATCTCTAACATGTTTATTTCTTATAATTTTATGTACATTTTCTTTATTTATCTTAATTTCTTTTCTCTATTTCCAAATCTATTCTTTCTTTTACAAACAGGGCACTCTGTTATGAGGTGAATAATAGCCTCATTTTCCGGATCGCAGATACATGACGGGCTCCTTGCATTTAAACCTGTATAAATATTCAGAGAACCCGCCATGCCCTGTCATCACTTGTACCATAATGTGATCCATTTTATTTTTCTTATTATAGGTATGCACTCACGGCATCCGGAAAAACACTTTAGTGGTGGAGGCCGCTTCTATATATCGTCGATTCCATTCGTCAAGCGATTCCAGACGAATCTGTCGCTTGACGAATGATACCGACACTTTTCGTAGTGTGGCTTACATTTAATTTTATTGCGGCTTCTTTAGCTAGTTGATCTGCTCTCTCGTTTCCTCCAAACCTGTGGGTTTACCCAGTAAAGTTTAAGGATTTTGATTGCACATTTTGCTTATATTTGCTCTAATTTCTACTGCTATAGGATGGAGGGAAACGCTTTGGACGACTGTCTGGAGAGCAGATCTAGAGTCACTATAAATTCTACAGCTCTGCCGGATCTTTAAGAGCATGGCTGCTTGCTTCCAAAACCAGCAACTCAGCCTGGACAGTGCAGAAACTTCCCAACTTTAACTTCTGTTACTCGTTCCACTGCGTCATTCCAAATGGATAACGCAGCGCCGACTTTCCTCGATCTTGCTGCCGTCAGTATATATTCTGAGGCCTTTGTCGTCCTGTTGGTCCATTTGTGCACCGTCCTCCAGACATGAGTATTTGCATGCGCTGGTTCGCGGTGTGGCGTCCTATCAAACTCTACTTTTGTCTCTATTTCTCGATCTACCACCACGCCGGGAGTAACCTTTCTTTATTTCATAGCGGCTGCTTCCCGGACCCTCAGGTCAGGGAAGCAGCCCGGCGAGTAGCAAGGCCGGCGAGATACTGTTTTATACGATTTGATGATTTTCTGTACGAACCCGCGTTGTACCGCATCGAACTGTTTTTTAATTAGCTTTTTATTTGTTGCCGGTGACCAGGCGCTTGCCGCGTACATTATGATTGGCTCCACCACCGCGATGTAGATGGTCCTAACAATCTCGGAGTTTAAACCCCAATGAACCTTTGCGGCTCTGCACAGCTGACGATATAGGTTTTGGACCTTACAGCACACATTCTTCACGTGCGTGTTGAAGGTTAACCCGTCGTCTTCTGTGAGGCCGAGTATTTTAATTTCTTTTGACATACCAATACTTTCCCCGCCCATCCTCAGAAGTGGTGAATCATACTTGATCTTTTTAGTGATGACCATTGCTTTGGTTTTTTGAGGTGCGAATTTAAGCTTATTTTTGGTTCCCCACTTCCGAACATGTGCGAGGGCTGCATTGGCTTTTTCCTGCACTTCCAGTGCATTTTCTCCGGAGAATATTAGGACCACGTCATCTGCGAAGGCCTGACAGTACACTCCTTTATCAGTTAGATCCTGCAGGAGTGGATCCAGCAAAAGATTCCAAAACAGTGGACCGCCTATCGAGCCCTGCACGCACCCCTTCGTGGTCTTTTTGACCCATTCTGCCCCTGAGTATTTGATGCATACTGCTCTGTCATCGAGGTAACTATCAACAAGTCGCCCTCAGATTTATGGGGCATCCGGTTTCTGCAAGTGCACATCGTATAGCAGGCCACAGCTGTTGTCGAAGCTCCCTATGTCAAGTGATTGCGGTAATTTTATTCTTGATGTTATTTTTTTATAACCTGTATCATGTCATAGAGGGAGTCCTCGGTGCTACGCTGTGGCATAAAGCCATATTGTTTTTTGCTTAGTTTGGGTACGATGTGCCACTTGATTCTCCGTACTGTCATTTTCTCCAATATTTTTCCTAGGACAGGCAGTAGCCCAATCGGCCTGTAGGATTTGGGGTGCGTGTAAACCTCTTTTCCGGGCTTCCTCAGTACCACCACTGTCGCTTCTTTCCACTTATTGGGGAAATGTGCCAGTTCCAGACATTTATTGGCGAGTGCCAAGAACAGGGACGGGTCCAGGGCAACATGCCAGCAGATATCGGCTGTGAGACCATCATTTCTGGAGCCTTTTGGGATTAAAGCGACGGCCCACATAAGCTCCTCCGTAGAAAGTGGGTCACGAGTCATCAAGTGACCCTACATTTACTGATTCCGCTGCTTTTCTTATCAGCTTGTGTTCCGCGTCATCCTCCTGGGTTTTATCGTCCGGATAGAAGGTCTCGCCAGAAATCTTGCGGATTCCATGTTCTTCAGTATCTTCCCTCTCTTACAAGAGGATGTCCTCCTGTCTTTGTTGGTGGCCATTACCCTGTAAATCCTGTCCCACATGGATTCCTGCTCCGCTTGCTGCAGAAATCCTTCCAGCTGGCGGTTTGTGCGTTCTTTACTTGCTGATGATATTCCTCTTTGTTTTCAAATACTGCTCGACGACCCACTCTGTACTGTGCTGCACACGCTATTCGGCGTTTCATCCTGAGACTTCTTTTCTCTGAGTCAACTCCTCGGTCCACCAAGGCAATCCCATTCGTTTTATGTTTTTAATTTTGGGTATGCTGTTTTCGCAGACTTCTACTATTGTTTCTATGTATTCTCCTATTTTCATATCAAGTTTTTCTCTGGTTGCTATTTTATCTATCTGTATTTTATTTATTTGTTTTTGTTAAATCTGGGTTTTCTCACGAAACTCACCCAGTTTGTCTTTCTTGTGTTAAATTTCCTAGTAGTTCTCTTTATGTCTGTACTTATCGATTTTTCTAGATTTATCTCGAATAGGATTGCCCTGTGGTCCGAACTGGTTAATTCTTCCGACAGTCTCCAGTTGTCTATTCTTCCGAGCAGGCTCGTCGAGCAGGTTGTCACATCCACACAGCTGGAGAATCTCTTTCCACCTCTAATGGTGTCGAAGGTGGGGTCTGTCCCTTTGTTCATTATATGGAGCTCCATTTCATCGAACTTGGCAGCAACTTCAATTCCCCTCTTATCCGTCTCCCGGCTTCCCCACCAAGTATTCCAAGCGTTTATATCTCCACCGAGTATCACGTTTCCAGTTCCTAGGCCTGCTACGGCTTTCCCTATCATATCCAGGTAAGGTTCGACTGGCTTGTCTCCCTCCAGGTAGACGGACACCACTCCCATTTCCCAGGCCCCTGTCCTCAGTTTAGCGACTGCTATGTTTTCTGTTGTCAGGTCAGGGCACCGTTGCTTTCAATGGTGTCGTCAATAGCACAATGGCTGCCTTTATTACTTTGTCCGTGTTAAGGCTTCTGTTGCATTGTACTACTCTTGTCCCTGGATGGCTCTTCATTTCGCCAATGCAACCAATGTATGGTTCCTGGATTAAGGCGAACGATGTCTTATTTTTGGTTGCCTCGATGATTAGTTCGTAGCTAGCCTGCTCCTTTGGAGATTTGCCTGGACCGCGTGATATCGGTGGTTACTTGGCTTGAGTTCTTGTTTGGTCTGGAGCCCAACTCAACAATATGCCACAGTGACCTTGCCAATGTCTCCCATTTTTCTTATGGGGCAGTCCACACTGAAGGCATTGTGATCTTTTCTTCCATTTTTGCCTTAAAGTTTCTGCATGACGGCATTTCACCCGAAAGCCAGTCAGCACATTCCGCTTTAAGTGTGGGCCTCCACAGTGACTACAAACATCTGTTGTGTCACCACATAAACGCTACTATGCCCATACCCCAGGCACTGAGAGCACTGTATAAGAGGGACTGATCCTCACCTTACTCGCTGCAGGTCTATATGGATCAACCCAGCCTCTGTTAGGCTGTTCCATATCTGGGGTGACACTCTTACCACGATGGAGTTGTGTGGGTTTCTGGATTTTTCCGATACTTGACTTCCATTCTGTTCTTTCCTCTATGTTTTTGAACAGCTGTTTGTTCTGTACCCTTATGGCTTTGATAATTTCTTCATCTGTGTTATACTGCAGCACGTCCTTCAGTATAACCAGTGGATCCTTATTCTTTATGTCGTCAACATTTAAGCTCTTGCTGACGTTCTTTATCCTCCTTTACCCTATTTATTTCCTCCTGTGCAGCATCCTACTATTACCTTCCTATCTCTTGCTTTCCTGATCTTGTCTATTTTAACCCTTCTTCTTTAGCATTTATTGCTATTCTTATTCGGTCCATCACTTGCTCTCCCGTTTCTTCTCATCCGTTGATGTTATCGCTACCGAGTGCATGGTCGTATTATGCGAGAGGTCTCCTCGGTGGTCCTGCCAAGATACTTGCGTACGTGCCTTTCTTCCTTATTTTCTTTTTTAGTTCTTCTCAAGTTTTCCATTTCGTTCTTATTTTCTTCCAGGAGTTTGCCATGTTCTTCCAGCCTCTTCATTAATTTACTATGTTCTTCTGCCTTTCCATTGTCATGGTCATCACCGATTTATCATCTTTTTTCTTGCTCTTTTGTTTTCTTTTCCTGTATTTTTGCCTACCTCTGCCTCTTTGACCAGTTGGTAGAGTCTATCAATCGCCTGGGTAACCTCAGTTTTTATATCTGTCCTGAGGTTACGCGAGTTGTTGAGGTGCAATTTCGCCTTATTCAGGCAAGCCCTTGCCTCCGTCAGGCGGTCTGCATATTTTGTCTCTATTTTTGGTGATTCTTCTGTCGACTCTACTAAGACTCTACGTGTTGCTCCTCTTGCTTCTTGTGATGGTACGATTTTTTGTTTCTGGCGCGTCACCGGGACTGCCTTTTTGGGAGAGGTTTGTTTTTCAATTTCCACATCTGCTTTGCTGCCCCACCTCCAATGCTTCTCCACACTGGAGACTTGTATGGTTTGATTTAACTTAGGAGATGGTTCTGTCTCCTCTGTCCCTTTTAGAGAGCCCTGAGTATTGTCCTCTGTCTTTTCAAAGAGTGGAGACCAAACATGGTCAGGGGAACGTCCTTGTTACGTAATATAATAAAAATTTACAAAATAAAAGTTTTTTAAAGTTATAAATTTAAAATTTTAAAAGTTTGTATAAGTTATAAAAATATGCAGTTCGATACGGCTATGTTGAGTTCGTACTGTGGTATCAGCAAATTTCTATTACCTCGATATATAAATTTTTCTCTATGTAGAGTTACTCTACTTTCTTGCTCTTTATCTTTTAATTTTAATTATAATTGTCAAACTATTTTAATTTAATTCCAGCAGTTTTCTTAAAAATATTTTAAAATTTTGATCGAGATAGAGAAACTAGTCTCTATTGTTATATTTGACGCTATGTAGAGTCAGTCTGTTAACCCTACTATTGATTATCAATTTAATTACACTTTTTAATTTTTCACCTAGAGTCGCACTTATAATCTAATTTAATAATTTTAATTTTTATAACTAACACCACAGTTGGTCACACTTAGACTCTAATTATTTAGTACTAACAATAATAAAATAAAATAATAAAATATAAAAATATATAATATACAATTTTTTTTTTTTTTATAGGATTGTGACAAACGAGCACACAGTCCACCTGATGGTAAGTGGTTGTTGTGATCCATAGACATCTACATTTATCCTCAATAAAGAATCAAAATGCAGATGCGTCGTCACCCGTGAGGACTAAGATGGAATGCCTCTTCCAGTAAAATGGGTCTCCGGTTCTCTACACTCACCATACGAAACACAGCAGTGTCAAGCTGCCATTTTACGCTGGTATTCTGTGAGAGCGTGGTCCTTCCTCGGTCGAGCTGATTCATCTGTGCTACAACTATACTACTAATATAGCTGCAGCATGGCTCGCTCACGCACAAAATTACACTACATAGAGACAATTATTTAATAGTCTCTATGTAGAGTCCTCTACATAGGATGAGTGGTCTAGGTGTCAGGATCACGTTACAAGAAACCCTGTTCGAATCGGCCCCTGTTGTCGAGTTATTACACTAATATTTTTCATCCCCAGAGACTAAGTCAATATATCAACTTAGGGTAGGGGATGAAACTTGGTCAAAATGATCGGGGAGGGTCCGAAGACTATCCCTTAGTGGATAGAGTTTAAGGGGCCCTGAAAAATTGTCAGAATTGAGCTAGAGGCTCGTTCTCCTGAAAACTGAAAACAAGTTTTTGTGCGGTTTTCAGGACCTCCCAGCTCACACAAATAAATTCGTATCTCTGAAACTACTTGCTCTAAAATTCTGAAAAAATATATTTTGGATAGCTTATTAAATAGGGAACATTACAGTAAATTTGGAAAAAAAATTTTTCTTGGAAATTTTTGGAAATTTTTAATTTTGAAAATTGTGTTTCGAAAACCAACAACCGCAAAAAGGCTCTAAATCTTGTAATTATGTCGGGACAATTTTGAAAAAATTTTGGAATATAGTATGTATGATAACAAAATTTCTGACAATATTTTCAGGAATGTCCTGAGGGTCCTTCAGCCACCACGTGTTCGGACCTGTAATTTGTTGGACCTCCCAGCTCACACAAATAAATTGTATTCTGAAAGTACTTGCTCTAAAATTCTGAAAAATATATTTTGGATAGCTTATTAACTAGGGAATATTATAGTAAATTTGGAAAAATTTTTCTTGGAAATTTTGGAAATCTTTAATTTTGAAAATGAGTTATTAAAAACAAGAACTGCAAAAGAGCCTAATCCGAAAATTAACAATAGGAAAATTTTGAAAAATTTGGGATAATAGTATTAGGTATTTCCTACCTTGTGAATTTTTTCAGATTTTTCAGGCGCACTTTGACACCACGTGTTTTAGCTTAATAATAAAAAGTCTCTTACAAATATTTTTTGCACTCCAAATTTCAAAATTTTGGTGTCTTCTTGTAGGTCTTAAAATGCTCTTTCATATGATGTCAAAAAACATATGTGTCCTCACTGAAAATTTAAAGTTTTTTACTTTAAACTTTTTTGGCTGAAAATCGGTATCTTCTCAGCGTCGTAACTTCTTTGTTTCTTGACCAAATTTTGGGCAAGGTGTCAAACGATTTGTCTTGCCGTCTTCTTTATACAGCCGTCGTCAAATTTAGCCGCACACCTTCAGATCTTAAAACACGTGGCCACGTGGTTTTTTAATTTTGGTAATAATTCCGTGAGCGAGCGTCCAAAAATTTTTCTAATTACACAAAAAGTTAGAACTAATTAGGGCGCTTCTAACGACACTAAAAAACCACTATGTTATCGATTTAGTTTTGGCAGCGTTTCACTTTTAGTTTTTGGGTTAGGAAAATGTTTTTCCGTGTTTACTTTTATTTTCCACACTTTTTCCACTTTTTCACATATCACTATGTTCGTCTCTGTTTAGACGAATCTCGATGTATCACACTTCGTTATTTGGTCAACTTGACCCACAACTTAGATTTTAATACGCGGAGCGGTTTAAAATGATGCGTTCTGGACGGCGTTTGAGCGCAACTGGTTTTTTTTTTTTTTTTATTATAAATAATTTTGCACTACAGACTCGAGGTCCGTACCTTTTTCGCTTTATTTTCTTTATTAACTTTTTGCATTTTACATTGTACTCCTTACACTACTAGTATTAGTAAATTTACTTAAGCCTAAGCAGTGAGTTCACATTTTTTTTTATGTATTATTATTATTATTATGTTTTTTTTTTTTTCCTCTTATTTCGTTTTTTTTTCTCTGTATTACCTTATCATACTTTTTTTTATATTTTTTTATTTTTTTTTTATCTTTTTTTATTATATTTTATATTTATATATATATATATATTTACATTGTTTTTTTTATTATTATTATTATTATTTACATTTTTTTTTGTTATAATTATTATTACAGATACGCCATTATTTCTATTATTTCTAGTGTACTTTTAACTTAGATCTAGTTCCTAACATGCTGTATTAACTTATCATACTATATTTTATAATATATACATTTTTTTTTTTGTTATCGTGAGGCCCGTCTTCAGCTGTGTTGATCGCCGTTGTCAGGGCCTCCACGACAGCTGCGTCTCTGCTTCGTAATGCCATTTTTAAGTTATATTCTCTAACTTTTGTTGTCGCAGCCATTGCGCTCTTAATCAGCCTTCCAGTCGCATCGTCGCAATCGTCCGTGTAATATACACAGGAGACTGTGTGCCTGGACACTGCCACTACTGCGTGTTGACGCTGTCATAAATTTTATGCTTCTGTTGTTGTCCTCATTATGACCACTGTCCTGCATGTGAGGCCTTGGGCCTCATGTACGGTTAAAATTGCGACCCAGGACCCGAACCATATCCCTGGCTGGTAGGACTCCTTTTCTGCTTGTGTATATACAAGATATAAAGTGTTGTAGGGTACCTGGTATAACGACCGTGTACCTTTTCCTTTCCAGTGAGTGCACCTGAGATCTGGATGAATATATGCCATTGTAGATTTCATTGAGGGCATACATCCATAGGATTTCAGGTACACAGGAGTTCTTGGCTGATTGTGGTCACGAGGCTTGGGCGAGTATATTGCATCGCGAAGAGGTTTTCCTGTCGATATATGGAAGTTGATTGATGTCACCGATGAGCAGTATTTTTCCGCTCCACTCAGTCGCATTGCCATTACGGCCCTGAAATGGTTCATGAGAGCTTCGTCGACTAAAAGTCGAGTGCATCTTCTGGTTTGGCTTCTCACCATTTACTAAAATTGAGGCCATAGTGCGCACTTTGTTTTTTGCGTCATTGCCTATGCGGTTGGTTAATTTTCCCTGAGGTCTTTAGCTGCTTCTGTTGTTGTAGTGACAATCAAATCATTCTCCGCATCGAATTGGTTTATAACCCGTTGTTTTTCCACATCCCGGACTCCATTGACCCAATTTATTGTCGGCACCGTCCAGCTTCCCAAGGATCTCCCATTTCACAGGTTCCTGAGATGGCTTCCGCCATTTTCAGGATCCTGTCTTAGCATCACCCTGGTGCAACGGGCGGTGACAACGATAGGGTCGTTGGGGGTTTTGAATACTACTCTCCTTTCGTTCTGTCTCCTCCTCATCCAAGGATACGAAGCCTGCTGACCCGCTATAAGCCGCCATGTGATGACCCATTTTACCTCTTATGACTGTAGATGTTTTGTTGTCATAAATTGCGGCTTCTGCCTCCTCGAGCTGCACCCCAAGAAACTCATAACCTGAGTTGGAAACTTTGTAAGATGTCCTACAGGTAATTTGGTTCACCTCAAGAGTTGCTTTTGTGAGGGCTTTGAACTCTAGGAACGCGTTGATTATGTGGTCCTTAGGCCCAGTCGCCGGTAGAAGTTTTATGGGCTGGCTCGTCCTGAATAGGGTCTAGTGGGTGTTGGGATTTTGAGAACTCTCGGAGGCTCTCTTATTAGGTTTTCGGCTTGCCTTATCTTTTCAACTTTCGCATTGCTTTTCCTGGAATGCTCTGGGCCGCTGCACTGATGGTTAATTAATGCACTAACCCCGCTTTGAGACTCAGAACTTTTGGTAATTTTTTCCCTGGCTGCGGCCTTTTCTTTGGCCGTTTTCAGTTGCAGGCGTTCTGAGCCACTAAGTGTTTCTGGATTTGCTGTTAGGTGTTGAGTTGCCATAGTCGAGTCGCGATGTTTGAGGAAGCTCAGGTTTTCACCCCTGTCCTCATACACGACTATCTCATGTTTATTTGAGGCTTGTATGCAACCAATGTGGTCTACGACTTCACCTTTCTCATATAGGACCACCATGGCATCCACACTTATGATGCGGGGTATGTCCACTGTTTCTACTCGCCGAGTCTTGTTAGCAGAGCATGCCTGGCGAATGGAGTTTTCTCTTCGCTCCATGTGAACAGCAAGATCGTTTTGTTTTTCGACCTTACTATTCGACATCGTTGCTTGGCGACTTCTATCTCAATTAGCGCATCGTATGTTTTGCGCTTCATGCTCGTTTTGAAGGTACTGCCGTTTAGTGTTTGCGAGACCAGGAGAGATTTTGACATAGTTTCGGCCCACTGTTGAGCAAAAGCTTAACCCGAAACGCTCTGTGTTGTTATCCATGAAGAGAGCTACCTCGAATTCTCAGGCCTGGATTGCCTCTTTCAGCGCATGCAATTAGCTGATGTACTGCTTTATTGGCTGATGTTTCTTTTATGCAAACTTCGCAGATTCTGCTACAGTTTGCTGCTGTTTGACGGATGGATTGTTTGTGGCGTTGCGCTTCGCAGCTGCGCGGAAGATGGACTCAACGAATGTCAGGAATTTTGCCTTTTGTCATCGTCTTCGATGATTTTATGTAGGCAGATTTATTAAGATTGGCGTTTATCCGGAACTCGAGGTCCAGACGTGCCGCTTGATATCGGGGACACTCAAGAATCACATGCCACACTGACTCACTAACATCTGGTCGCACTGCACCCTGGAGTGTCTTTTAACTTAAAGCGGTGCAAGTATCCGCAATTCCACCATGTCCTGTTAACACTTGTACCTGCGTGGGTGTCAACTTGGTCTTTCTCACTATCCGGTATGTTTTTGCAATATCCGGAAGGAATGTTTTGGTGACATGCCCAGTGTTGGAGGTCTCGTATCTGTCCTGCCAGATCCGAACAGTTTTCTCTGATTTTCTTTTTAACATAGGACATGGGGATTTTGTCATAGTCTAGAGTGGTTGTTTCCTGAGTGCCGCCTGGCAAGCTCGTCGGCTCTCTCATTTCCGGACGTGCCTACATGGGCCCTCAACCAGAAAAGTCTTATTTTTCTTCCCTCTTTCTCATCTTCTATGCTTTCTTGTATGGCTTCGATAGGGATGGCTTGCTTTAGGTTCTAGCAGTTCGAGCGAAGATCTTGAGTCGCTCATTATGTTAATAACAGATTCTGTCCTTGATTCTGCTAGCTTGCTTGCCCTAAGCAAGGCGTAGAGCTCGGACTGGAAAACTGTGCAGGATGGATCCAGTTTAAGGTGGAACTACTGGTCTCCTGCCATCTTCCCACCATAGTGAGGCTCCGACCCTCCCTTCTATCTTGCTTCCATCAGTGTATATGAGGCCGGTTAGTTGGTGGAGGTTTGTTTTTCCATTGTTTCTAGTAACTCATAATCCAATTTGATGAGTTTAGAGGGATGAGGTTGGTCCAAGTGATTTACACGATTTTCAAGCTCTTCCTGGTGGTAAGTACACAGCGAGCCTTGTTTCTTGGTCTTGTACAGGCTAGACGCTTCTTGTATTCTCAGGTCTAGCGGCAGACCCGAGATGGCTAGTGTGAAGTGAGCGATACCGTGCGGTACGCTTTACAGATCTTCTGCGCGAAGCCCCTTTGCAACGTGTTAAGTTGGTCTTTAATCATCTGTAGTTCTGTTGCTGAGGACCACGCGCTCGAAGCGTACATCACTATAGGTTCGACGACTGCAACGTATATTGTCCTTACAATCTCACCATTGAGACCCCAGGTCACCTTGGCCGCGCATGCAAGTTGCTTGTATATGTCAGCCGCTTTTTTGCATGCGGCTGCTACATGCGGTTTAAAGGTGAGTCCACGGTCGATGATGAGACCGAGTACTTTAATTTCCTCTACGAGTTTCACTCTGCTGCCAGACATATGCAGGTTAGGGGAGTCGAATTTAAGTTTCTTCGTTATGAGCATTGCATTTGTTTTGTGCGCTGCAAACTTTAACTTGTTCTTGATTCCCCATTTCGTTACCGTCTTTAAAGTGCCGTTGGCTTGTTGCTCCAGGGCACTGTTGAGTGCCTGAACACCAAGACAACGTCATCCGCAAATGCCTGACAGTATACCCTTCGTGCGTAAGTTTGTGCAGCAGTGAGTCTAGGATAACATTCCAAAGGTTGGTCCACCAATAGATCCTTGAACACAGCCCTTTGTAGTTCCCTTTTCACTGGTTGTCTGGCGTAGTTGACTGTGATTTTCGGTCTTGAAGGTAAGAGCTAACCATATCGTAGAGGTTTTGGGACATTTCTTCTGGCTAGTTGCAGTTTCAATGCTGGCCACCAAGCGTTGTCGAAGGCTCCTCTATATCTAGTGAAATAACGAGGACGATCTTTTATTCCTCACTTCGTTTTTAATATGTTCCAATAGATCATAGAGGGCGTCCTCAGTACCACGTTGGGGCATGAAGCCATACTGGTTTTTGTTGAGAGTTGGGAGGACGTGCCACTGGATTCGGCCCACCATCAATTTCTCGACTATTTTTCCGAGTACTGACAGGAGACCTATGGGTCGGTATGACTTTGATGAGTGTAGTCATCCTTCCCTGGCTTACGAATGATGACCACGTGCAGTTTTCCACTGTTTGGGAAAGTATGCCATTTTCAAGCACATGTTGGCTATCGCTAGGAATTCCTGTTGCAGTGAATTGCGGCGGAGCAGATGTCAGATGTTAGCCCATCTGGTCCAGGGCTTTTGGGTTAAGTGTTTGTAACACTGAATCAAGCTCCGCTTGTAAAAGGTGGATCATCTTCTGACAAACCTAGGTCTTTGTTGAAGTCCGTCAGCTCTCGTACTTTGGTGGTACGGCTGATCTGTTACCACACAGTCGTCAGGGTAAAATGTTTGGGCCAAGAGTTCTGCTGACTTTTCGGATGTCATGGTTTCACCCTGGATGTTTCTAGAGCATGTCCTCATATCTTCTCGAGGATTTTCGGATAACTCTGTAAATTTTATCCCACATGCTCTCCTTCTCCTGTGTCGTACAGAATTCTTTCCAGCTTTCGGTTTGCGCCTCCTCAACTTTTGTGGTGTACTGTTTCTTACAGTTTATGTAGTCATCTATGACATGTTGTCTTCGACTTGGTGCCGCATTTTTATACGTCTTTTTTCCTTAGGACTTTTTTGAGTTGGTTGAGGGTTTTTGACCACCATGGAGGCGTTGCATTCACCCTCCTCATGCCCACTTTCGGAATAGTCTCGTCGCAAGATTCCTGAATTACTTTTGTGTAGGCTATTGTGATGGATTCTAGTTCCTCGTGGTTTTCACCCTCGATTAATGTGGAGTTATGGCTTTCTTCTAATAGGATCTGAAGCGTGATGAGAAGTCTGACCATTTTGCCTTCTGGTGTTGTATTTGCGTGTTGTGCAGGGCCGAATTGTCTTAAGGCCGTTTTGGTGTGCAATGTAAATGTTATGGCATTGTGGTCTGATGTAATTAGACTTCTCCACTCTCCAGTCCTCCACATTGCCGAGAAGTGACGGACTGCAAGCAGTAACGTCTACTATGCTCGAGCAGATTCTCTCTGTGTAGGTTTCAAGGTAGGTATGTCACCCGTGTTGAGGATATGGAGATCCATTTCATTGAGGAAGGTGTTATATGCCGCGCCTCTTTCATCTTCAGTGTTGCTTCCCCACCATTGACTCCAAGCATTTACGTCTCCAGCCACTATGATGTTGTTTGTGTGAAGTTTTGCACATGCTGCTTGATTCGTCTAAGGTAGGGATTGATGTCTTGCCCTCGAGGTAGACTGACGACTCTAATTTTAGGTTTCCTGCGATCAGAACTACCGCCGCTTCTGTTTCGGTAACCAGCTGTGGATCATGAATGATCTCCAGCTGATCCCCGAAGACAAGCACTGCGGCCTTCACTGGTTTTTGTCTATTCAGGCTGCATTGAATTACTCGTGTGCCAGGATGTTCCTTAATAACGCCATTTTTTCCCACATAGGGTTCCTGTACTATGGCGATCGACACCTTTATCCGCTGCAACCTGAAGTAGTTCCGCTGCTACCCTAGAGCGTTGCAAGTTCACCTGAATGATTTTAAGGTGTATATCTGACCTACTAATGTTTGAGTTGGTGTTATTTTGGCTGCCCAGCAATATGTTATGCGAGATCGTGCTATGGCATCCCACTTCTGCTTTTCCCGGCAATCAAAGCTAAAAGCATGTGTCAGGTCCGTATCGGCACCGTGCGCTTTAGGCAATTTTACATCTTGGGATCTCCTCCAGCCTGATCGGACATTTGTCCCATGAGTGGGTCTCCGCAATGACTGCAGAGTTCCTCCTTTCGTGGCACACTGCCTTTGTGTGGCCAAACCGAGACATTTAGTGCATTGCACTAAGGAGAGTGGTCCGTTATTGGTCTCCTTTGAGGCCAATAAATGTATTTGCCCGCATCGATAAAGCGCCTGTGCACTCAGGAGAGAGCTCGAGTACAGGATGGCACTCATGTGGATTCCTCGCCTTTCCTGTATCGAACTCTGATTGTTCGTTCCTTCTCATCGACGTCATGCAGAAGGTGTTTATTCTGCGCCAGTATATTTTCTACAATTTCGACGTCGGTGTGATACGATAACACGTCTCTGATCATCGCCAGGGATTGTTTGTTCTGGCAACCTCTACTTTTAAATTTTTGTTTGTCTTAACCCTGTTTTGACAAGGTTAAGATCCTCCTTGGTTACAACTGAGGACGACTTTTTGGTTTTTCGCCTCCTTACCCTATCCACTTTGGCTCCAGTCTCTTTTAGTATCTAGGGCCTCCCTGATTCTCTCAATGATCAGCTGTGTTCGAATCAGTTGATGTGATTATGAGAGTATGATTGGGTTTAGGAAGGGCGGGCTTGCCACTCATGTATGTCCTTTTGGTTTTGTTGCTGTCACCAGCTTGTGTCCTGCTAGACTCGCTGTAGGTGATGGGGCCTGTTTCTTCTGTTCCTCATCGTCCTCAGCTCAGATGACATAACACCTAAATGTTCTTCAATGGGTTGAAGCTGTTCTCTGATGCTAGTATGGAATGTTTTGTCAGAGTCCGCCGAAGATAAGACTGAGAGTCCAGATCTGATGTTTTCATGTAGCTCCTTCAGCGACCTCTTCATTCCGTCTAGCTCCTGCTCCAACTTTTTATTTATTTCCTGTGAGGGGCAGGATGGCGGCGATTCAAGGCGTAACAAAGTTTTCTGGCCAGTCTCCAGAACTCTTGGTATTGTTATCGGATTGATAATTCGGCATGTCATCCACTGCAGTCTGAGTGTTTCCACACTGGATTTTACCCAGTGAGATCCACTCTAGTGAGGTAAGATGTTCTCCACCTCCTGCTTCTGATGAGTCAGGTTATTTTGGATTACCCCATGCGTTTATCTAAACTGTTACAGCCCTAAGTATTTCCGATGTTCTACGGAAAGGCTCTTGGGTTTCAAAGTCTAGCCAGCCTCTTATCGCCTTAGATTCCTGGAGGGTATTCTTTATATCAGTCCTGGCTTGGCCTATCTCGGATGCCATTCCTTTCATAAGCTGAGTGATAAGCTTATTATGGGCCCGCTCCACTCGCATTAGCTCATGAGCATTGCGTGAGCGTTCCTTTTCCAGATTGTGCTTATGTCTAGATCTGGAATCGGACAATGCCAGGACCATCTCGTAGAGGGACTGCAGACTTTCTAAAGCTGTTTGTTTGCATTCCCTCTTCATATTACCCGCCATTTCTAATGCCTCCTTTCCTCTCAGAAGCATTTCGTTCGCTTCTTTTGTCGCCATATCCACCACCCCAGACGCCTGTTGGGTTAATGAGCAGGTTGGCTCCATTTTTCCGGTGCCTCCGATAATGGTGATTCGGCGCAGATGTGATCGACAATTCATCGTCCGATAGGATTGGAAGTGGGGATTTCTCTTGCTTCCAGTTAAATACTTTGTCGAAAGCCACCTCCGCCGGTCACAAATGGAGGACTGAATCGAGCTGTCGCTTTTGCTGAGTTTTGCGACATTTTGGTCTGTAGGGTGGCGGTAAGAAGTTTTTTTCTAGTGGTGTGTGTGTCCGTCGGGCAGAGTCCACAGAGCGTTTTTCTGTTGCAGGCTGAGATGATGGCTGCGGCAACTTTTCGCTAGTAGTTGTTTTTTAGGTTTGTTTTGTTAATACTTTTCTCGCAGCGATCGGGCCTCTGGGCAACAGGATGGCTTTGAGAAGGCTTGTTAGAGGCGGTCTCCACATCCGACAAGACAACTTTGTTTCCTGACATTTTTTTCCTTGTACTTTAAATATACAAATATGTTATACAAAATTTGTGCTTAATCTCTAAATATAGGTTGCCTTATAGCTATAAAAACTGGTAATGCTTTATTTATATTTATAGTTAGATATATTAAATACAATTGTTATTATGATTTTTATTTTATATTAGAACTCACTGCTGTTCCTCGGTGGTTGAACTGCAGTGTGAGTACGTTGATCGAAAGAGCCTGCTAGGGAACTCCGGTGTTGTGTACTGTGAGTCCTGGAGTATGCTTGAGGTGTTATTTTCCGTGGGTATCGGAAAATGGAGCAATATAAAATTCTATTGGGGCCAAAAGTTAGGCTTCTTTTCCTGATTCAAATGAGCCCTCACACGGGGGTCTAGCTCTTCCGGTTACTGAGTAATGGCTCATGGGGTGAGGTAAACCTTGAGGGGGAGAGGGAGGGGTATTTTAACGGGAAGTATATATGGTATTAAGAAAAATCGAGGGGGATTAGGAGGCTAGGTTCTGGATCTGGGTCTAAGTCAGGACCAAGACTCAAGTAACTTTTTAAAGGCTTTGGGTGGGGGTAGGTGGTCAGGATATTATGCTGTTGATTAGTGTTGAGGTGGGAGGTGGGTGGCACGGGTGTGGTGAAGGGGGTTTGGTATAAAAACCAAGTTAGGTTAGGTTAGTTAGGTTTTTTTTTTTTTTTTTTATTAGTCTAGTCTTTCTACTAATATCTGTGCACCCTTTTTTTTTCTATTATTATTATTTTTTTTCCTTATGTTTATTTTCATCTAGGTTTTTTTTTTTTTTTTTTTTTTTTATATATATAATTATTATGATGGTTCCGTACTGCAGCCTTAACAATCACATACCAACTAATTATACATTGCTTTCATCGTCTTGTAGTAATGGTAGCTTGTCTTAAGTTTATCATAAGTTTATTGTTTACAATAGTATTACAATATAGAATTATTTTGAAAAATCTATATTTTGCATTGTATATCTTACAATTTATTTACAGTTTGTTACTACCCTAGCCTGTATATATATATATATGTATATATGTGTGTGACACGCATATACCTATATATATATACATATATATATATATAACATACATATTTTTGTTATATGGCTATATACTCTAATTCTAGTCTATTATGGTGCTTCCATTTTCCTTATTTATAGTTTTTAATACTAAGAGGGCGAAATTTAAAAAGTTTGATCTGCAATCGTTGTCCCCCATAATTCTACAGAGATTCTGTTTAGAAATGGTCATTCCATACTGCACCACACTCGTATCTTTTGTACAAAACGCGGACAGTCTATAATGTGTTCTATAGTTTGTTGAGCGCTGCCCATGTGCATGGGATGATGACAGCTTGAATCTAAAAGATAGGCTTTGTTGCCGCCATGTCCTGTAAATAACTGAGTTATAATATTATCCTAATGTTCTTTAATATTTATACGCTATTGTGATATTTGGGAAAAGGTTTTCGTTGTTTCGCTGGTCGCCGCCTCGTACTTGTGCTGCCATTTAAGCAAGGTGTTGTCTCTAGAGGTGCTTAGCGTACGACAAAGGGAACAAATCATATGCTTTCGCTTTTTCTTAGTGGCGGCATATTTGGCAAGTTCATCTGCTCTTTCATTGCCCTTGAGTCCGCAATGGGCTTTTATCCAGCACAACTCGATTTTTCCGTCAAGGCTCATATACTAAATTCGATTAAATCGATGATATTTCTGCGGCAATTGGGTTTAATGATGCAGGATTGCAGATGGTCATGATTGCTGATCTCGAATCACTGAGTATATTTGCCTTGTAGCACTTCACTTGTTATATTTGACAGCTTTAAGAATAGCCACTAGCTCTGCTTGATATACGCTGCAGTACTCTCTAGTGAAAGTGATTTGCTTAATTTCGATCCCATTATGCCAAACTGAAATGGCTGCTCCAACTCTGTTGTTCATTTTGCTGCCATCTGTATAAATACTGGGCCAGTTATTGGATTTTATCAATGTCTTGATTTGATATTAATTTGTACAGTCTTAGTTGTCTTAGTGACGGGGTGGTAGGTCGTAAGGACTTATCTTTGTCTCTAAGTGTCTCCTGGAAGTGATTCAACGGTTTACCCAACTCGTATATTTCTGCGTTTTCTTTGACTCGTAGGGCTAGTGGAATAATTTTGGCTAGGAGCGCCAGAGACCAATGAGATGGTTTTGTGCCCTTTGCAGATACGAATACTAAACATCCGTGTGAGCCTATTGAGTATTCTGTACATATTTCTCTCCGTCGCATCTGCCCAGCAGCTGGCAGCATAATACAGTTGGTTCAACTACTGCTAAATAGATTATTCTAACAATGTCAGAGTTTAGCCCCCATTGTGCCCGTGCTGCCCTAGACACTGTCTTGTAAAGGTGACTGCTTTGTTGCAGATGGTCTAAATGGGGTTGAAATTCAGGTTTTGTCTATGATTAGCCAAGTACTTTAAGTTGATCTGTATACTTAGGTGACTTCACCCATTTGTAGTCTTGGGCAGTGATATTTGAGCTTTTTGTAATAATAGTTGTTTGTGTTTTGTAAATTTAAGTTTATGTTTTGTCCCCATTTTACTATTAATTTGAGCGCGGTGTTTACATCCTTTTCTATTTGTTGCCCATCTTTATTTGAGGCTACCATCAGTATGTCATCAGCGAAGGCCTGCACGTGGACTGCTAAGTCTTCCGTTGCCTGAAGTAGAGAATCAAGTAGGATGTTCCACAACATGGGCCCGCAAGTTGATCCTTGAATACATCCTTTATCTGTAGGTAAAGATACATTTTGCCCAGCATAGTTCAAACTGATTTTCCGGTTTGACAGATAGCTGGCGATTAGTTTTTGCATAGTTGTGTCCACTTGTTTGGTTCTGAGTTCGCTGATGATAGGGCCACCATGCGTTATCAATGCGCCCTCGATGTCTAACGACACTAGTATTACTATTTCCTTATGGAGTCCATTTTAATGAGTGTTACGGTGTCATATAGCGCATCCTCTGTACTTGGGGAGTAAATCCATATTGTCTCCTGCTTAATTTTTGTTCTTTCCTAATTGCCATTGTAACCTATTTGTGAAGAGTTTTTCTATTTTGCCTAATACCGGTAACAAGCCATGGGTCTATAAGACTTAGGTTGGTGTAGTCCTTTATTAGGCTTAGGATAACTTTGATGGTGGCTCTTTCCAGTTGTTCGAAAACATCCCAATTCTAAACATTTATTATACAGGCTGTTAAAACTTCTGGGCTGTTATTGTAGGTTTCTGGCATATATCTGACGTCAGACCGTCATCCCCTGGTTTTTTTTTTGGTTCCATATTTTTGAAGATTTGTTCTATTTCAACTCTGGTAAATGGTCTTTTAATTTCAGTTGTTTGGTTATTTAATTGTAATATGTATTCTTTTGTTTTTGCCCTGATATCCTTTTGTTCTTCTGTGTCAGTACTTGTATTATCTTTTGATAAAATATTTCAGCAAGGAGGTTGCTGATTCCTTCTCTGTTAGGATGTCCCCATTTTGGTTACGCAGTAACTTGTCTTCCTCTATTCGAACAAATTTTAGTATCCGATAGGTGTATTGCCATATGCTTTCTTTTTGTTCTTTAGTACATAGATCTTTCCAACTCTTGGTTGACACATCTTCTATATTTTTTTTATATTCGTCTTTGGCTTGCAGGTATTGTTCTACGACATAGTTTCTCCTATTGGGGTGTGCATTTTTAATCCTTCTCCTGAGTCTAATCATTTCTTCTTTTGCCTTGTAATTCTTCATTCCACCATTTTGCTGCTTTTGTTATCCGTTTGTTTTCAATTTTCGGAATGGACTTGTTACATGCTGTGATTATGCTTTCTGTGTATTCATTGACAGCTTGATCTATTTCTTGTTTTGACTTGATCTTTACAATCTTTTCTTGGGTTAAATTGTTGCTATCCAGTGCTTTCTCTAATTCGATTCTGAAGTGACTCCAGTCTGCTTTCCTGGTATTATATTTTCTAGTACTATTGATTTCAAGTTTCTCAGATGTACTAGGGGTTGACAAGTTGTATAGAATTGGTTTGTGACTAGAAATTGTGCAGAACGAATCGTCAACCCTCCAATTTGTTATTTTGTGTAAGAGCGAGGTTGTGCAAGTGGTGATGTCAATTATGCTGGAGCAAAGGGTCCCCATTCTGTAAACACTGAAGGTAGGGTGTTTTCCTGTGTTTAATATTTCTAGGTTGAGTTCAGCCACGGTTTCCATTATCAATGCTCCTCTTTTGTCGTCAGCCTTGCATCCCCACCAGATACTGCTTGCATTCGCGTCACCTCCGATAATAATATCATCTGTATTCATGGCTTCTACAATTCTCTTCAATGTTGACATGTCTTCTTCGATGTTGCCTTTTTCATGTAAATAAATACTAACAAAACCTATTTTATAACTACCTATTCTTAATTCTACACCTACAATATCTTCGGTTAACATACTAGGATTCATTGTGAACTGGATATTAGGATCTGTGACAACGATTGCTGATCTCACTGGCTTGGTTAAATCATGACTAATTTTCTGAATAACGCGATACTGTGAACCCACGGTTATGTGCCTTAGCTCCAACATAGGTTCCTGCATTATTACCGAGGCCCTGATGCGCCACACCAAGTGCAGCCGCGCGGCCACGATCAAGATTATACTGTACGATTTTAATATTTTGCCATCGCCGGAAGGGCTTAAAGTTACTGTTTGATTACTTGAATCGTCTTACTTCAACAGTATGAAACGGAGCTTGCTATCTTGTCCCATTTTGCCATTCTGGGCACTCAGGCTATATGCAGGATGTGTGCAATTTTCTTTCCTGATGTCTTACAGTTTGTGCACACGGGTGCAGAGCTCCTGTTGGGACAAGCCCTCGTGTCGTGACTACCAGAGCAGTACCCACAGTTCAAACTGTTTGTACAGTCCTTGCCTTATGGCTGAATCCTAGGCACTGTAACATTGGGTTATTGGGGACTGGTCTATGCAGGGATTACCAGCCAATACGAAGCTTTTGGTCTTTTAGGGACCACATTGGTGATGAAACTCCACTATGACATTAGTCAAATCGCTCGTTCTCCCTTTGTCCTTCGGAGAATTTAGCGTTTCTGTTCATCATTCAGATTAGAAATTAGTTTGGAGTTTTGGGTCATTATTGCTTTAACCAGTTTGTCATTATTAAGGTCATTTGTTACTCCTATAAGGCGCAACTGTGGATGTTTAACGGATGGTGTTGATACCGTTATCTTATTGCATGTATCTCTTATTGCTGTTTTTAGTATTTGTCGATCCTGGTGGGAATCGTATTAATGACTACTCTGATTCCTGAGTTTTGTAATTTTGTTTACCCGCACGCCAAGTTCCACAGGGTCGACATCTTTCTAATTTGTTTCATAATTTCATCGCACGTCGATCGTGGGTCAATGGACTCAAGAATCATAGCGTATCGGGTGTCCCAGTTGTTTCTGGTGTAAGTCAGTTTGTGTGAATTAGGCTTGATTGCCATGGTTTGTGGCGATGTTGTATTAACATCGTTCATATTTCCGTTTTATTGTGAATCTCATCATATTCTCTTCTTAGCTCATCTACTCTCTCTTTGATATCAGCCATAGTAGTTCAGTGCCCAGTCCCAGGTTTCTGGATTACAGTTTGAGCAGTGTTACTTTTTAGTTCATTGATCTCTAATAGAAGTGTTTGATCATGTGAATAATCGGTTGCATCACTGCTTCAAGATCATCTCGTATGGCACAACTTGTTTGTTTGGAGGGTGGTTGTTTTGTTGCAGTGTTAGTATCATCTCTTGGTTTCTTGTAGATGATTCATAATTGCTCCGATGCGGGGGTCTTCTTGATTTATGTTCAGTCTGGGCTGGTGTCTGAGAGTCAATGTGAAGTTTGGTTAGTTCGTTAACTCAAGCATAAGCTCTAAGCTGATCGGCCATGTCTGTAACTTTTTCAGTCAGGTTAGTGAAGTTTCCATTACAAGACTCGTGATGTGTAGTCAAACCACTCAGTTAATTAATTGTGTCTGGATTTGCTACTAGATCCTGCACCTCTCCTTCAATTTTGATGATGTCTTTAATGGTTCATCCATCTCAAAGTTTAGCCAGCTGCGAATTGCCTCAACAGCCTTCCTGTGGTTGTTATAGCCTCATACGTTTCTTTATCATGTTGTAATGAGATACTTGTATTTCCGTGTTGTTATGGGCCCTTTCGATTCTAACTAACTTTCGCCGCACGACTTTTTCCTGCTCCAGAGCTAGCCGGTGACGTGAGCGGGAATCAGAAAGCGACAGCAACCGTCTGTACAGACCTTGGAGACAGTCGTGTACCCGCCTTGCACTCCCGCTTCATATTACCCGCTTTCTCGGCTTTTCCGGAAAGCAAGAATTCGTTAGCACGTTGAGTAGCAAGGTCCATAGAGATACCAGCGCTTGAAAGATGGAGGAGTATGCTAGACCTTCTACTATTGCTACTAATGATGCTGTCGCCCGGACCAGTCGTCATCCGTTTCTCGGGTCGGTTTGCACTGGCCCAAAGTTTCTAGTTCCTTCTCCATGTCCATTGTCAGTGAACTACGCCCTCCGACTCAGCCTTCTTCTGCTGTGACAAGCTGTTTTATAAGGTCACTCTCACCTGGGTGTTTTACTGGTCAGCACAAGGCTGGCTGTTTCAGGGCACGGTTCACTGACGGAGTAACCTCTGGTAAATGGGATATCCTCTGTTGTTTTGCTAGACGTGGCTGCGTTCTGTATGAGGACCTTTTGCGTAAAGCCGTACTGAGAGTTGGACTAGCGGGCCCTGTTTGTCCTAGATACCCTTGATTTGGTCGAGCCAGCAACTGATGGTTGACTTACTGACATTATTATGTTTTTCGAGATCAAGCGGTATTAATGTAACTTGTATTGGTGGAAAGCCTGTCTGAGCTCAAGTTGTTTAAGCCCAAACACGACCGGATTTGATTGAATAGTGTCGGAGCTGTGAAGGTTTAAAATTTTCCAATATGGCCGACCGTAGTTCTGTTTTTGCTCTAGATCGGTTATTAATGCGTAAAAATGCTTCGAGCTTGGGCTTAATTTGTAAGGAATGAGATGGGCTGTGTGTTCCTGTCAGTTGTGGCCACCTACAAGTGAGATGCTGCCTGGTTATAGATTTGGCTCCTTCAGGCAACCCTGATCAAAATGAGGCCAAGCACGACCCTCCCCGGCCAACTAGTTCGCGAGAAATTTAGCAAAACAAATTTCCAATATGGCGGCCAATTTTGATTAATTTCTCTAACTTTAGAACGCTGAACGGTAACCAGATCGTGTTTGGGCTCTATGGATAGCTCTAGGTAAGGATATTGTGACTATACTTAGCAATAAAACAAATTATTAATTATTTTCAATATATAGCCGAAATAATCTAAAAAATAAGAAAATTTAATATCTCCAAAACTAGTGCGAATTTTTAAATTCTAGAAACAACAATATTCTAAGGATTTATAGTTCTATCTTTAATTTGATTTCAAAATAGCTACAGAGGTCCAGAAGTGGGAGCACGTGGAAGTGTTAAATTTTTTTACGTTAAAACTTAAAAACTACTTATTAGAAAAATCTAAATTTTCATATATACATTAACTATATTTCTCTTAACCCAATTTCGTTATAAAACTAGGGGTTTTCAATTGCGTTTATGAGTAATTTAATTAAAAGTTTTTTCAAAATTTAAAAGTTCAATATTTTTTTAGCCACTTAACTTAAAATAGTTCCAAAAACTGATCCCGGCTCCTCACTGCGTTTGCTAACAGAATACAACTTCAAAAGTAGCCGCACGATTCTGCATCACAGAACACGTGCCCACGTGGTACTTGTTTTTTTGCGGTTTTCTCCGAAACTATTATTCACAAAAAACTCAAATTTTGCACATATGTAGAGGTCAGTAATGACTTCAAATCCACACTATAAAAATTAGGGGTCTTCACTTTAGATTTTGAGTAATTTAAGTATCAAATTTTGACAAAATTTAAAAGTTTAATAATTTTTTACCCACTTAACTTATAAAAGTTTCGAAAATTGTTTCAGCCTCCTCTGCGCGTATGCTACCAGAATGCGACTTCAAAAGTAGCCGCACAGTTCTGCATCACTAAACACGTGCCCACGTGGCACTTGTTTTTTTACGTTTTTCTCCGAAACTATACTTCAGAAAAATCTCAACTTTTGCACATATGTGGGGGCCAATAACAGCTTCAAAGCCACATTCTAAAAAGTTAGGGTAAAAGCGCTTAATCGCACAGCGTTTCACTTCAAAGATTTTTCACTTTTTGAAAATCACTTTTTTCCCAATAACTTTTTTACCACAGCTCCGATTTTCTAGCGGTTTTCACTTCCTTCAACCGCGAGTCAAGACGCAACTTTTGGTATGTCGCACACCGAAATCGGACTTAAAAACCTATTTTTCCGAATTTTTAATCGCGGAACGACTCAAAAACGTGGCGTTCGGGACGGCAGTTGACACGGAACTCCGGGTTAGGTTAGGTTAGGTTAGGTTAGGTTTTTTTTTTTTTTTTTTTTTTTTTTTTTTTTTTTAATTCTACCTCCAACATTATCGGAGCCTATTTCAGCTGTTTCTTCATACCAGTTCTCGCTTCTATGCTTCTCGTACTTTCATTCTACATACCAGTTCTTTCTTGCATCCATCGTCTTTCTTTCTACTAAGGGTGGGATTCCCTTCTATCTATTCTTTATTATCTAATCTAACTATATTCTTATTTCTATTCTTTTCCTTCTTTTCCACTGCTGGGCATTATTTCAGGGAAGTAAATGTACACAACCTAATCTATTTTATTCTTTCTACTGCTTACTTGCTAACAATATTTTAATCTACTACAGTATTATGCTTATAAGTAATATACATCAATATATTAATACAGCATACTTTCTTAACTACTTTTATTTTATAATTACTTTTCTCGCTATTCTTACGCAATAATCTAGAAATACATTTCTTTGATCACTCTCCATGATATCCTTCACAGTTTCAGCCATTATTTTGGTTTTCATCTTACTCTCAACTTCAAAACGTTCTATACCAAAGATGGGGCATTCTAACACTATGTGAGGGATTGACCTGGTATCGCAGGTCAGAGATAATATCGATGGACTCTCTGCACTTAAAACGGTTTAAGTACTCGGAGAATCCACCGTGTCCTGTCATCACTTGTGTTTTGTAGCTGTCTATTTTAATCTTACGGACAATTCTATATGCAGTTACCGCATCCGGAAAAACATTTTGTAACTGCGGCCGTTTCACCTATCTTATATCTATGATTCCATTTGTCAAGCGTTGCCTGGCGAATGCACTGCTTGACGAATGAAACCGGACAAAGGTCAATCCGGTTTCTTCTTTCTTGCCGTTTCGCGAGTTGGTCTGCTCGTTCATTGCCTTCAAAACCTGCGTGAGCTTTTATCCAGAACAAGGTGACTACCTTGCCCTGGAGAGATATATCTTAAGATTTTCTGGCTTCTACTGCGATTGTGAAGGCAACGGGGTTCTAATTGTAAGAAGGGCGGCCATAGAATCGCTATAGATCCTGTAGGTCAAGGCGTTGTGCAAGGAATGACCTCGAGTAGCTCGGCTTATTGCTAGTAACTCAGCTTGGTAGACGGTACAGTATTTCGGCAGAGCAAGCTTGAGGGTTTTGGCCTCCACCCCGCCAGTCCATACAGATAATGCAGCGCCAACTTGCCATCAATTTTGCTCCCATCCGTGTAATATGCATATCGCAAACAACTGCATTGTTCACGTCATCCTGATTTGCCAAGCTCACGATATTCAATTCGAGACACTCGGCCGGATGTGTAGTCTCAAGTGCTGCCATACGCCTGACCTCCCCGGCCAGCACTGACTGGGGCAATCCCTCTTGGCTTGCACAATGAGGACGCCTCACGAACTCGGAGGTCAGGGGAGTATCCCAGCCAGCACCAGTGCCGAGTTCAGGAGACCGCGGTAGGCCTTACAGAGCTTTTTGGCGATGCCCCGTTGTACAGTCTGCAGCTGCTTGATGACCATTAGTTTTTCTGCAGCCGACCCCATGCTCCAGCAGCGTACAAGATGACTGGCTCCACTGTCGCCGTGTAAATGATTTTGATCACTTCCGTGAAGGCCCCAACTGACTTTTGCCGCTCCAGAGAGTTTCTTATATATGTTTATGGCTTTCCTGCAAGCGTTTGCGACGTGGGTGTTAAAGGTCAGTTTATCGTCGATGGTCATACCCAGCAATTTTATTTCCTTCGACATGCCAACTGCAACCCTCCCATGCTCAGTCGGTGTGTCGTATTTGCTTTCTGGTGATTATCATAGCGCATGTTTTGTGTGGAGCGAAGTTGCTTATTCTCGACACCCCACGACCTGACACGTTCGAGAGTTTCATTGGCACGATCCTGGACTTCTTGAGCTGTTTTGCCATCGAACACCAGCACGACATCGTCAGCAAACGCCTGACAGTAATCACCTCTGTCCGCAAGTTTTTTCAGGAGGGGATCAAGAAGGATGTTCCACAGGATAGGTCCCCCTATGGATCCCTGGACACATCCTTTGGTAGTCGCTTTCTTATACTCCTCACCGGCGTATCTGACCACCACCTCCCTGTCTCTAAGATAGCTGTCTATGACCCTCCTCAAATTGAGGGGACAATTTTCCTCAGCCAGTCGGACTCTTATTGCCGGCCACCAGGCGCTATCGAATGCTCCCTCTATGTCTAAGGATACTAGAGTTATGATTCTTTTTTCATCTAGCTTTCTACGGATATACTGAATTAGCGTATAGAGGGAGTCCTCGGTGCTTTTTTGCGGCATGAATCCATACTGGTGAGTACTAATCCTCGGCAGTAGATGGTGTTTGAGGCGGGCCATGATCATCTTTTCGTAAATCTTTCCTAGTATAGGCAACAGTCCTATCGGCCTATAGGATTTTGGCTTTGTGTAGTCATCCTGCTGGTTTTCTTAGGACGACAACTATTGCTTGTTTCCATATCTTGGGGAAGTGGTGGTATTCTAGACATATTGAGGAGCGCTAAGAATAACCTAGGTTGGGCCCTAATGGCACGGCAACATATATCGGCCGAAGCCATCCAATCCCGGTGCCTTCTTTGGGTTGAAAGACTCACTTGCTTGAGTTAATTCAAACATTGTGAACGGGGGTCATAAGAGCCATCTTGATCTGCGGCGTTCACTCTGTCGGCCTCGAGTCTTACGTAGCGATGGTGAGTATGTCTCTCTGTCGGGTACATCCTCTGGATAGAACGTTCTGGCCAGCAGTTCTACAGAGCCCTCTCGTCCAACATCCCTCCTCGCCCTCCAGTAGATCCTGTTCCTTGCGTCGTTCTTCCTATGACTCTGTATATCCCTCCCACTCCCTCTTTATCCTGCTTACAACAAAACTCTTTCCAGCTCTCTGTCTGGGCCTTCGCTGTCTCTGACTCATACTCCTTTCTGTTTCAGGTACTTTCTATGACCTTCTGCTTTCGGATTGAGCGGCCCAATTTCTGCGTTCTTCGTAGCGACGTTCTTTTTTAAGCTCCGTTTTTTGGACCACCACGGCAGTCTGATGCGTTCTTCCGCTTTTTTAGTTGGCATCGTTGATAGACAGGTTTGTTTTATTGAGTTTGTCAAATTTTTTGTAACTGTATCCAAATCGTTTATGTTGTCAATTTTATTTATATCATTTTCTGTTATTCTATTTTCTTGTAGTGATTGTCCAAGTTGCTCATGAAACTTGGACCAATCAGCTTTTTTAGTATTAAAAAGTCTTGTTGTCCTGTTTATCATTATGCCTTTCGATTTTTCTAGGCGAATCTCAAACAGTATGCCGTTGTGGTCCGAACTCATCAGGCCTTCGTTTATCCTCCAGTTGTCCACTAAAGCCAGAAGATTTGTCGAGCAGGCTGTTATGTCGACATAGCTGTGGTACCGTTTTCCTCCCCGAATGGTGTCAAAGGTCGGAATTTCCCCTACGTTGAGTATATTGAGGCCCATTTCCTCAAGAGCGCCGGACATTTCGTCACCCCTGTGATCAATTATTGGGCTACCCCACCACGAGCTTTTTGCATTAGCGTCACCTCCGATAATCCACTTGTTTGGTCCTACTAGTTGTTCTATTTTCTTCAGGTGCTCCAGGTATGGCTCAATGGGTTGATCCGGCTCAAAGTAAAGCGAGACTACTGTGATTTCCCAGGCACTGGTTTGAATCCCCACCACTACGATGTTGTCTGTGGTGAGTTTCGGATACTGCTTAACATTGAGTTGGTGGTCGAAAACAGCAATAGCCGCTTTAACAGTCCCATCTCCTTGTCCTGTGCTCTGGATGATCCGTACTCCTTGGTAGCCACGCATTACCTTGGACCCTCCCACGTATGGCTCCTGGAGAAGAGCAACAGCAGTGCCACGTTTCTGTGCCTCAAGAAGAATCTCGTTTGTGGCTAACTTCTTTCTTTGGAGGTTTGCTTGAATGAATTTATACTGGGAGGTTTCCGCTTGGTCGCCCTTAGCAGTAGGCTACAGATGATCGTGCTATCTTATCCCATTTTTGGCGAATAGGGCAATCACGGCTAAAGGCGTTATGCTCTGCCTGATCCAGTTTT
>JAGSMP010001165.1:0-97774 GCA_029286625.1 Parnassius orleans | reverse complement strand
TGCCGTTGTGGTCCGAACTCATCAGGCCTTCGTTTATCCTCCAGTTGTCCACTAAAGCCAGAAGATTTGTCGAGCAGGCTGTTATGTCGACATAGCTGTGGTACCGTTTTCTTCCCCGAATGGTGTCAAAGGTCGGAATTTCCCCTACGTTGAGTATATTGAGGCCCATTTCCTCAAGAGCGCCGGACATTTCGTCACCCCTGTGATCAATTATTGGGCTACCCCACCACGAGCTTTTTGCATTAGCGTCACCTCCGATAATCCACTTGTTTGGTCCTACTAGTTGTTCTATTTTCTTCAGGTGCTCCAGGTATGGCTCAATGGGTTGATCCGGCTCAAAGTAAAGCGAGACTACTGTGATTTCCCAGGCACTGGTTTGAATCCCCACCACTACGATGTTGTCTGTGGTGAGTTTCGGATACTGCTTAACATTGAGTTGGTGGTCGAAAACAGCAATAGCCGCTTTAACAGTCCCATCTCCTTGTCCTGTGCTCTGGATGATCCGTACTCCTTGGTAGCCACGCATTACCTTGGACCCTCCCACGTATGGCTCCTGGAGAAGAGCAACAGCAGTGCCACGTTTCTGTGCCTCAAGAAGAATCTCGTTTGTGGCTAACTTCTTTCTTTGGAGGTTTGCTTGAATGAATTTATACTGGGAGGTTTCCGCTTGGTCGCCCTTAGCAGTAGGCTACAGATGATCGTGCTATCTTATCCCATTTTTGGCGAATAGGGCAATCACGGCTAAAGGCGTTATGCTCTGCCTGATCCAGTTTTGCCCTTGTGCTCTTAATTTTGCCTAAAAGGATTATAAGATTATAGGATTTTATATCAAACTCAAACAACAGCTTAATAACTGTAAGCACAATTAGTTCTTTTAAAATTAGGAGTCGTACTTAGTATAAAAGTTTTTAAGTTAAAAAACAATGAGTAAAAAAGTTAAAATATTTGATTCATGCAGCAACGCTATTAGAAATGCTATGCTTATATATATACAAACCACTTTTTACATTTATTATTATGTATATTAAAAACATAAAGGTGGCAAAGCTATTAGTGACGACTGCAACCTGGATGACATCCAACTCTAAACGAAAAAGGCCAATCAGAATGTATTAATTACCAGAGTTAAGATTAAATAGCTTACCACAACTTCATTGCCGTAATTTTTTTGGATCTATAAACACCTTTAACCTTAGTAGCAGAAATAGGTTGGATATAGATATCTACCAGAGTCAAGTGAGCTATTAGCTTCTAAAATGCTTATGCAAAAATTATGAGCTTCTTAATATTTCAGTAGACTATGATTTCCCGTCATAGTGAAAGAATTATTTCCTTATACAAATAAGGGTATCAAAGGAGCACAGTCCACCTGATATTAAATAGATCATGTAGATCATCACCTCCATATAAGGTGTAAAATCAGATGTTTTGTCACTTGTTATACCTGAGAACTAAGATATAATGCGTCTTTACAATTTTTTAACTACTCTAAGTCAGCGTTTGACTATTATCCCACCAGTTAAAAGGATCTTCGATTCTTTTATTGAGCATGCGCAATACAGCAGAATTATGCTGTTGAGAGGTCCTTATTTGATTGTGGCTGTGCGTTTCTCCACGAGCATAACGAGTTGAAGCCTAAATCACGTTACTGAACTTTCCAAACTACTATGTTTAAATAAAACATGATCCGTACTACCCCACGGGTAGGGGTTGCTCATGGGCTGAACACCTTGCGCGGCTGGAAATCTCCTTTTTTGTTTACGGTCAAAGTGGTGATCCTAACATGATAAGAACACAGGGTGACCTGTGATGAACATGCAACCTACAATTATGTAGCGGCGCTGGTTGCGCCTCAAGCTGTACAAACCGTAGTTTAAGTCGCGCAATCAAAGTTTGCAATCAACTCTGTATATATAGAATTTGCTCTGACAAGAAGCAGTGGCCGTTTTCGGGCTAAACTTTTCCGGCGGAAAAGGAATCTCCCTTTCCTTTCCTGACCAAAGTGTTTACTACCCAACGTAACAACGCTATCTGCAAACCTTGAAACTTCAAGAATCCCTTCTATTCGCTCCCGAAAAAACATCGTCTGCAGTTTTTCAGCTTCTGCAAGCCAAACTGGATTTACGAGATTCATTGCAGTTCAATTTTCTTCAAGCTACTCTCTGCTACAGTGTTCGGAACGGCTCTGAGTACTAATTGCTCGCTTCTGCTTCCCGATATTCTTGCAGATTTACTATTTATCCCTCTTCTCGACTCACCGCCGACAAGACACTCTTGGTATTTGCAGCTTTGTGGTCCTTGCACCATCAACCTTCGATCCAAACTGTTACTATAAAAGATATTCTATTCTGTTCTACACGTGCCAATTTTCGTGTATTTTTTTAATATTCTGAAATTGCATGAAAACCTAAACAGGTGCCTTAAAATTGTATTTTCATTGGTAAATCGATACCATAATCCACAGGGCTAAAAGCAATTTATGATTCCCATAAATGTTAAAAGCAGCTTTCATTAATCTAGATAATAATATAGCTGCCATGAGTTTAGACGTGGTATGGACATACCACGAATAAGAATCAAAATGCAAATGCGTTGTCACCACTGAGGACTAAATGAGATACCGAGTTAGTAAAAAGTTAGTAAGAGTAAGCCTTCTGTTAGCGATTACTGTGAGCAGTAGAGAGTAAAAACTTTTTATTAGTGATCGATGATTGTGAGACATTTATATTATTTTTCGCAGTTGATAACTTTCTAAAATTTTCGAAAACCCAGAGTCAGAAAAACACTGTCAACTGTATTAAAATTCCGTCATTAGAAGATGATAAGTTTAAGAACTCCTATTTCTGCTTGGAGATATATTCTTAGGATTACTCTAACATAAAGGAGCAGATAGTGGGCGTTTTTATTTTAATTTTAAATTCCTTTCTATTTTGTCAGCCCACTCTGTTCAATTAACTCATATTCTACGATCCGGTCTCCATTTGTATTTCTTTTGTTAACTGAAAAGAAAGTTGCATTTTAGCCAACCCTACAGTCACTATGTTGCACAAGTAACATGTTAGGCATATTTGTTGTGTTTACAATATTTTCCTTTGATTATTACATTATTTAACTAATAACAAATATTTTAAAGTCAAAATTGAAATAGCAATCTATAAATGAATGTCCCACAGCTGGGCATGGGCCTTTCGTTTTGGGATTTTTGAAGTAGAAATAGACCGGCGCACTGTCTGTGTTTGCTGGCATGTTTACAGACTACATATGACTTCGAAATATTTATAAATTTCGACGAACCTAATTTCTCACGATGTATTTTTCACCACCGTGCTCGTGGTAATTCGAATTAAAAATTACAATGAATATTTAATTTGACCGGCGGGCATCGAACTCTGCTTTTTACCGCGTTCTTATAAAGTCACTTTCTTGTTTGTCTGTCTGTAGTTACGGGTGAAATTGCAACAAATAGCAAATTCCACCCAACGAACAGACAGACAAATTGAGCACTTTCGATGAGTTGGAGACTTGGAAATTTTGAATATAGCTCAGAATCGAATGACAATGTGGAATACAAAAATGGTATATTAATTTTTTAGTACAATATTTTTTAAATCACTTGATTATAAAACTATAGTGACAAAAAAGTTATAAGCTCACCTGATGGTGAGTGGCTACTGAAGACTATGGACACCTGTAAATAACTCCAACAAAGGAGGCTAAAGATACGCTGTTACCTCTGGAGCTGAATGCTTATACTGGCTTTCATATAAAATATTTTAATTAATATATTAGATAGATATATTAGAGATAAACATTCCATGCCTCGCGCCTGTCATTATATTAGCTCTCATATCCTTTACATCGGAACACGGAAGCCTGCACTGCTTGGCGGAAGAAATAGGAAGAGGCGGTACCGACCCAGACCTGCGTAATTTTTCCAAGTTCACTACTAATATTCAGACCATATCGTCGATTAAACGGAAAAGTGACATTATTAGAAAAGAGCAAATTATACACTACAAACATTTTAAGTTTATTTATTTCTTTAATTTATTCTCCGATCTTATGTTGAATTTTAACATAAAAGTTTTATGTATCCGAAAGGTATTTAAATGCTCATTAAGAGGTGTCTACTTAATTTTAATAATATACCAAAAACATGCCATTTACAATTAGAGTGTCATTTTTCTACATAAATAAAAAAATATGTAGGTTGTACTATAAAAATTAAACACCACTGTAGCAGTAAAGAAGTTTTATTTAAGTGAAAAGTTTTCATTAAATGAGGTACTATAAAATAATAATTTTACTGAGAAATATTATAAAATAACAATCAATAGAAAACTTTGTTCCAAGAGACGTACTTCTTAGATTAGGAATGGTAATAATATTGAGATCAATCAGTTCGAACTTAAGTCTACTTATAATAACATAGAAAAGGTAATAATATACTTAAGATATAAATTCAATTTTTTAAGTACTTTATAAAAATCTAAATAATATAATTTTTATGACAGGTATTTTTATAGAAAAACCACTTACAATGGCTAACTCAAAGTATCAGTCATAACAAAAGTATTAAAACCAAACAAAGCATTTTGTAAACTTCTCAATCTTTAGTAAAATTTATCCGAACACAAAACACAAATTCTATAATTTTAAACTCTTTAATAAAATTTATAGGGATAAAATAAATCAAAATAGAAAATAAAACATTCAAAACGTTTGTCATTTCTACAGATTTTCATAAAAGCTTTTATAAAACCTGAGAATGATATTTTATTTACTAATGTAAGTATACCTGCTTTTTATTATTAGACACAGTCAGTTTTTCTGAGTATAGTGGTTGAAATTGTGGAGACAAGTTTGTATTTTTCTTGCTTGACCGAGTTTTGATCACGACAGTCTTAAAACAATTTTCCTTAATATGAAGACTTGTAAAAAAATCTGTCATTAAACTGCTTTTCTACTCTTATAACTTTAATATCTCCCATCTTTATCTTTTCTTTATCTTCGTTCATTGTATAATTTGGTCCAATACTGTCAGCAATTTTCTTAATGTCAAAGAAGTCCTCGTGGTTTAGTTCATGGACACTGTACGGGTTTCCTTTTTTTTTAGCTGTCCTGATCAAAGTAATATATTGCTCCGGCACATAAATGGGTGCTGATTTTAAAGATCTTGAAATATTACGTTCAATTGTAGCATGCACCGAATCTCCCTCATTTTGTGGTGTCCTTTTATTAAATTTGTGCGTGATCGACTTTAAATTTTCTAAATTGTTCACAGCATAAATATACATCAATCATATACTTATTTTTTGCTGTCCACAACAATTATCGCTGTAAAATACAACTTCAAAATCTTCATTGATTTTATCCCAGGCTTTTAGATAAGACAGAAGACCCTATTTCATTTACGCCTCTTGAACCTTCTCCTTCATGCCAGACATAGCAATTTACGTCTTTTGATCCAAGTTCGTAAATGGTAAAGTTCAGAACATTAAGTTTTGAAATATAATAAAAATAGAAACGTCACCTCTCGGCATGGCATTACGGACTGTAAATCATAGACAGCTGTAATAAATTTTCATTAGAATTTTCTTTATCTAACTCTTTTCTCTTCTCACTAGTTCTTTTCTTCAAGATGAGAGTCATAGTTGGCTTAAAAGGCTCTTTATCTTCCGCGTTGTTGTACTGCACAATCCTCACATTGGTCCTTCTTGGGAGACCAAATGAAATATGTACTCTTTGGTAAATATATTGTAATATATTTGATAGTCAGCGTGAGGAACCTTTTCTATGACATTTTGCAACATAATCTCTATGTAATTGCGCAATAGACAAACCTCCTTCAATGTACTCTCGACTGCTACTAGCTCGACAGTAGTGACTATCTATTCTAGGAATAGAATTAATATGCGCTCTTATTCCATTTATAATAGCAGTATCAAGCTTTTTGTGGTTCCCATGCTTCCCTCTTTTTTCATCTTTCAAAAACCCTCCAATTTCAGAGTTTTGCATAGATATTACCGTTCTTATTGGTCTGTCAGATATACCTAATGTATTTTTAAAAAATGTCTTACAAACTCGTATTTGTTCTCTGTCTATTTCAAAATAAAATGCATGGTTATAGTCTTTTCTTGTACTTCCCTCGCGAATATAACGATACTTGGGTTTTATCGCAGTTACATGTTTATTAATAAATTGACGCTGTTTTTCTAAATCTTCCAACATCCAGTAACTTACGAAAATCAATCGACGCTTTTCCTCACTAATTTTGTCAGAACACTTGAGCTTACCTATCAGAACATGCTTGCTTCATTTCTTTTTCTTTCATTGTTTTTTTTGACTTAGATGTAGATACATAAGCTTTTCCAGCGTTTCTCAATAGTTTAGCTTTATTTTTTCTCCATTCTTCAGGTATAGCTTTTCTTTTTCTTCCTTTTTGGTTTTCTTGTTCAACTTCAACTATTTCTGGTTGCTTTTCATTTGTTGCAACTGTTTCGTCTTCCGAAGATGTTGAGGAAAGTGCCAGATCCTCCACAAGAAATCAGGGTCATTATGTATGTCGTCAGACGAAAAATCTTTTGACTATCGGGGTATTCAGAGTTAGAAGAACTATCATCATCATTTGATTCTGGTATTATTTTGTTAAAGATGATAGTGGATGGTAAGATAGTAGGATGTTAGCACTTTCTATTGACTCTGGATCGCTTTCAACATATTCCACATCGATTCTGCTCGGTCCAGGTTGATTATTCCGCATATCGAGCATAATCTCTGAGTTCGAAAATCATTATTAGAAAGAGGAATCTCAATATTGCTATTTAAACTAATTAAAGGACTTCGTATGCGTTTTAATTTTAACGGTTCTTGCTCCATGTCGATTAAGTCACATATTTTAGATGAAGAAGCTTGGATTGCTGGATCTTTATTTTCTATTGCAGAAGAATGCGCTGAATTGGCTCTAAATGTGAAGTAAGTTCTATCAATCCAGAAGATGTTTCAGGTGGAGTCGTTTTATACGGTGATCTGGGGCAATTTTATCGACATTTGATTATAAGAATTGGGCTTTAGACGGTCAACAAATACAATGAATGCAAAAAAACATATGATAAATACCAAAACTAACATCAAATGTCAACACCAACGTCAATGCGGGCGGAACACAACCATTGGCAACAGACGCGGTAAACGGCTGTTTGTCTCTGAACATTTTGACAATTCGGCCAGGTATAATTTGCAGCCTTCGCAACACGGCGCCATCTGTAGCCTGTAATGTTGAGGACTGGCTATAAAAATATTAAGAAAGTTGAGACCATTGTCGCTATCTTCGCCGGTCAGCTCAGTGCCGAAATTAAATCTTCGGGCGTTGAACGCAACGAACCAGATTGCGATTCTCCGCGCAGATAAAGGTAATGTGGTTAATGGATACGTCGGATTACAATTCTAAAATAACAACTTTTATCGGATGATTACGGCCTGTCAGGTCAATGAACTGTGCGCTTGAAACAACTGGCGATCTGAATCTGAACGTCAGTTCGACCTGCGTGCGAAGATGTATGGTGCAAAATACACAACCGGGCGCTCGGCCGTCGGTAATCATCAGATCGCCAACACAGATGGCTGGCTCAACTGCTGCTCACCACTCAGAGGACGCAAACGCACAAGGGTTCATACCATTTTGTTGAGTGAGATAATGTCTTGCAATGAAACTATGGTCAGTTTTGTTCATCTCTGTTACTGCACCTGTTGGACTGCATCTCAATTGTAAAGGAAAGAAAAACATGCCAGCAGAATATGCAGTACTGCAGACACCTTGTCTGACTATAAGGGCTGCAAGGAAGATGATGCAATGGGCTCACAGCTCATCGCCGATCATGGAGGACTTTGAGGAAGCACCGTGCTCAGGTTCTGGCGTCGCAATTTCCATCCAACAAAGTAATTTAAATTATTCCCCGGTAAATGAAACAGGCAACTCATGGGTGTGTGGTCGAACTCTGGCTGTTGCCGGGTCACACCGTGTATGGAAAGCCTACAACAGATGGTGAATCCCATCATCGCGGTTGGCCGTGGGCAAATCTGCAGAGGCACGAGGGATCTGTGGCAACACCTGGCCGCTCGGCACGTCAGTGGGTTCTGCGACAGGCAACCGGATCCCGCCCATCGTGGGAGCCGGCCACGGGCGTGCTGCTGTACTGTCAGGAGGTGTCTGGTGGATGACTGAACGACTTCTATAAGCATTCAACCGCCGGGTAATCGGGATCTCCTAAGCAAATCAAGTGGAGTGAATGTGGTCTCTCATATAGGAAGATCATGCTTCCCGCGTAGGAACCATAACGATCGGCGATCCGGTCACGGTTTGATCGCCGGGCCTGACAAACCAGATTCTCGCGAGGGGTCCTGCCAAGGATGATACCAGGCTGGCATCCTAACAATAGAGTACTACCACCTGCTTGGGATCCTGTAATGTAAAATTAAAACTAAACCCAAGCTACCACTGCAAGCTTCAAGACACAGTTATTCATGCGTAGATCGGACCAAAATTAATAATTAAAAAGCTGATACTCCTTATTAACTTTGACATTGGGACATCAATCACCTCAGTCCCCGCTGACCATGGTGCTGTAAAGCCGGCGTCGGGAAAATAAAATTAATTAAACGCGATATAATCCGTAAAAATATTAATATAAAAAATAAGTACAGAAAGTTCTTGCAAAATCCAAGAATATTATTGTCCAAATTTTTGACGTAATGTTTATATTTACAGATGTTAAAAACGGATAAGACTGAATAATTATAATGATTTCTTATATTTACGCGAACACTACTTTATTTATAAATAAATCTATAAAATGTTACTATAATATTTAGAGAAACAGTAAAGTCTCATTAAACAAAAAAAAAATACAATCATACTTTAATAATAAAAAAATAAAAAAAAACAATAGCGTCTCCACAAATGGAACAGAATCAACGCATATACCTCGAACAATGACGACTTATTTTATTACGACTTAATTTAAAAATACTTTTACGATGATTTCGTGACAAAATATCAGTAATTACAATACAGTTATAACAATTAAATAATGTTTGATATTAACATACTTACCGAAAATATGAAATTCCATTCTTTTAGCGTCCTGGATCTGTGATTTTTCACTTTTTAAACGAGCACTGAGGCATGTTTACCGTCGGAGCATTCGATGCTACTGGATTAAAAGTACCCATATGTCCGAGTTGGTACACATTCGTTTAGGCCATTTTTGTCACTGATTGTGTATCTAGTTTTTATTAGTGATCGATGATTGTGAGACATTTATATTACGTTTTCGCAGTTGATAACTTTCTAAAATTTTCGAAAGCCCAGAGTCAGAAAACACTGTCAACTGTATTTAAGATTCCGTCATTAGAAGATGATAAGTCTTTCAGAACTCCTTAGTTCTGCTTGGAGATATATTTTTAGGATTACTCTAACATAAAGGAGCATATAGTGGGCGTTTTATTTTTATTTTAAATTCCTTTCTATATTTTGTCAACCCACTCTGTTCCAATTAACTCATATTCTACGATCCGGTCTCCATTTGTATTTCTTTGTTAACTAAAAGAAAGTTGCATTTTTTAATACTCACAGTCACTATGCTGCACAAGTAACATGTTAGGCATATTTGTTATGCTTACAATATTTTCCTAAAGTACCGTGGACATGAATTCATGTCCAGATTTTTCATGACCGTTGATGATGTTGATGTCCACATTACGTGCTGCTATTTTCGTCTTAAATAATATAAAATACATTATATTTTCAATTAAAAACTATTTCATTCGATTCTGAACGAACTAAAGAGTAAAGCCAAGTTTTATACTCACTCGGCTACATAGACAAATTAAAATAATAGACAGTCACTTTCGGGTAGTTGGTGATGTTAGTTGCGTAATTGTTTCTTTTTTGTGTTTGTGATTTTGTTGGATTTTCTTACAAAACTGGTAAGAAATTAACAATCTTTACTAGATAATGTTTTGAATGATTTAAGTTACAACAACAGTAAATTTTTGTGTTTCAATTGATAAAAAACAAAACACCTCTACGCGAACAATTTATAACGGTCAAGATAAAAAAAGATCTACCTTCTGAAATATTTAGCTTTATTATATATAGTTTATTGCATGTATGTATATTTATAAATAAAAACGTTATTTCTAAATGTTATATCTATATCATTGTATAAAAAAATTAAGGAAGACGCTATAATATTTTTAGAAAAATTTTTGAAAATGAGGTAAAAAAACGCGTCTAAACTGTTTATGGTTGAACTTTAAGCAAATTTGCAGTGAAAAAGTAGAATTATTATAATAATTACATGCGTAATTTCAGTTCATTTTAGGAAGAGCATGTTATATAGATTATGAGAACATAAAAATAAATAAAAATTTTTTTTCATTCAACAAACCAAATCTATTGGTAAATACTTTTCATGGTCCCTTAGAAACAAAGAGCTATACAAAACTAAATAAACATCTCAATGTTATTGTTATTGTTTCTATTCATATACAATCTTATCGGCTTTCAAGAACTGTAACTAGAACTTCTTAAACCTAAACAAACAGGGTGACAAAAAAAAGGTTGATTTAAGTGCCGGCGCCGTAATTATTTCAAGTGGCCGGTACTAGGGCCATTTTTTTAGGAGCCGGATAATGAAAGGTTAATTGCTAATAACAAATATTTTTAAGTCGAAATTGAAATAGCAATCTATAAATTAATGTCCCACAGCTGAGCATGGGCCTCCTTTCGTTTTTGAGATTTTTGAAATAGGAAATAGACCGGCGCACTGTCTGTGTGTGGCGCGTGTTTACAGACTACATATGACTGAAATACTTATAAATTTCTTGGACGAACCTAATTTTCTCACGATGTATTTTTTCACCGCCGTGCTCGTGGTAATTCGGAATTAAAATTACAATAAATAATTTCGTTGGGGCCGGCGGGCATCGAACTCTGCTTTTACCGCATTTTATAAAGTCACTTTCTTGTTTGTCTGTCTGTCGTTGCGGGTGGAATCTTGCAACTCAAATTTCGAGCACTTCTCGATGAGTTGGAGACTTGAAATTTTGAATATAGCTCAGAATCGGATGACAACAGGAATATAAAAAGTGGTATATTAATTTTTTAGTACAATTTTTTTTCACTTGTTTATAAAACTGAAGTGACAAACAAAGTTATAAGCTCACCTGATGGTGAGTGGCTACTGCAGACTAAGGACACCTGTAAATAACTCCAACAAAGGAGGCTAAAGATACGCTGTCACCTCCGAGGACTAAGATGGAATGCTTATACTGGCTTTCTATACCCTTCAGACCAGAACGGAAAGGAATCCTACACTATAAAATATTTTAATTAAACAAAACTCATTAATGTAAATTTAATTAATATATTAGATAGATATATTAGAGAGATAGACATTCCATGCCTCGCGCCTGTCATTATATTAGCTCTATATATCCTTTACACCGGAACACGGAAGTGCCTGCACTGCTGCTTGGCGGAAGAAATAGGAAAGAGGGCGGTACCGACCCAGACCTTCTAGTTACCAAGCGTAATTTTTTCCAAGTTCACTACTAATATTCAGACCATACTGTTTCTTTAACATCTTTTTTAATTTAATAAAATTTATTCTATTGCCTTTAACGAAAAAATAAGTAAACAAATCCGTACTGAAGTTAAGCATGAATAAGTACGAACATTTTTCAATTTAATGTGCTCTTTTACTCTAGAATTTAAAGACAAGATTGACATTATTTAACAAAGCACGATAAGAGATAGAACAATCCCCCTTTAATGAGTCAAGTAGTCTTGTTCACAGAGTCTAGTCAAGATAAACGATGAGTTTGTTATTTAGTGGCCTATACAAATTAAATACAACTATTTGCGAGCAATTTTACGTCTATGTAGTTTTGTTTCACTATCGGTGAATTTCACACATAGCAAATTCTAAACTGCTATACAAAGTTCCAGGATATCACCTACAAAGTAATAAGTAGTAATAAGTAAAAGAAGAAGGAACTACATAATATCTGACATGTTGTTTAAAGTTTACATCTATATCGAACTGAGAAAAAATATAATATATTAGTACAAGTGAAAGATCTTTAAAAGCTCTTTCTAATAACCACTACCATATAATATTATCACATTTATCTCGTATGTGTCGTAAGAGGTGATAGATGGGAATGAAGCAGTAGATGGACAGCAGTATCTTTCTGGTAACAACTCGAAATAATGAAAATCTGCGGTTGCCAACCAGCGTGGCAATGGGGCGGTCTATGTTCAGCAGTGGACTTTTAATAGATGTAATTAAATTTTTTTATAGGATAGGGTGACAAACGAGCACACAGTCCACCTGATGGTAAGTGGTTGCTGTGACCATAGACATCTACATCTATCTTCAATAAAGAATCAAAATGCAGATGCGTTGTCACCGTGAGGACTAAGATGGAATGCCTCTTTCCAGTAAAAGGGTCTCCGGTTCTCTACACTCACCATACGAAACACAGCAGTGTTAAGCTGCTATTTTACGCTGGTATTCTGTGAGAGCGTGGTCCTTCCCCAGTCGAGCCGACCCATTCGTACCAACTATACTACTAATATAGCTGCAGCATGGCCTACCACGTAAAATTAAATTAATGAATGAGCTCTATATGTCTCCTTTTTGCTAGCGACCTCAAACTACAGCTGTACTTACTTGAATCCTGCATCTCTATACCTAGTGATTCAAATTAAGTACTAATTACCTGTCAAGTGGCAATTGGTCTTAACATCAAACTTTATATTAAGTGTTGGTGGAATTTTCCATACAAAATTAATAAGTAATTTCAGTTATAGACCTGCTTAATAGGAGATATTTGTCATAGCAGGCGTTCACACTCCTTTGAGACTAGTCGCCGTGTTAGGTCACGGTCTTTTAGTCTGGAGAACATTATGGAATATATGTAATATAACATAAGTAAAATAAATTCCTGAAGGCTGATATCTTTTGAAGTCGGGCCTTTACGCGTAATTCAGTCTTCAGAAGCTAGTATTTGGAAAATGTATACTTTTTAATTTTTGAAGTCAGGTTTTTATATAAAGATTAATTATATTTTAAGTATATATTCAAATCAAAATATTATCGTAAATCTTTTAAACTTAAACAAACGCTTAAGACGAATTAAAAAATATGTTTTGACCTTAATTACACTACATTAATAGCAACGAAGCGTCATTTGCAAAATTAAAAGCCGCTTTGTTTTCCCTAAAAAAAAGGGTCTAAGATTAGGGAAATTAACATTTCCTTAATTTATCCGCTTTTATTTTATATAGGATTTTCATTTCGTTTTTTTTTTTTGAAGTGACTAAATAAATAAAAATATTATAAAAAATATATAAATTCCTAAAAAACAACAGCTTCTTAAAGTATATACTCGTAGGATATTATAAGAGTAATATTAGTCCGTTCTTTCATATCCGCAATTTCATATCTAATCCGCATCTAAAATGCCTTTAGTGCACGACATAATACCCCAATTTTTTTAAATATTTTTAAATTATCTATTATTTGTTATTCTTAGCCGTCTTAATTTTGTTGCAAATATGTAAAGATTTGGCTGTGGAGCAGCAAACTCTTTTAAACATTTTAGAATAATTTTTGACATATTCTCCAAAAGCATCGGAAAGAATATATGTTCATTTTAAAGTTCATATAATCTTCGTCTGCTCTTATGAATTCCTACTGTCGCCCACTCATTAAATGCCTTGCGACTGCTTCTGGAGAATGTTTTAGAAGTAAATGTTTTATTAAATTCATTGCTTATAAGGGTAAATAATACTACAAATAAATAGTCTGCATTGTTCTTATAAGCGATGGAAGGTTTTTACCATATTACTTCTAAATCTCTCCAGGAGTTTTGAATTAATAGGAACAAACACAATTTTCTCAATTACCTGTTTTTTACATACTCGTGTAAGGTAATGAAACCAGTTATCCACAGTGATCTGAACTAAGTTTTTGAATTATTAATTTGTTGATTGGTGCAACACCTGTAAAAATATTATCAATACAAGTTGTGATCTACTCTCTATATCTCGTGACTGGGTAGGCTTTGTTCATTAATGAGACACAACTTGGGATTAGCTAAACGTAGATATGTCGCACATAATCCTCTAGTGTCTCAGTAACCGAGCAATAAATGTCATTTGATTCATTTACAGAAAGAAAAGAATCATCAATGGAAATCATCTATAGTATGTATGTATATGTATATAATAGGTCGGGAAAAAAGTTTCTTGGTATATTGTTTGTATAAAATTGAAGAAAAATCTCATTGGTTGTACTGTTTGTATCTGGCTGGTTTTAATATCAATACATATAGGATATTAAGAAAAATAAATATAAAAAGAAAAAACACTCCCGCCATTTTTAAATTGTTTTTCTGTCCGGCAAAATGAGTGAATCTAACGAGGAAATTCGATACATTCTGAAGTTTTATTACAAAAAGGAAAAATGTTACTCAAGCCCAAAAAATATTGTGCCGTTTATGGACCAAATGCTGTGTCAGTAAGATTAGCACAAAGTTGGTTCAAGCGTTTTCAGACCGGAATTTTGATGCCAAGATGCAGCTCGCTCTGGTCGCCATTATACGGATAAAGTCTATGCCATTTTGAAAAAAGTGGAGCAAAATCATATTATTAGTGACGACATAGCAGAGGAATTGAGGATTCTGTGAACTACGCGGTGCCTGCACCTATGCCGTTGATGGAGACTAATATTTAAAGCTAAAGGAGTCCGAGGACGGACTCCTGTCAGGAGAGGTTGTTGGAAATGATGGTAAAAAATAAAAAGAAATACGAACAAATTAAGGTAGAATGGTAATCTCCCACTTGTTTTAGCATTATAAAGTATCGCACAGGCGACTAAGAGGCATCAGTCTGTAATTATACGGGTCTCATTGTCCTTACTATGCCCGTTGGTGTATTCTACTAGTGTAGGCAAGGAAGATCGTGTTGCTGAGAGGGCTGCCCTGTGTTACATTGAGATGGGTAGTGATGCTGTTGGTTTGAATACTTTGGTGTTATCATGTAATTGGGTCCTGATAGTAAGCAGCGTTTGTTACCAGTAGTGTTCTTTTATTTAAATATTTTTGAATAATTTCTAACATCAGAAGTAGAATAGTTTCTTAATATTATTATAAACGCTAAGTAATATTATGATGGGTCTATAATCGCGTTAATTTAACGTTTAAAAAATATGTTTCTGTCTAAAAAATTTAAAACGAATGTTGGTGCTCATTTTCTAAAATTGCTTCAAAACTACTAAGCTCCGTTATTATTATAGTTATCTCTATTTTTATTTTATCAAGATATTATGTATCTTGTATATTATATTGTCTTATATATATATATATATATATATATATATATATATATATATATATATATATATATATATATATATATATATATTTGTGTATATCATGTTTATAGACACGCATTACCGGTTAAATAAATAAACTTTGTTGTGTATGTATTAAGTAATAATTTTTTATTAATCTTAACTTACATACTCCCTGCAACAGCGAATTGTTCTATTTGTTCCTGTTTCTATCAGTAGGACGTATATATGTTGTATTTTTACTTTTTTAATACACATTTAGTAAGATAGTTTCAAATTAATCTCTACATAGTATAAAACAAAGTCGCTTCCGGCCGTATGTGCGCTTAGATCGCAACTACGCAACGGATTTTAATGATTTTTTTGTGTGTTTGAATGGGTCCCTAGATGGTTTAGATCTACATTTGGACCCGTCAGGTGGCGCTGTTGTCAAGATCCTGAAATCGCCCGTGCGAAGCCGGGGCGGATCGCTGAGTTAATAATAAATTCATGTTTTTGATTAAAGAACATATTGTTGTTACATTTATTTATAATTCATCACTACCACTTGAAATTACTAACATTTTAAGGAATAATGTACGCAAAATATTAGTCCCATTAACATTAATCGTTGGTGAATAGTAAATAAATAAAAGTTACTAAATTCTTTTTTTGTTTTAATATTAAGTGTTATAGGTATACTTATGTATTATATTTTATTACTATATATTTTACGTGCACACTTTTAATCTTAAAAAATTAACTAAATATCTCCTTTTTGTCTGGATGAGAAACTGTGAGGAGACCGCCGCCCTCTGTTTCTACATTGTCTAGTTTAAGGTAAATATAAATCCATTCTATCTTAAATAAATATAGGCAAATTTTTTCATAATTCGGGCTTGTGAGACAATATCGTGTGTATAATAATATCCAATATCCTGAAATAAACAAAAATCGCTTTTATACTAACATTGCGGCAGCCATTCTCTTTCAATATTTGTTAATGATTTCATCGTCTTTGTCGTCATCAGCTTGTATTAAATCCAATGTTGGATGTGGCATTTCCCAAAAAAAAGTTATAAAGTATCTTATCTTAGATATTGCTATATGCCGTCATAATCGAAATTTTATTGTTACTTTTTATTCGCAATTGTTGTCCCCGAGACACCATGGTTTGATAGATTTTTTGCAATCACTTCATGACTGATAACTTTAATATAAAGCACGCTATGTTTTTAGCTTTACAAATGAAATGTTGAAAATATTAGTTTATCTTCATAAAAAATATACTTTTGATTTTGCCAGCAAATTATAAACGTTTATAATCGGTTATTAATCATTTATTGAAATCCTATAAAACCAAATTCAAAGTTGAACCAAAAACCTGTAATGTATTCTATAGTTAGACACGGCCCTGCTTATGAGGACAACACGTAGTGTGTTGAACTCTACCCAGTTCTAAAAACCCTCCTAAAATGAGAAACAGGCAAGAGTGGAAAGCATGTGGTTGATTTAATATTTTACTTTACAAGAATTTCATTTATTTGTCTGGTGAATTTACTTAAAATGACTGACGACTGAGCGACATTTTCAATATTTTACGGTATTTTTTTTATTTGTTGCTTAACAACTGTGATAAGTTTTAATTAATTAACGGCTTATTTGGAGCTCAATTCGAATAATGTAGATTGTTTCTTAAACAGAAATCAGGTCAAATGTTATCGCTTGTAATTATCTGGTAATTAAAATTTATATTTACTAGTCACTGTATTTTTGTTTTCACTTACAACCTGTTTTAAAATGCAAGAAGCTATGGAAGGATCGTAATCAAACCATAGGTATAATAAGATACTGCCACTTCAAGACTTTCATGACGAAATTTGTTTCATCTTAAGTCTCCATAGGATGACAAACGATAGATAGTGACGCGCTTGGCAATGGCACTACGTTCGCATAACTTAACACAAGTGGTAAAATTAATTTTTTTGTTACAAGTCAATTATTAAATAAATACGCATTATTAAGAATAACTCATAAACTACTGGTCAGATCTTGATCAAATTTATATGAGACCACATGATAAGCACCAGCTTTCAAACAAAAATAGAATCATCAAAATCAGTCACATAGAAAAAAATGGGTAACAGACATAAAAACACAGTCAATGGAGAACCTCCTCCTTTTTGAAGTCGGTTAAAAATAACTGATTAAGTCATAGGCACTGTGTTCGCATAACTTAACAAAATAACTGATTAAATCGCATGCACGACGCGACGCATAGGTAACAACAAATAATAACTCATTAGGTCATAGGCAAGACGTTAGCATAACATAATAAAATAATAACCGGTTAAGTCATAGGCTACGTTAGCATAACTTACATTTTAGCAGTCATAGGCACGACGTTAGCATTTATTAGACGCGACAGAGGCACGACGTTAGCTTGTCCGCCTTCTGCTTTTGAGAAAGAGGCACAACGTTGGCGTATCTCAATATTACTCTTTCAGAAGGGAGCACCGTTAACTATTTCTAACACATGTGTAATTACTCACTCACAAAGTAAGCATGGAGACACACCTCGTGTGGAGGCTAAAGTAACGTTACTGGCAATGTAACTTTCCCGTCTCGGCCCTTTCTGACCATGAAACGATAAACTCTTGTTTTCAAATCTTTACCAATTGTTATTCAACAGCACAATGGTGAGCTCTTGAACATTTCGCACAGACTAAACATTTACAGAATTGAAAACATCGTCAAAATCAGATTTTAGTATACAACGCTTCCTACTGAGTTTAAACGTCTTAGATGACACATTTTTTTCTCAGGACACTGCGCACACGGCACAGATCGTACTATACACTGAAGACACATGACACCCAGCTAAACGCGCTCCAGCGAGCGGTTCCGCTGCGTTCGCGCCAGCAAGCAGTCTCACTGCACTCGCGCCAGCGAGCTGTCACGCCGCACCAGTGCCAGTAAGTCGCTGCGCCGCACCAGCGTCACAGAGCCGCTGCGCTGCACCAGCGTCAGGCCCACCGCTGCACTCGCGCAGCCAGGCTGTCCGAACGCCAACATTGTAGGAACAGTTTTAATGTAACATTTAGAGTACACCACGGTAAAAGCAGAACATAGAAACCAGCCAGAGTGATGCACAAGCGTGCGCCAAGTAAATCAACACAGGTCTCGCAAAATAGGTATCCAAAGTAATTTAAGATTGAAATAGATGTAAACGTTTCAGGTGCTTGAAACAAATAAATAATCTGCTTTGCAAAATTAAAAATTAAGAGAAATGAAGGTAAATGAATTGCGAACCATAGGATTCAGGGCTTGCAAAGTTCACCATTCTCTTGAGAAACTGCAACTGTGTGACATGGCTCTCACCATTGCACACATTGCAAAACAACTATGTGGAGACTGATCCCACCACATATTCCAGGAGGAGGCAACTGCGCAAGATCTACGCATTGCAAAAGGCAACTGCATGCAGAGGCGTGGCCACTACATTGCAAATATAAAAGCAACTGTATGGAAATCTCACATTGCAAAAACGGCATCACACCAATTGCAACAGTCATTTAATAGTCTCGTTCGGATAGAATATTCGCGTCACATGGCTGGAAATGTATGTAGAAAGCTGAGCAAGAGTCAGACGTCCATTTGCCGCGCCAAAACACCATGTGCTCGGCGGCCGCCCGAGTCGTAGCTCCGCAATATCAGCCAAGAAACAGCAGGCTGCAGCGGCGTAGCCTCAATTATATCAAGGCTCGGCCACACCCCTGACCATGTCCAATTAGTCGTCGACTATTTGGAGTAAACTGTAACACTTATCAACACATTAGAATACGAAAAGGCTACTTAGTTTTTCAATTCATAGCACGTTAAAGTTAATCCTTTATTTTGATACATCGCTTAAACTTCAAAATGTAGGTCACATTTCGCATGAACTACCAAATAATAACAAAACTCGAGCAAGTTAAATTTCCACTGAATGCAAACTATAACTCATCTAGAATACCTCTTTTCAATATTTCTTTCAACAATTGTTAACATATTTGGGTACGTTAAGGAATAAGAAAAGTACTTGCGGGTACCCTTAATATAAATCGAACAAAAAGATTTAACTTTTTGCTCAAAACATTTGACTTTAAACTTTTACTTAACACTTTAGTGGTACGTCAATGTCGTAAATAGGACAGCTTTCATTACAACCCCAAACATAAAAACAAAGGCATCAATGCGAAGCAAATTATAGTCTTTCACGAATGTAATGAAATTATTAAACAAAAGGATTTAACTTTTGGCTTAAAAAAATTCACTTTATACTTTTACTTTACACTTTAAAGAAACGGCCATGTCGTATGTAGGGCACCAAATTTCATTATGACATTTAACATGAAAACAAAGTCATCAGTGCGAAATGCATTATAGTCCTTCACAAACGTAATAAAATCAAAAGGATTTAACTTTTCTTAAAACATTTCACTTTAAATTTGTACTCTACACTTTGATGATACATCAATTTAATAAATAGGACAATAAATTTCATTAAGACAATTAACATAAAAACAAAACGCGAGGCACGTCATTGTTTTTCACCAACACTATTTAAAGATTATATGTGAGTGATATCAGGGACTTTATCCCACTTCTGATGTAAGAAAGTATTCCGCTTCTGATGTTAGAAATTATTTCAAAAGTATTTAAATAAAAGAACACTACTCGGTAACAAACCCTGCTTACTATCAGGACCCAATTACATGATAACACCAAAGTATTCAAACCAACAGCATCACTACCCATCTCAATGTAACACAGGCAGCCCCTCAGCAACACGATCTTCGCACTACTAGTAGAGAATACCTTGCATAGTAAGGACAATGAGACCCATATAATTACAGGACTGATGCCTCTTAGTCGCCGACATTCCGCTTGCGCCGTCGCCCCCGTGCGGTCGTGCGCTAGCGGAGTCCTCACTGACCGAGCACCCGTCCCCGTACGGTCTTCTCCCTCAGTCAGTACAGTTTCGAGGAATACGTCGTCCCGTCAGTCCCCTCAGCTAGCGCTGCCGCCCTGTGCGGTTGTATTACTAACCACTCTCCGTCCCTGTACGGTTGGTGCCCTCCACTCCGTCCCCACACACGGTCGACTTTGCCCTCCCGCTCAGCTCGCACAGCCGCCCGCGCGGTTGTGCTGCTTCGCTCGCCGTCGTGTTTCCGTGCCCACTAATGGGTTCGGGCGACAGTGGGAACCTTCCCGTCTCCGCCAGCCGCCCCCGTGTGGTTGTGTTGTGCGCCCGCGCTCACCGTTGGACGGTGAGTGCCGTCCCTCCCTGCCTCCGCCCGCTAGTGCCGCCGCCAGTTAACGCCAGTTTAACGCCGCCGGTTGCGCTGGCAGTCAGTGCTCACCGACCCCGTACGGTGAGTACATCCTTGCTCATGCGATTCCCGCTCCGACACTCCAGCACCGCCGCCCTTTGCGGCTGTGCTGGAGACCCCTTCCGTCCCTGGACGGTTGCGCTTCCCTCTCCCGAGGGAGGTCGTCTCGATTCGGCGATAAAGCCCAGTGGTGTTTAGTGGGTGGCACTTCTTCTAAGTGAGTCCCATTACCTACATCGTAGCATCACGCAGCCGGCTGCGTGGTATGCTACGACATTCTCTCCTCCCATTTCCGGAGGTGTCCTTGCATTGGGCGCAAAAAAAATCTTAGTCGCCTGTACGATACTTTATACTGCTAAAACAAGTGGGAGTTACCATTCTACCTTCATTTGTTCGTATTTCCTTTATTTTTTACCCTCATTCCCAACAATATGTTTTTTTGTTTAATGTTTTTAGACGACTTTAATTATTTTATTGGTTTTAGCATTAAATATCAACCTTTTCGAGAGAATGCGAATGACCTTTCATTTAGTTATTTCTAGAACATTTTTAATTAAATAAAACCATTATTATATCGAATACGTAAAATTATCTTTTGTAAACACAAAATTTTGACGTGCGCAATCGGTAAAGTTTAACACTGAACAAAGAACCAAAAGTTTGTAATTCTTGTGTTTTCTGTAGGATTTAAGAAATGGGCTTCCAACTCAAGTATTTTGATAATGATTTCTTATATTTACGCGAATACTACACATTTAAATAAGACTAGTTTTACAGATTTTATCGCGTCTATTAACTTATTTTATATGCCCGAAGTTTATTTTATATGAAGAGCGTCGATTCTTTACGCGTATGTGAAGAATCAACACTCTTTTTCATTTTAATAGAGAAGATGGCTGGGTGCTGGGTGCTGCTTGGGATCCTATATATAACTGCAAGACCTCAAGATACTGTAAGTTCATACTGCGTAGATCGGAACAAAAATTAATAATTTTAAGCTGGAGGTAGCCACGGTTAACTACGACATTGGGACGTCAAATACCCTCAGTCCCCCCCGTGACCATGGGTGCTGTAAAGTGCTCGAAACGTCGGGAATATAAAATGAGTTAATATACGCGATAAAATCCGTAAAACTAGTTTTATTTAAATCAAGTACTTTGAATTATGGTTCTCATTAATATTTGTATAACTTTAATTTAAACCAAACTACGATGGACTTTGAATTGATGCAACAATAACATTGCTTAACTTTCCAATAATTTAGAGAAAAGTTAACTTCTTCTTAACTTTTCCATCAATTAAAAAAACATAGAAATACATTATTTTTTATTACTTAATTTATATCTTACCTTTACCGTTACAACCTATTAAAGTCCACTGCTGAACATAGGCCTCCCCCAGTCCACTTGATTTCAAGTGACTACTGCAGCCCATGGACACTGCCACCAACTTCAAACAGATAACGACACAGACTTTCCCTCTCACCGTACTGGTTTTCTCTTAAACTTTTTCGCTGTTACAGCTTCACGACTCTGGAACACGATTCCTTTAGCAATAAGAAAATCCTTTAACAAGTGGATTTTTAAAACAAAAGTAAAAGAACATTACTTAGGCTCATCTGACACATAAATATACATATATATATAAATTCATAATATAAAATCAATAAATAAATTTAAATTTAAATTAAGAAAAGTGCAGGTAGGTTTTCACGGCACGGTTCTTTGAACGATGTCATCCGAAGGGCTCTTGTCTCTATAAATGTTCCCACGGTTTTAGAGTCTTGTGGAATATTTAGAGACGATGGCAAGAGACCCGACGTTATGAAATTGGTCCCTTGGGAGAGAGGTAAAGCCCTAGTGTAAGATGCTACTTGCGCAGACACTTTGGCGGCCTCTTATCTCAGGAAACCACGTTTAGAGCCAGGGCATCAGGGCAGCTGAACTGAGTAAGTGGCGCAAATATGAGTCTCTGATAGATGACTACATATTTGTGCCATTTGCTAGATACTATCGGTCCGTGGGGTCCACGTGCGGTGAAGTTCCTAAAGGAACTCCATCCGCGACTGGTCGTTGCTGCTGGTGATAAGAGGGCTGGTTCTTTTCTCGCTCAAAGGCTAAGTACAGCCATTCAGTCAACAACCATGTAGTGGCGGTGTCAGAATATCCAATAAATATGGAGTATATCATCGTGTGGGATGTAGTAAGAGGCGACAGAGGAAGCTAAAACAGAAGATGGACAGCATCCTCCTGAGTAACAACTCAAAATAATAAAAAAACTACGGTTGCCAACCCACCAGCCAAGCGTGGCAACTATGAGGCCATCTATGGGAGAGGTCTATGTCCAGCTGTGGATTTTTATAGGCTGTAATGGATAACATCCAAGTGTAAGTTACAATAGATATGACATGAGTCTAACTCTTCCTCCAGCTTTGGAATATTCTCGTTTGACCTCAATGTTCATGCGTTATACGTTGCCGGTATAATCGTCGTGTTGTTACCAAACCTCCACTGGAGATTCTTCAAACCCATGCCCGCCTTCTCATGACTGCATGTGTATGTTTATATGTATTATTTGTATGTATTCATATGCATTTGTGTAATTTATAAGCCTATTTTAATCATCATCTACATAAATTTATTATATTTAGTTACTTAAGTCACCATACTAATTTCTCACCACGCCATGGGTTGACTGTCAGAGATGCTAACTGTCATTAAGTCCGCCCTTTAACAACCTTTGGTTAGTACAATAAAGTTTTAAATAAAAGTAAAAATAAAAACTAAAAAATAGAACTTTTTTCCTGCTCAAAATTCAATGCACGAATTTGGTGAGAACGCAGATAGCTAAACGTAAAACGATAACTAACCTCTAACCCTCCTTATGTACAGCGGTTACTAACGTAAACCACAGATAAAATTCATGTATTTGAATTTAGAACAATAAAAACAGAAAAACAAGATAAAATGTTGCTATTATAGTTCTTCTTCATTAAGCCGCAACTCTATATGATCATTGGCTGCTGATATTGTGGAAAAACATATAACATTGAATCCTGGAATGTTGCTGCCAAAACAACATAACTAAAATGTCGTTCATGTATAATTGGCTTCAAGTGCCTCTTTTGTTTGCGAATTTTCTTCGTTATAATATACACCATTTATTTTCTAGTTGCTGTTGCCCATGCTTGTTTCCTCTGTCGCCTCTTACGACACCTACGGAATGGTATAGGGTGGTGGGATATTCTTTCCACAGCCACACAGTCGATTTAATATAAATTACTTTCTCTTTACTTTTTGTACATTGGTCCAGACCACGTCTATGTTACATAACGTATTACATTTTGGAAATTCTTTATAAATAAAATATTTTTATTAATATAATAACAGCGTATTTTTACTTAGCCATTACTCACTCCTCACACAAAAATTCAACTAATACATTAACTTAATTTAAAATTAATTTTTTACAAACGACTTCAATCTAAATTATTAAGAATAACTCAAAAACTATTGGTCAGACCTTGATCAAATTTATATTGGACCACATGGTAGCACCAGCTTTCAAATAAAAAGAATCATCGAAATCGGTTCACCCAGAAAAAGTTATGAGGTAACACACATAAAAAAAAAAGAAAAAGTAAAAAAACACAGTCAATTGAGTACCGTCTCCTTTTGAAGTCGGTAAAAATTATAAAGTAGATTATCTACTTTTAAGCTATATTATATAAAATATATTTTCAGAAAATAAGTATGTATGTTATTGTCTTCAGATTTATACCATATTTGATATTATAACATTATATCGGATAATGGTTAGTTGAATTATAAAAATATAGTCTTATATAAATGGCTTCATTCAAGCTCATGGGAAGCTCATTTGTCGACGCCGAATCATTATAAATTTATGATTTCAAGAGTAAAAGAGTTGAAGAATTACAGGCTGTGAGGCATCTTAGTCTTCAGTGGTGACAACACATCTGTGGTATTTTAATTTCTTTTGGCGTTTGGGCCTGCACCTCTTAACATGAAGTGTTCATGGGCGGTCGGTCAAAAATAATACCGTGTTTTATTTTAATTATATTCTTTATGTCTTCAAACCTCCTTATTTTGTAGGTAAATGGAAAAACAGTTATGACAAATCCATTTCATTAATAATTAAATTGTAAAATTAATATAAAATAATTTTAGTTAAATACATCATAACTCTTAAAAATCTATATCAAAGTTTTACGTGGTAGAGCCATTTTTTGGTCTAACGTGGTTCAAGTAGCTCGCTACTCTTTAGACTCTGTTTACGGCCTCGAGTTACAGGCGCGACGTTATATGTATGTATGAATATAATATTTTGGTATGATTATTTATATCTGTGTGAACCTGATTTGAAGAAATGCTGTGATCAGGATTAAGAAAGGAATGCTTCAGTGGTTTGGTCATGTAGAAAGAATGAACGAGGAAAGAGTTACAAAGCAAATTTATTGCAGATGTGAACGACAAAGTCGGGAAGACACCTAGACGAAGGTTTATTGACCAAATTGGCGATATATAAAAATGGACCAGATTAGGTATAACCGAACGAGAATGTATGGGTAGGTATATGGATGTAAAGGAGGTGAGAGAGGTGTGTCATGCCAAATGGAAGTCCGTAGTCTCTGCCTACCCCTCTGGGTGCTAGGCGTGAGAGTTTATGTAATATTATGTATGTATGTATGTATATTTATGTTAAAATAACTCAATTATAATAACCACACCTGTAAAATCACTGCAAATAAATACTTACAGTGACAATTGCACTTTGCGTGTTTCAACTACATATATTTTTAAAATATTTTTGCATTGGTGAAATATAGAACCGTGTAATGGCGATGTAAGGATATCCACTACCCTATAATCCCGTGGGTGTCGTAAGAGCCGACAGAGAAACAAATCAGGAGATGGGAAGCAGCGTCTTCCTAATAACGACTAAAAATAAAACCGCGGTTTGCCAACCGCTTGCCAACTATAAGCAAATATCCCCTATGTTTAGCTGTAACGGTAACAGTAAAAAAAGAAATATATTTAGATTATTTGACCTGTAACTATGAATAATGGTAGAATCTAAATGCAAAATAGCAATCTATAAATCACAGCTAGGCATAGGCTCCTTGAGAAAGTTATAGAGCAGAGTAAGATCCGCTCAGTGCTTTTAAAATGGAAATGAACTAACAGGTTTGTCCCACCACCCCATAGCAAAATATATTATATTCACCATAAATTATTCACATATAACATAAAAGAATGAATTCGCTTGTTTGATAATATTTTAGTAATAATAAACATACAACATAAGATCTCTGTTCTAACTTAACTCACGTCACGCTGCGTCGTTTTAATCCTTATGACACTTAGCTTACGGCATAGCAAAACACCTATGGAAAACAACACCAGGCCCTTTAAGTCTCTTAAACCCCAGCGCGGCGGAGACAATACTTCGTTCTACGTTACAATCCGTTTTGTTCAGCAACTTAAAACTACTTAAATTTAGTATAAGTTGGTAAAGATTATGTGTTTTTTTTATAAATTGACACGTTTTAGATGTAAAACACAGGCACAAGGTAGATTCCCTAACATCCAGCTAAAAACACTTCTTGCAAAACGCCAGTTACTATCACTAAAAGACCTTCATAAGAGCCTTGGTTCCTGTGGGAAAATCTGCCACTAAAAGTTTTATGCCGTGTTGTGATGGTGCCATTATTCCATTTGATCGCGAGGGTTTCATTAAAGAAAATAAATTCGAGAAATTCTTATAGACTCCGAAAATGACGAATAATTACCTTGTATATGAGTTGATACAAAATATCTAGATCGACAACAGAGAGCAGAGCCTCCTGACGGTAAGTGAATGCTGTGGCTCATATTATACAATCGCATTTATCCTCGATTTAGAATCAAAAGCTTATGCCATCAAAACACCCAGACGGAATCCCAGGCACAAAAAGTGTCTTACCATCTAGAAAAACTAGCTAACCTTGCAACAGCAGGCTTCCACTTCCTTATTAGAAATGTAAGGGTGACAATCAATCATACAATCAACCTGATGATAAGTTAATGCTGTAGACCTGATCTATCCTCGATTAAGAATCTAAATGCAAATGCATTATCTACCCTGAAGACTAAGATGGAATGTCACGTTGACAGTTAAAAGGGCCTTCTGTTTCCATCACTCACCATAATATGAAACACTGTTGATTAATTTAGCATCTATTTTATTCTGCTGTGCTGCATGTAGACCAAGGTTTTCCCCTACTGAGCCCACCTTGCTTTCTTTCGATCTTGCTGCAGTTATAATAGAGCTTCAAGGTAGTTCTATCTCATAAAAAATGTTTCGATCATTTCGGAACTCTTCGCATAGTTTCCTCCCCCCCCCCTTAACATGGTAGCGGAGTTAAATAAAACACTGCCCCAGGAGGGTACCAGCACCTCTGGTGACAGAGAATCCCTTGCTGAGCATCCACGCCCAAGCTACCCTACTCTTCCTGCTGCTCGGGGCAAGCGGGCAATGGGACATAGGCGACCCCTGCCACGCTATTCGTGAATTTCTACAACATCAGGGGACTTCATTCGATCCTTAACGCCGTCCACTACCGTATGGAGACGGCGAAGCCGGCCCTGCTCTTTCTAACCGAGACACAGGTGTTCTCTCCGGCTGATACTTCGTATCTCTTCTACCCCGGGTACAAATTTGAACACTCCTTTGTGTCCCGGGCTGGAGTTTGCGTATACGTCAGAGAAGACATATCTGTTTTCGACGCCTTGGCAGTCTTGAAAGTACGCACCTGTCCATCCTATGGCTGCGCGTAGACAACGATGACCATCCCCGTCTACAGGTGCCTCTATGGTCCCATAGCGGTAAAGCCGACACAGACCGACTCATCAACCATGTCCAAATGGCTGCAGACTCCGTGCTATAGGTCCCATCCGAGATCGTGATACTCGGTGATTTTAACGCCCACCACGCCGAATGGCTCCGGTTCCCGTTTAATCGATCATGCAGGTAGATCTGTTTATGACTTTGCCTTGGCATATGGTCTGACACAACTGCTTACTATGCCTACGCGGATCCCAGATGTAGGGGATCATGTACCTTCCTGGACCTTCTGCTGACCTTTCATCCGGACGGATATCAGGTCTCCATCGATGCTCCTCTTGGCTCTTCGGACCACTGCCTGATTCGGAGTACGGTGCAACTCACCCTCCATCGCGGTTGCGTTCTGCAGGTTGCTGTCGTGTTTGGCACTATAGGTCGGCTGATTGCGACGGGATGCGGTCTGTTTTTGCAACCTACCCTTGGGGCGGGTTTGCTTCTCGCCGGATGATCCCAACGTTATTGCTGATTCTGTCGCTGATACTTCCAGGGAATGAAACTATTATTCCATCATCTGTGGTGCCTATCGGTGGCAGAACTCAGCCATGGTTTGGTCACTCCTGCAATGTTGCATCACGCCATAAGCAGGGTGCTACCGGGCCTGGGCTGACGCAACAACGTCTCATGACGCAAACACCTTAAACACCTTTAACATCTTAAAAGAGTATAATTCCGCCTCCAGGTCCTTCAAAGTGTCATTGCGAAGGCAAAGTTCTGACTTTGTTCTCGCCAATTCTTCTGCCGATGTGCTCTGCACATCACAGGAAGAGATGATTCACTGACCCATGCCGCAAAGGAAAGCCGATCTGATAGGCTCTCTCTTTGCGTCCATCTTGACTCTCGATGACGGGGAACACCGCCGACCACCCTGTGAGAGTGTTCCATACATTGGATCACCAGTTTTCTTGCAGATCGGAGCATCAAGGTCGTAGTAGACGGTGTATGCTCCTATTACAAACCCATTAACGCTGGTGTTCCACAACGTTGCGTGCTATTACCAACGCTGTTTCTTCTGCATCTCAATGATATGTTGCAAACCGGTAACATTCATTGTTACCGGTTTGCAAGCCGTGCCAATATTTCTCAGGAAAACGTTGCCAAGTACCGGAACAAACTTATGCCTGAAGTCGAACTTTGTTGAACAAAGTCTCGGATTGGGGCGACTAAATCTGGTCCAGTTCAATCCCCAGAAGACACAAGTTTACGCGTTTATCGCTAAAAGAACCGCTTTATCGTATCTCCTCAGTGTCAGGGCACTCCTTTGTTGCCTCAGCCAGTATCAGGATCCTCAGCGTCAACAGTCAACAGGTGACGTGCAGTTTCGTGATCACTTGGAAGAAGGCTCTAAAAAGCTTGGCGTGCTCAGCAGAGAGGACAGTATTTCATGCCGGCACACCGCCTGCAACTTTACAAGGCGCAGGTTCGGCGCAATTCCTCACATGGAATATTCCCCAGTGCCAGTTCTTTCCATTTGATTGTATCTAGCGCAGAGTAGTTCGAATCGTCGTCGACCGAGCTCTTTCTGATCGGCTTGTCTTACTGGCACTGCGAAGAGATGTTGCATCTCTTTGCGTATTTTATCGCATCTACCAAAGTGCTCTGAGGGTGTTCGGACTAATTCCAGCCGCTCAGTTTCACCATCGCACATCGCGACAAAACTCGCGATACCATCCATACCATCTGGATGATTGGCGGTCCACCACTGTGCTATTTACAAGAGGTTTTCTTCATCACACAATTTCCTTGTGGAATCAACTATCAACTACCACCAGCGATTTTTCCGGACCATACGACTTAGGGACCTTCAAGAAAGAGCCTACTTCTTTTAAGGCATAAAAAATTAAATAAAGATAGATGTAGATGTCTGTGGGCCACAGCATCAACAGCATCAGGTGGACTGTGTACTCGTTTGTCATCCTTATTCTATTAAAAATCTATGGGAAATATGGGAGGATCTATATTCAGCAGTCGATATTTGATAGGCTGTAATAAATGAAAAAAAATGAATGGTTTATTTAAGAAACACACACAGATAAGAATGATCTCTTGTATTTTTAGCTAACTTCAAAAAATGGGGATGTTTACATTCGATTATATTTAATACAGATTTTTGTATGTTGTACCAATATATTCGTCAATCGTGAACCGGTTTGATGATTTTATTAGAAAATCCACACGCCAAGGGTGGGCAAAATAGAGGATGAAGTTTTTAATGTAACTATGTAGGCGACATTTTAGTTGTTACTTGAGCTAATGATATTGCTTAGTCCACTCAAAGGGTCAAAGTAATAAATTTTAATGAAAAATGTTAATAAGCCGACTTCAGAGAACTAGGAATCAAATAATAACCACATTTACAGAAGTGGGGCTGTAATTATTCTAAACACCATGTCTTAGCACCGACTTTTGAAGCTGCTACGTGGAAATTATTTGATCATTTTTAGCTCTTCGATGTCGGCTTACACTTTTAAATAACAATATAATTTTGTTATTTTTTTAGTATAAAAGTGACACAGTCCATCTAATGGTAAGTAATTAATGGTTTATAGACATCGTCATTTTTCCTCGTTTAAGAATCAAAATTTATTTATACAAATAGTTTTACACAAAATGAGTTTGTATTATATTGTAACATAATCCTATACGGCAAATTTACAGAAAATAATGTTGACAAATCATTGACTTTTCATTCTTTTGATATTTATTCAGTCGAATAGCCATTTGCCCGTCTGAAATATCGAGGCTGCCATCGTGTGTTGAGAATAGCAAAATGAATACAGGTCCGGCGTAGACGAAAGCGACGTTTTCTTATTGGATACGCTGGTTTTGCACCAACTGGTCAGTGCACTCTTTGGAGGTTGTGATAGAAGTTGCTGTACTTAGTGCACCAGCGATTTAAAATTGAAATATATTTTTGGAAGTAAAGACTAGAAATGAGTTGGAGGTCACTCGAACTTTATGCCTAGTCAGTTTGAATAGCCTATCATGTGAGGATGTCATCATGGGGTCATGGTTGAATAGGGCAAAAGTTCTCATTACACCTCCCAGGTGGTCAAAATGGCCAAAACCAAAAATAAAAAAATATTTCGGTTATAACTTCTTACTCCTTCGGAGGTTCTTACACATCTTCTCGCATCTCACTAGTTGAAATCTATACATATGTTAACGCTTTTCTTTGATTATGCTTTGCTAGATACTTAATATTTTTAAGGATTCGGGTCTTCACCCTTTTGTTATCGATGTTCCACGCATTAGAGCCAAACGGTTTTGCTTCGTCTTTATGTAATACGCAAAGGAGTGGAATAATTTGCCGGCGTCTATCTTTCCGTCCGAATACAATCTGGGCGTCTTCAAGGCAAAAGGTGAATAGCGTTTGTTACGCTAAGACAGTGCGATTTACCATCTAAGGCTACATCACCACTCACCACCAGATTGTGGTTACGCTCTGGCTTATAATAAGTAAACAAAGTTTTTATGGAATAGAGTGACAAACGAGCACACACACAGTCCACCTAATGGTAAGTGGATGCTGTATAGATATATTTATCCTCAATTAAATCAAAATGCTCATGCGTTGTCACCCTGAGGAATAAGATGGAATGTCTCGTTTCCAGTAAAAGGGTCTCCGGTTCTCTACACTCATCATAGAAACACAGCATTAGCTCTTATTTTACGCTGGTATTCCGTGAGAGCGTGGTCCTGCCCAGTCAGAGCCCACCCATTCGTGCTACAACCATAATATAGCTGCAGCGAAACCACCAAAATTAATTCATTACAATTGATTATTTTTTAAAATTAAAGTGACAAATTTTAACAGTGATACAATTACTATCATAGATGTAGACATCTGCAACCAACTTCAAACAAAACCCTACAGATGTGTTGTTACCTCTGGTGAACACGGGCGACAAAATTGTTTTTAAAACACGTACGGTGACATATGTGAACGCAGGGCATCATATGATAAGAGAAGCTCTGGCCCATTAATACGTCTACACCTATCATTGAAAAGGAATTAAAATGCAGATGTCTTGCAATGCTTAATGATTAAGGTAGAATACCCCGTTACTAGTCAAAAGGTTCTCATAATCTGCAAATGCACTGATTCTCATATCTTTCAAACTTATTCAGAACACTGCACAGCAGCAGATATACTTCGTCTTGACAGGAAGGACAAAATAAGTCCTAAAATCCAGAAATTGGTTCGATTTATTATCCTCTAGTATGTTGAAACAAAATGGCCGCTAAAAATTCATTTCAATGCTTAATGTCACATTTACTTTGTATCAATAAAAGGTTTCTCATTCAAATCTCCCAATCTAGTTTTATTCAAAATAAACGTAAAGGTATTTTGGCGTATTTCCACAAATGTTTATCTAGGTTATTCATGAAATGAAATATGACGTGGGTTCTCTACATCAAGTTGTGTCGTACATGATTTTCTGATGTCACATCGTTCCGCTTTCAAATCGATTGGAAGTTGCGATATGATTGGTACATCCGTTTCAAAGAATGATTTTTGTTGATACAAAACTTTGATTGCACACTTCTAGCCATGGATTTATATTTAACCCTTATGTTCATACTCCGGTGCCCTGCGATGTATTTTCGTGATAAAACTGACAAATAATAAAATTATTTTGAGCTCCCGGATCCTCGTTAATGGGTGAAAAGCAAACAAATCATGTATTTAAAAGTGTTTTTTATTTTTATTTTCATTGGCTTAAACTTGAACCATCGCATCATGCACCCAGAACACAGGTACCCACAACAGTATTGTATGAAATACGTTTGAAATTAATTTTGTTCAGGGATGATAATTGATTTTATTATTAAAACAGGAAATACAACACATGTTTGATTTACAAATAGTTAAATTAATAGCAATTTTGTTGTATAATTACGCATCCTTGACGATTCGTCATACGGTCTTCAATCATTGGCTTGGCAAGTTCTTCACTGAGTTTGCGTAGAAACAGACTTTGTTCCCTGTTTTCTTTTTAATCGTTTTATTATTTTCATAATAAATTAGATATGCCGCAGTGCAGCGATGTCCAATATGTTGAAGAACATTGCCATTGGTCATCTTGAACAGCGCCGCTGACTTGTATATCTTCTGAGCTTTTGGTCCATAGTGTCAACGCCAGTTTTGTATTTATTATAATAACTGATGATATCAGGCTTTCTTTGCATCATCACCCCACACATATCCGAATGCATTATCGATATCAGAATTGCTTTTTTTAGGTACGTAAGAACATATCGTTACTTTGTCGAAATCCAAAACCTGTCGAGTATTGCTCCTGACTTATTTGCTGCCGTTACCAGGGATGTATAGTTTATTTTATTTATTGTTCCAACAATGGTAGATTCCAAGATAGCAAGTGCTTTGCAATGGGTAGAGTTGTAAAAATTATCCATGCAGATATTTCTTCACTTCCTCAGTAGAGAGCCATTCCTTTACCACTCTCTCTCCTGATTTTTCATGGTATCATATTTTGCCCGTATAAATTATCCGTGTAAAGGGTAGGCGTGTTCAGTATCACAAATCCATCAGATTTTTATACTATACTTAGCTGGCTTCGAAGGTAAATACTGAGTAAATCCTGTACGACCTCGAAATGGATATAATTGTTCATCAATAGTCAAATGCAAACTCTTTTCTGGATAGTTCTTCCATTATTCCTTCCGCTTGACTCTGAATATTATAAACACGTCTGAATTTAATAGAAACTCAAACTATACTGAAGGAGCTAACATTCCCTCCACTACGCTGTAGAAACGGCGAAATTGACCTTGACTTTTTTTCTATGAAGGGACAGCTGCTGTGCTCCGAACAATTGAAATAGTGTCTACTACTTGAGGTGCCTTAACTTATTTTTCATGTTAAATACATTTTACAGCATTTTCTGTTTTAGAACTCTCTCAAATACTTAATAACAATGTATATTTTAGAGAAAAAAATTCTAAACACTTTTAGTTAATCAAAATATTAAAAAATTACAATTTCATGTATGGAAATTTGGGTACCCTGTGCCAAACGACGTTAGTAAGTTTGGGTATGAACACAAGGTTAATCCACTAACAAAAGTAATATGTTTATGTTGAACTCAACGTAATACAATTTACATTTTTTTAATAATAAAATTGAAGCGATAAACGAACAGTTCACCTGATTACCATATGTGGCTACAGCAGTTTATGGACATCTGCAACCAACTTCAAATAAAGAAGGCTAAGATGCGTTGCCTGTGATTATACTGGTTCTCTATGCACTTCATGCTGGAACTCGGCAGTGCTTGGCGGCAGAAATAGGTAATAGGGTGGTACCTACTTAGATAGACTCCTGGATGGAATAAAAAGTGTCCTACATCCTGATGTACCACTACTTTTAATTTATTACTAATAAGTTTAATATTATATTAATTTTATTTATTGTGTATTTATTTTTATAGTGTATTGAATTACTTGGCTTTTAAGAAATAATAATCTTATATTAATTTATAATCTGTCCAATTTTTATAACATTCAATTATACAATATTGATTAACATAATAAAAAAACTTGCACTAAAATCTTTCATTATTATACAAACAAAAAAGTAAGTAAATGAATCGAAAGTCGATTTTAAGGTGTCTGAGATCGATTCACTGCATTAATCCATTGCTCAAATCGATCTATACGACCCTAGTGCCATTGGTTCTGCCACCAGAGCCATTGTACTCATTGGTTTCGGGAACAGGAACGGATTCTATACATTTCCTTACAAATATCCAAAAACAAGAATGCTGGCTGCTCGCTGAATGAATATACTTACAGTAAGTGTACACCAAAACCGATTTTGTCGGCCGATGGCGGACAGAACTACGCCGACGAGTAACTTGGACATCTATGTTTGTCATGTGCTTATACTGCAACAGTGTACCACTTGTGCCGACCTTGGACATTGCCGGTATTCTGTAGTTGGCTGTGTTCCTTAACAGAGTGAAGACGCGTTTTTAAAATGAGAAATTCGAAGAAATGTATCTCTTAGAATTCATACCGCAATTTAATTCGTCGACGTCATCGTCAGACATCGGCGTATGTATAATGAAATATTTATGTATCAGCCTTATCAACTTTAATTAATTAAAACATATTATTTAGTGGCACGTAAGCATATAAAAAAAAATCTAAGCAGTTGCAACTGCGTACTACAATTAACATAGAAATAATATAATTTTTTACATAGGTGATTAACAAGAGATACAGTAATAAAGATAACAAAAGACATTGTAAAACCTTATATATTCTTAATCTATAATTATAAAACAATAATAAAACAAACAATAATAACGAAAACAAAAAGACCTTTAAAGATATTACATCTTCTTAGTCTATATAACTATAAAACTAGCAGTTAAATAACAAAAACAGTAAGTATATTGCGCGCATGGAGGAGTGTGAGATTTGGCATAAAGTTAATATGGAGTGCAGAAATATTTATAAATAATGTTACAAATACACATTTATTGTTTACCTACATACTGTGCTAAATTTGTTTATTAGAATATTTATTGTATAAAGTAACATCTTACTGTATGGTAGAATGGTTTAAAAAGCGAGCTTGACGCTTTTTGAGGAAACGACGTCGCTGCAAGCAAATACTTGCTTGCGTTGACTTTGTGCGGCGGGTTGACTACTTCCCTTAAAATGATCGAGGAGGTATTTCAGACAGGTGCTGCTTGTGGGGACTGGTCTGCTCGGGTTTACAACATATTTGTTTCCCCTTAATTTTTTTTTGTGTATATCATTGCATGGCATTAAAAACATGACGTAATAGTTTGGAAAATCCAAAAGTGCACGCCTCGTGAGCGATTCATTTAATTTTAATGAAAAAAATAAATAGTATTCCTTACTTTTAAAATATATATTATTTACGTGTTTTAAATTTGGCACTCTATTATTTTAACAGGTAGTGTCACTACAAGGAAAAATCAATAATATTAACCAAAATAAATCGATTACACAAAATATTGAATCAATAGGCTGTATGGTACATTTGTCCTTTGTCTATCAAAGGCTAAAGAAAAATATAAAGCACCTTTAAATTTTTAATAGCAATAAAACTTATAAAGTTGAAAATAATTTTATTAACACACTACGCGTATGAGCCCTTGATGGATAGATTAATTAGATTAGTTGTTCAGGAAAGAGCTAAGGGTCTGGTAACTCACCGGTCTCCGCCTTCGACTGCCTCACGCTGCTGGGGCTCGGCGAGCTGGCTGGCTGATTAGGTGACTCGAAGGATATAACCCTGTCTCCGAATAGAATAGTCCATAGGGCACAGTATCTTCGGGAATTGTTTAGTACTCGTTGGAAAATAAAAGGACACACACAATAATTTTTCGAAAGAGAAAGTTCATAACGTTTCGGCGTACGGCACAAGTCACTCCGCCGTTCGGCCAATCAGAGCAAGCGCGGCTTCGCGTAAAAAGGATTGTTACCAGACCAAGAATCAATAAATCTATTAATTTAGTAATTGTTGCCACTGAAAGTTTATAAGAAAATAAATATATAGACAATAAATATTAATTTAAAAATATGGTTCCAGTACGGAACATGCCGCTCACCTTAAAAGACGTGGAGGCTTTAACAAGTCTAAACACAAAGTAAAAGTATTGAAAAGAAAACATTGTTAAACTAACTGAATAAATAAAATAGGAAAGATTTTAAATATGGAGTTATCAGTTAACATAAATTATGAACTAGGTTGGACATTCGTAATTCACTTTATTCCAATGGAAGAGGGCAAATTTTACGACTGGACGCTTAACAAATTTGTTTCCTATTTGTAGAGTTACTACGAGTAACACTATCAGTGCCCGGATGTAATGCGTGAACTCGAGCGAGTCTCCATTGTAAGGGAGGAGATTATCTTCTCGCAGCACAACAATGCTACCTTCACGAATGGGAGTACCCGATCCGAAAACCATTTGTTAAATTGTTGAATTTCATGAAGGTACTCATGACTCCAGCGCTTCCAAAAGTGTTGAACATTCTGTTGTATCCAGCGCCACCTAGTAAGCCTACTGGCATTCGTATCGGTTAGACAAATATCCGGGATAGCAGTAACAGGTCCACCTATTAAAAATGAGAAGGTGTTAAGGGCAGGGGATCAATAGGATCTGCACTTAACACACAAAGTGGGCGCGAATTCAACACTGCCTCGATCTGACACAACAATGTATATTTCATCATAAGTCAGGTATTCGTACCATTACGCGGTAAAAGTGGTGTTTAAAGCTTTTAACCCTGCTTCAAACAATCCGCCGAAATGTGACGCATATGGGGTTGGAAATGCCATGTAATGCCTTGTTGTAAGGTTTTGTTATGAAGATGACTCTGACTGCGTCATCCCGTAAAATTGATATAAACCCTTAAGATAGTTGTCACAGCCGGTAAAATTTTTGCCGCAGTCTGATTAAATGTCGGTAAAAGGCCTCTGCGAGACGTGAAACGTCGTAACGCTGCCAGAAATGCTTCTGTAGACAATTCGGATACTATTTCTAGATGAATCGCTTTAACACTCATACATACAAACACTGCGACATAACATTTAACCACCTTCGTTTCGCACCTTATTAGCGCGCACGTAAATGGACCAGCAAAGTCTACCTGTTTTGAGAAACGGACGTTCCGGCTTCAATCTCACTGCCGGCAACGGGGCCATGCGTGGTTGGGGATGCACAGGACGCGCACGAAAACAACGAACACACCGATGCAGACGTTGTCTAATAACGTCACGACTTGAAATGATCCAGTATTTCTGTAAAGTTGATACTGAATAAATTGCGGACCTGCAAGTGAGTTATATGGGCGTCAATTAATAAGAAAGTTAAGGGATGTTTTTGGGTAATATCATTTGATGTTTGGACTCAAATGGCAGAAGGATTTATGTACGTCCACCTACACGTAAGATTTGATCTTCATCGATAAATGGATTTAATTTTCTAAGTTGGTTAGGAACCTTCCTTGTGAAAGATAATTAATCTCGTCATGAAAACTGTAATGTTGAACCTGGCGAATAAGTCTTTTAAGACAGAATCTATATTCAGAAACAGTGATATGTTGCGAATATGTATATTTTGGTTTTAATTTGTCCACTTTATGTTTTAATATATTATAAAAACGAAATACAAACGCTGTAACACTAATAAGTTTCCTTAATGAAGAAAATTTAGGTATGATTTCGACATCAAGAAGTTGTATACGCGAGCCATCGCTAGGTAGGTTATTACGTTTTTCGTCGTTCGTTTTAAAATTATTCCTTGAACAGGCCACTGGGACTCTGTCTGAGAAAGCCAGGCGGACCGAAAACCCACACGGTATTATTTTTAGTGAATATTAATGGTAACATTCCGCGTGATGGTGCATCTGCCGGGTTGTCAGCAGAGGCACATGTCTCCACTGAGCAGCAGGAATTATAGACAAAATCTCGCTTGTCCTATTCGAAATAAACGTCTTCCATTCAAGGTGGTGAGCGAAGCCACGCCAAAACGACGGAAGAATCACACCAGGCATATATATCTTCGTCCTTTATGATCATATGCTCGTTTAACCTTGACTATAAGATGGGCTAATAATAAAGCTGCCATAAGCTCCAAGCGAGGAATGGACAAACAAATGGGTAACTCGTGTTTTCGCCAGTAACAAATATGATTTAATTATACCGTTTTCTATATGACGGACATATACACATGCAGCGTAGGCCTCTCCGAGGCATCGGAAAACCGTGAAGTTGAATAATACTTTCGCGATGAGTTGGAAATATGTATCTTGGTATGGTGATGTCGGATAAGGACATCAAATCCTGAATGAAGCTATTCCAAGCGTTGATAATTTCAATAGGGGGAGGAGCATCCCAATCGACCCCGGAAATCCACAACAACTGCATTAAATGTTTTGCGTATACGGTGACCGGGATAGCCATCCCATAGGATCGTAGATCCTTGCAATCTGTGAGAATAGCTCTCTTAGTCACATTTTGTATAGAAACTGAAACACTAAAACTAAATTGATCAGACTGTGGATCCCACTGGAGACCCAAGACCTTCGTCTTCGTATCCCTTTCCATGGGTGCAACTGGAATTAGTTCCCGCTCACCGTGAGAAATTGGTGATTATACCGCCGCGAGTATCGCGGGCGAGTTACTGTGCCATTTTCGGAGTTCGAAGCCTGCTGTTTGACAAATACCTATCAGCTCTTGTTGAAGGACAAGAGCCTCAGCCTGGTCATTTGCGCCACTGACAATATCGTCGACAAAGACCTGGTCTCGAAGTACCGAGAAGCTGAGGAAATTGTTCAGCCTCATCAGCGAGCTGTTTATAACCCGAAGAGCGAGGTAGGGAGAAGAGCTAATCCCAAACGTCACGGTACGAAGACGATATTCACAAATTATGTGGTGAAGTGCGCCACAGAATGCGCTGGTAGTGTCCTATCAGACTCTTGAACCAAAATGTTCCGATACATTTGTTTTATATCGGCTGTAAGCGCGATACAATGTACGAAATAGAACAACGTCAATAATATCCTTATGCATCTTAGGACCCGTTAAAAGAATATCGTTGAGGGAAATGCCGTTGAACTTTTACATCCAGCATCAAAGACTACGCGAGTCTTGGTCGTCTCACTAGCCTCTTTAACCACGCAATGGTAAAATGTAATAGGTCGTCCCATCATTGGGAGGACTATCAACCAGCTCCATGTGGTTGAGATCCATATACTCTTGAAGGCACGAGTGATACTCGCCCTTAAGGACGGGTTTCGCTCTAATCGAGCTTCAAGTTTTAAAAGTCTAGAACGCGCAATATCCCGCGACTCACCAAGAGGTGGTGCATCGGGTTTAAACGCAGAGCAACCACGTAACGACCTGTTTGTCACGAGTATGTGTATGTGTAAATATAGACTCACATAAACTTTCCTCAGGAGTGAAGGTTTTCTTCCTTCTGTAAAGATTCTAACTCCAGAACCTATGGAGGTCAATGTCATCGGAGAATGAGCTAAGACACACCTGGATGGGAGGTAAGGTATTCGATTCGAATTGAGGTTGCCCAACAAATAACCAAGATACTATTTATAGCTATCGGTGAACTGCCCCCTTAATTACGTTACTTAATAATACATGGGAATAGTATATCCGCTCCTAGCAGCATATCAACGGGCGGTAAATGAAAATTAGGATCAGCCAGTTTTAAATTTTTTATATGTGACCACCTGTATGTGGTAAGGGCACGCTAGGCGTGCGTGAAATAAGTTTCGGCAAAATTAAATCATAGAATCCATTCCTATGGGACTCATGCATACTGTAACTACACCCTAGGTATACTGGCTATTTTCCCAATACCTAATACGGGTATACTGGCACCGCCGTTTTAAACCTAACTGATTTGTACACGATTCAGTTATAAATGAAGCCTGGCTACCCGTGTCGATTATACATCGGATCGTAGACCGCTTTTGTTTGTTTATGTATACATCGACGAGCGCCGTAGATAAGAGTACAGTTTACACATCGTACGCACACGCGCGCGCATCAGAATCAGGCGAATTCATCGACGTCGTCATACCCGAGTATCATCTGATTCTCGCTCGACTACGTGATCCGCGGGAGAGAGTGAAATAGAACTACTATCTACAATTACCGGTAGCGCTTGAGATTCAAATGAATCAAACTATGATGACGCCTATGACACGCACGACAAAACATGGACTTGCAATTTTAACATCGTGCCCCAAATTCAGGCAATTAAATTTTTACCCTTGAGAAAGGTGTACCTATCTCTAGGAGATAATTAAAAATTCAGGACATTTAGTCAACGAATGTTGAGCTTCACATTTCACGCAATGCTTAACCTTATTTTCTTGCCCGCACGTGCGAGAATCGTTTGAACAGTTCGTCGAAGTCACCTTGGTCGCGAGTACCGACGCGCCGTTGTCGCCGACGTCGACGCGCACTCTTAGGGTTCGACGACGCATAAGTTTTTTAAACCGCATCGGAAAACTCACAAGCCGAAACTTCCCGCTCAATGAATTTTATAAGACCGTCTACTTGTGGAATATCTGATGGCTACTTAAAGATAATTCGAAACGTTTACGAATGCTAATTGGTATTTTACGTAATAAAATACTGAACAATAAAAATTCCATTCCACTACAGGAAAACCCATAGCTTTAATGCCTTTATATTTTCTTGGTAGATATTCAGAAAATTACGTAACGAAATAATCGACCTTTCAGAACAACATTCAATATCCAAATACGATCAATTAGACGCGATTGAACGCTTATTGTCATAACGTGATTAAAGTGAGCCATGCCATTTGATAATTGTCGTCGGAAACAGGAATCGACTTAATTAGATTGTATGGTTCATTTTCAGGGTCAATAAGTACCTAAATTTTCTGCATTCGTAATCATCATTGTTGTGTAACAACGCACTGAATAAATCGAAATACGATCGCCAATCGGTTGAATCGCCGGAAAATGACGGTAATGGCAAAGGGTAACTTGTTAAGCGTACATATTTGAGGTTGATGAAATTTAGTACTATGAAGCATCTTGGCCTATTCTCCTTCTAAACCTTTTATCTTTACATGGGAAATAATAGTAATAGTCATTAAATTGTTTACGAATGGCCAACTGTTCCTCTTTGTCAAAATTTGTTTCAAATAAGATTTTTCTATCTTTGATTGAATTTTACTAAATTTACGTTGTTGGAAACGATATCTTTTGAACGCAAGAAATTCATCTCTGTTAGAATCTACAATTTCTAAAGTATGCTTTACCTCTTCAAGTATGCTTTACCTCTTCTAAAACGATATCGCGTTCGAAAATATCGTAGAATGCAACGATGATTCCGCCATGTTGTATTGTAAAAGGTAACGAAATGAAATATGAAACTAATGTAATTAACGAGTGGCAACAAACCCGAACAATAAAGAAAAATGCGGCTCGAATGATCAAAATTATGTTCAGGGAAAGAGCTAAGGTCTGGTAACTCACGGTCTCCGCCTTCGACTGCCTCACGCTGCTGGGGCTCGGCGAGCTGGCTGGCTGATTAGGTGACTCGAGGATATAACCCTGTCCGAATAGATAGTCCATAGGTCACTGGCACAGTATCTTCAGGGAATTGTTTAGTACTCGTTGGAAAATAAAAGGACACACACAATAATTTTTCGAAAGAGAAAAGTTCATAACGTTTCGGCGTACGCGCACAAGTGACTCCACCGTTCGGCCAATCAGACGCAAGCGCGGCTTCTAAAGGATTGTTACCAGACCAAGAATTCAATAAATCCTATTAATTTAGTAATTGTTGCCACTCGAAGTTTATAAGAAAATAAATATAGACAATAAATATTAATTCAAAAATATGGTTCCAGTACGGAACATTAGTTTTTTCTTGATATACAGCTACTCATATTATCGTATAAGTGCAAAATGGTTATGATAGAGGCATTTTAAGAATACAAAATTGCTTGACCTTGAAATGTCGAAAGTAATGCACTACCTAATAACGCTTCGCGTTATGAGGCGATACAAAGGATACCTACGGAGTTTCTTTCGCTGTTTTCCTCGAACAGAGGAACCTCATTTAAAATAGTAGTTGATTAGTAAACATATTGAGAAAAGAAATTAAATAATATTTTTATTATTTAATTTATACATTCGTACCAATATTATACACATTAATGTATGTGTGTCAAACAGTAGCACAGAATAGAATTTTTACCAAGAGTTACAGCCTATTATAGTCCACTGCTGAAATAGGCCTCCCCATAGATTGCCATAGTTGCCACACTTGGCAAGCGGGTTATAAGCCAGTTTTTATTTTATTTTTAGTCGTTACTAGGAAGACGCTGCCCATCTCCTGTTTCATTTCCCTCTGTTGCCTCTTGCGACACCCACGGGATGATATGGGGTAATGGATTTTATACATGAGTCACTCAATAAGTTTTGAGATGCTCGAAATTTAAAATGGAACGCACCGTGTTATGTTTCTAAAAAGCAAATTTATTTAAAAATATTTTTTTTACTGGAGAGGGAGGCAAACAGCATGCGGCTCACCTTCAGGTGAGCCGCATGCATTAATCACCACCAGCAGGTGGTGACTACCGCCCATGAACAACCGCAACACCAGGGCAATTGCAGATGCGTTGCCGGCCTTTTAGAAAGGAGTAGGCTCTCTCTTGAAGGTCCCTAAGTCGTATCGGTCCGGAAAAATCGCTGGTGGTAATCGATTCCAAAGGAAGTTGTGCGAGGAAGAAAACTTCTAAATCGCACAGTGGTGGACCGCCAATCATCCAGGTGGTATGCGCAATGTGCGATGGTGAAATTGAGCGGCTGCAATTGGTCCGAACAATTCTCAGAGCACTTCCGTGGTACATGCGATAAAATACGCAAAGAGATGCAACATCTCTACGCAGTGGCAGGAGTCAGCGGATCGGAAAGAACTCGGTCGTCGACATTTCGAACCGCTCTGTGCTGGATGCGGTCAAGTGGAAGGAGCTGGCACTGGGGCCCTGGCCAGAGATGGGAACAGTATTCCATGGGGCTGAACCTGCGCCTTATAAAGTTGCCACATACCTCCTTAGAACAAAGCATTTATTGAGGAATCTGGTGTTGAAACTCCAGTCACCCACCCTACAGCCCTGACTTAGCTCCTGTGATTTTGTTCCCAAGAGTCAAAGAAAAATAAAAGTTTTTTTTCGCGACGAAGAAGCCGTGGCTGCCTACGAAGAAGCAATTTCCGACCTGTCAGATCAAGACTGGCAAAAGTTTTTTCAGAGTTGGTTTAGGCGAATGGAACTTTGTATAGAGCATGATGGAGAATATTTTGAAAAGATGTGAAATAAATATTAATAGTATCTAGAATACTTTTTGTATATCTCAAAACTTATTGAGTGACCAACGTACACCGCCACTACACGGCACGACACTTTAAAATCTTACCATGAAATAATTAAACTAAAGCTGTGAATTTTGTGTTTATTTTTCAAATATTTCTTTTCAATATTCTGTGAAGTCAAGGCAAGAATGCGCTTATTTTAGTTTTGTACAATATTAAATATATTATGTTTTTTACGTATTAATGTGCATTTGAAAGTGTCCCTACAATGAGTGTAGGTAAGTCGAATACCTTCTGTAGTAATATATCTAAGCAAATTGACTTTACGTGTAACGCTTCTATATTGGTATTAACTTAGATATTACTTATAATTACATCTAATACCCCAAGGATATTTACCCTCTCGCCCTCGTCAATTAAATTGAAGTACGGAATGTGTGGGTTAGAGTTCATTGTTCCTAGTACAAAGTATTAAGTGCTCAAATACCGCAACGAAGTTATCTTGTTCCAGAAATTACCCAAAATACCCTTTTGTCCCGAAGAAAACGTCACTCAGTTCCATTATAAAGATGTTATTTTGACTTCACCTGCAACTTTGAACGTAGGTATCCACTAAAGATAGTATATAGAAAATCTCTTCTAACAAGGATGTGTCATGCACGCGGCGCCTCGTTTACATTAACGTGTACCTACATGTGTAGATAAGTGAGGCTTAAAACTTTCTCTAATGTACGAGCTATAAAGTCTACTTACGAAGCAACATTAAAGTAGAGAAAGTAAAAAAATATATTCATTATTAGATCTCAACGTTTAAAATACAATTCTTAATGAAGTGTTAATAATCACCCGAATAATGGGTATTTAATAAAAATATTAGGTGGTAAAAACCACTCAAAACGTCAGGTATAAAAAATATATCGACGTGCTCGCCGGTAAAAAATAAAAATCTGAGAAGAAACCTTCATGACTGAGGAATAAAAATATATAGAAAACGAGTAAAATCCGTCAAACGCGGTGGACCCATAGCACCATAAACCTTTCGGCGACCTTTGATGTCGCGGTGGCACCTTTGAAGGATGCGGCACGTGCCAAGACGGCGCGATACAGAGGCGACCGTATCTTAGCGAACAGACTATATACATACTAATATTTGTCATAGCTGCCACATTGGCAGGCCGGGTTAGAAACCGCATTTTTCTAATTTCTAGTTGTTAGTAGGAAGACGCTGTAGCCAATCTCCTGGATTGTCTCTCTTCGCTCCCTACGACACCCGTGGGACGATATGGGGTAGTGGATATTTTTATTCTTATACCGCCACTAAACAAGATAATTTTGTAATTTTACTTTCTACTTTTAAGTTGAAATTAAACGCGATAAATCGCGAAAAATAACATTGGCTTTTTTTAAATTAAAGTAAATATTTTGCACATCGTTGAGCTGAGTACTTTGGGCTTCTATTGTAGTAGGTCTTGGTCGAAGTAGGACGTACCTAGTCGGACAACTTGTCCTAGGTGTTGCACACTCGTCAACACCCGCGGTATGTGCCTCTGTAACATCCAAATTTGTACTGTAATAACAGACACTATTGAGGTCATTGAGCACATTGATGAAGTTGAAAATGTCGTAACTTTGTATTATTATAATTATAAAACCTAATAAATATAAACAAATATACCGTTATAAGTTTAAAACCACCTTCGATTTGGAGTGGTAAATAGTCAAAATAAACCCGTGAGCTTAATAGCCGGGTATTTCAATATTACAGACAGACACTTCAATTTTATTTGTAAGTATAGAAAAGGCCAACATAGATATTATAATAAGCAATTACAGACCCTTCCCGGCTTTGCCTGGAGTATCAAATATAATGTCATATATGTCATCGTTTAGGTTCAAGATAATTCTTCAATATTCAAGATAATTCAATTATCGAAGACCATTTATTTCATCTATTTTTCAAGCTTTTCGGATAAAATATAGATCACTTCTGGCATTACTCTCTACTTGTTCGTGAAGTTTCATCACCATCCTGAAGATTAGCCCAGACAGACAATAGACACATACAGGCAAACATTTTATAAATGGTTATGTATGTCTAAATGGTATGTTATTTTGCCTTAAATCTTAAAGCAATAATACCAATGCTATAAAGCAAAACCTTTTATGTTCAGTAACAATAACGAAATAATATGATGTAAACTATTATATCAAATAAAAGCAATTTAGTTGCTTTATTAAGTGAAAATTTATATTATTTAGAACAGTTTTTGCTGTACAAATATGGTTAGTAATATGGCGGAAATCGATCATTACACGCATAGTTTGGTAAAGCTTCCAAAATGAATTTTTGTGCGTAAAATGTTCTCATCGGAATTTGTGGTTATATTGTAATTGTAATAACATTTATAAACTATAAATGTACTACCAAAAGAAGTAGCTAAGTTATATGTTTGATGCAAAATTTTACACTTTAAAATGAGTATATTTTATATCAATGCTACGTTTTATTAGATAGATACTGTGGCCCATAGACATCCACATCTACAGTATTAGCGTATCTTAGATTTCAGATATATATTAGAATACTTTGTTACCAACAAAAACCATACGAAACACAGCAGCATTATGCTTCTATTTTACGCTAGAATGTTGTGTGATTGTTACCCTTCCACTGCATGTCTCTACATTTACGTGGAAATGTTATTTTGTCCATGGCTTGTGAATTATGATTATTTTTTATCAAATTGAAGTTACAAACGAATTTAGAGTCCACCTGATGGTAAGCGACTAATGCAGTCCATTGACACATGCAGCCAACTTCAAGCAAATTAGGCTGCAGGTGCTTTGTCACCTCTGAGAACTAAACTAATGAAATGTTTAACATCCTGTAATTATACTTGCTCTCTATACCCTTCAGACCGAAACACAGTAGGGCACGTGGAGCTATTTGGCAGCAGAACTAGTTGTGAGGGTTGTACCCAGATGGACTTTTAGGTAGAAATAGAGTCCTGCCACCCGGAAAGGATCCATCCTCCCCCTTTTATACCTTAGAAGCCAATTTTCCTTCACCCATCCTCTGGATGAACCATGCAGATCCTTTGTTAAAAATCTTATTAACTTTCCCGTCCATAATTCGAGTTTTTACTCCTATTCCTTTTCTGTACACGTGGTTAGGTTATGGAACTCTCTACCGCCTAATATAAGAGGTTCCGAAACTTTATTGGCATTTAAGAAACGTGTAAGAGATAATTTCTTTGCATCTTGTTAATTAATATATTTTATTGTATTATGTTAGTATTAGCTTATATATATTATATGTAATTATCGTATGTATGTATTATTATTTATTATATTATTTAATATAATTTTCGTATCATTTTGTATATTATTTTATTCATTAGTTGTAGTAATATACGCACTAAGTTTGCCTTTTAAATATATTTTCCTTTATGAAGATGGAAGATATTTCAGCAAATTCTGGAATAAGTAGAACCTTAGTACGAACTTACTTATATGACTGTTTCCGTTTCTTGTTGTGTGTACATAAAGAAATAAGTAAAAATGAATATATTGTTATTCTTCGACGAGGTCAAGACCAAATTCCAAATAATAACGAAATTCAAACATATTATAATAAAAACTTTTTAACAACTAGAAAAGATAAAATAACAGTCGAAATTAAGTTGGCAAACGCAATTACGTTGTCAGTGAGATAAACAGGCATTGATCGCATTAAAGTTTTGGCAATCTCGGTTCCGACATAATACAAAGGGAATAATCAACGAAAAGTTGTTATCCACTAGACATCTGTGTAATGCCGACGTTGAGACATCGTATTGGAAATCGCACACATTGAAATTGTTAAGACTTTGCAAATAAAATTAGCGTTTATGCCTTGTTGTTTACATGTCTGTAAATGATACGACAAAGTTCCAGAAAATGAACAAAGTCTCTCTATTAAAAAAAGTTTGATAATAACCCCTGGGAGTGAGGTGATCGCTTCGAAGCTGTTTTTTATATGAGTGTTGTAAATAATTGTACAATCAATTTTATATTGTATAATGTTACTGTGGAAAAAAAGTCTTAAAACAGAGGCTTTTTCCGAACCAGTAGTCAAAGTATGACAAATGACTTTGCATATATAAAAAAATTATTTATAAACTATAAATGTACTGATTAAAAAGTATTCTATTAGAGATGTTAAAAATTAATTAGCTAAGATCCGCGTAAAAAAAAATGTCTTGCAACCACAACTGCAGCGGGTCTGTACTCTGTTTTTTCTGCGGAAATCTTCGTTAACGATTCTATCGCGAAGAGGACCATCGAGCAAAGCCTATGTCATAGCTCACTGAGCCTCAAACTTCCTCATATGGCTAACAGTGAAGGACATATATATTATTCATTAATACACGGTTGATAATAACCCATGGGAATGAGGTTGCTCCTGTCAAGCTGTTGCTTAAATTATTTTTATAAATAATTGCAGGACATAATTTATAGTAATGTGTTATTTTAAAAAGTCCACTAGGTTTCTGGTTGGTTTTCCGAGGTCATAGTTTTTGGAACCAGAGTTTATAGTAAAGAAAAACTTTATCTAAGTATTATGTTGATTATAAATTATTGTGTTCTATTATAATCAATGGACCGGCCATATAGTTCGGAGAACCGACAACCGATTGGCAAAAAATATTCTCGAGTGGCAGACTCGTTCCCGTAAGCAAAGTGTGGGGTGGTAATCCACTAGATGGATTGATGACCTGCTAAGGAATGCAAGAATGTAGGAAGTCGATGGATGCAGGTGGCTCGAGACCGTGCTTTATGGAAATCCTTGGGGGAGGATTTTGTTCAGCAGTGGACTTGGGATGGGCTGTAATGAGAATGATATATATTCAATGGTTATCCGCTTCATTGCTACCATCCAGTAAAGAACTGACTGGAGAAAATGATTAAGATCAACCTCCAACTATTGGTTTGTTGCAAACAGAATAAATAGCTACTGAAAGCAAGCAAGTAAATACTTTACAGTGAAATGTTTGCACTATGATTTCACAATCTGAAAATTTGTAAAAGCAAAAACTCGTAAATTTGTAGCGTCCCGGGTCGTATTTTGTTAAAAGGTGGTCGTTTCTCTCTGTGATCGATGAACATAGTTTGAAACTGCCATTGAGTTAGATATCTACTAAAAATCTAAAAAGATTGGCATCCAGCATTTTTATAAGTATATAACTAGTTTTTATGGTTTATTAGATCAAATTAAGTTTGCATTTTGTTAATAGTTTTAATTACCTTAAATACCGTAAGCACAAGGGAATCCATCATAACATTTCTTTTCGTAGTCGTAGTTGGTGTCGTAGGAGGTGACAATGACGACTAACACCGGATACGATTTAGGGACCTTCAAGAAAAGAGCCTACTCTTTTCTAAAGGTCTATAACCATCAGATGAGCTGCAAGCCCTGTAATGTAAAGAAAAGAAGTCCAAAAAATCTTATTACTTGATATATACGGTATACCACTTCGTATATGTCATGTCAGAAACAAAATACTCAGATCGTCGACGAGCTGCAGAAAAAGTGTGAAATGTTCTACTGGGGTTATCAACCCGTCCATCAGACGATACAATTAATTATTATTCTTAACAGCGGGAGACTTGTTTGTCCAGCAGCGGAGTTTTACGCGCTGCTGACTAAGAATAATATTTTTTAATATAGAATAACGGTGACAAGCGAGCACACAGCGCGATGGTAAGTGGATGCTGTGAACCATAGACATCTACATCTATCCTCGAATAAGAATCCAAATGCAGATGCGGTGTCACCTCTAAGGACTAAAATGGAAAGCCTCGTATCTAGTAAAAAGGGTCACCGGTTCTCTTCACTCACCATACGAAACATAGTAGCATTTAGCTACTATTTTACACTGGTATTCTGTGAGAGCGTGGTCCTTTCTAGGAGGTTGGGTCGGACTAGTCTGAGCCAATTCATTAGTACTACAAACATAACATAGCTTCAACATGGCTCTCCCACATATAAATATAATTAAGTAATACTATCCTGTACAATTTGTAGTATAATTAATTTAATTTATATTAAATTAATTATATAATTTTAATTTTAAACCCGGATATAAAAAGAAGTTACAAATGAGGATTTCTAAAGAATCCTTTTTTTTGGAAACCTTGTTTATGAAATATACATCATCATTATTATCATTATAACCCTTCAAAAGTCCACTGCTGGACAAAGGCCTCCCCCAAGGAATACCACAAAGCACAGTCCTGTGTCACTAGCACCCACCGACTTCTGCATATCTTAACAGGCCGTCACTACATCTAGTGGCGGACGTACTATACTTCACTACTGGTACGAGGCTGCCACTCGAGAACCTTTCTTCCCCATCGGTTGTCGTTTCTTCGAGCTATATGGCCAGCTTATTGCCACTTCAGCTTCATCTTACGAAATATACATAATATTTTTAATAAATTTAATTGAAATTGCCATTTTCTGACAAGCTAAATATTTATTAATAGGCGTGATATGGTATTTAAACAGTTTAATGTAATTAAATATAGTTATCAAGACTTAGAAATTGATCGAAAGAAAAATTTGTAGCTGCATATATATATATATATATATATATATATATATATATATATATATATATATATATATATATATATTACGTGTCACGAACATCATTTCGTTTTGTCCTATGGACATTATTATGTTCTCTAGGAAAACTTTTTATTGAGATATTTAGGCGCTTTTCCAAAATAATGTGGTAATAAAAAGGCTGAAATTCAAACATTTTATTTATTTATTCTTTATTGCATACCTTAAAACAAAAGAATACCTACAATAGGCGGAATTAATGCCTGAATCCACCAGTCAACCCATGGAGAGGTGAGAATTAAACGTAGGTAATTAACTACGTAATATACACATTTAACTAATAAATAAACTATATAAATATAACCTATAAATACATATATAGAAATATATAAATACATACCTACACATACATATATACACATATACATATTTATATAATTAGTACATACAAATAACTATGCATAAATACGTCTGTTTAGCAATATACGAGTATATGACATGGATGATTAATGTAAGAAGCGTTGTATTTAATAAATGATTACGTACGAAATTTTTAAAAGCATACTTATTGGGATCTTTTCTGATGTCATAGGGCAAGAAATTACAAAGACGTGTAGCCTGAACTGTAAAAGAGTTACCGTAGAACTTGATGATGTGAACATGAATACAGATTTTGTTATTAGAAGAACGTAGAACCCTGTAGTGAGATGAGGAGAGATAGTGAAATTTACTCTTAAGATAAGAAGGCGAAGATAAGTCATTTAATATGGAAAAAAGAACAAGTAAATTCTGGAACTGCGCCACTGGCAGATTGTAAGCCAATTAAACTTAGATCTATATTTCGAAATATGGTTATACTTACGAAGCCCGAAAATAAATCCTAATACATTTGCATAATCAATTATGGGTAATATGAGCGATTGGACAAGCATTATTCTCGATTTTGTGGGAAGAAATGTTTTTAACGATACAGAGAATATAACATGGCAATGACTTCACGACTCACTTCTGAAACCTGAGTTCTCCAACCCAGCGTGCTGTCGATGTGTAAACAAGATTTTTTACAGAAATACCGAACAGATTTATAATACCATTGTAATAAGTTAGATTAATCTTAGCTAGCATCCTTGAGCTACCCACCAGTATAGCCTGGCATTTCCAGGGATTAACCAAAACTCCATAACGAGTAGACCAATCTTTGTTAGGTGATAAATTGTTGTTTAGTTTTTGAATCGAATTATGCATATCCCCAATTTTAGCTTGCACGTATAGCTGAAGGTCATCGGCATACAAATGGTACTAGCAATCGAAGATGGAGGTAATAAAGTTTATAAAAACTGAAAAAAATATAGGAGAAAGAATACCCCCTTGCGGCACACCAGCTTCCACATCAGCCCCAGCTGAAGTCATCTGCCCCACACAGACTAACTGCTATCGACTGCGAAGATAAGATGCAAACCATTCTAATGCAGTATGGCGAAAATTGAGATGAGACATTATGGAAGGGATTTCGTGATTCCACTACTGTTACTTTTTTCTTTCAAACCTTGTCTAATATAATCTGTGACGTTAATCAAATCAGTAGTAATTAGACCAGGGCGAAACCCAGAGTGATATATACTCAGTAGGTTATATTTCGAAATAAAAGTATAAACTTACTTGTAATCACAGAATTCTAAAAATATCTATAAATATTTTTGGAAAGAATGGGTAGAATGGATATTGGGCGAAAATGATTGGGAAGAATAGGAGTAGGAACTTTTGGGAGGGGCTTTATAAAAGCCCTTTTCAAAAAATTTGCGTACTGACCGTAATCAAGGGAAAAATTTATAATATGTGGGAAATTGCTGGAATAAGGTCTTCTAGTATAAATACTACCAAATGTCTACTAATCTCATCATAACCCACCGCCTTGAAATGAATAGACTTTTTAACATCGTGAGAAAAATTAGACAAATTAAAGGTAGGAATGTTAGGAGTATGCATAGAAGCCACAATTTGAGAGCGAATTGCAGGGTCCATTGCTTTTACAGAAATAAAATGTTGGTTGATTTCATCAAATTATAGAGAAGGACCATAATCCAATATAGCTGGCCTACAAAAACCAAAAGATGTAAGAAATTTCCACACTTCGGCGAGAGAAGAGTTTTTAATACAATTATAGAAATATCGGGAAATATAGAAATATCGAATTTATTCCTCAGAAGACACAAGTTTGCGCGTTTACCACTGAAAAGAACCCCTTTGTCGTATCTCCTCAGTTTCAAGACACTCCCCTTGTTGCCTCAGCCAGTAGCCGAATCCTCGGCGTCGACATATCGAGTGACATGCAGTTCCATGGTCACTTGCGGAGAAGGCCAAATTGGCCTCTAAAAGCAGCTTATGCTCAGCAGAGCGGGACAATATTTCATGCCGGCACACCGCCTGCAACTTTAAGGCGCAGGTTCGGCCTCACATGGAATACTGTTCCCATCTCTGGGCTGGGGCTCCCCAGTGCCAGCTCCTTCCACTTGACCGCATCGAGCACAGAGCAGCTGAATCGTCAGCGACAGAGTCCTTTCCTATCGGCTCGATTCACTGGCGCTGCGAAGAGATGTTGCCATGCATTTGCTTTCGCATTTACCACGGGAGTGCCCGGGATTTTTCAATTCCATGCCAAATTTCACGAAAGCACATCGCGGCAAAATTCCGATACCATCACACCATCTGGATTGCTTGGCGGTCCACTACTCTACGTTTCACTAGGAGTTTTTCCGCGTATGACCTCTTTGTGGAATAGCTTACTCAAAAAAAGAGCTTACTTCTATCTAAAAGGCCGGCAACGCACCTGCGATTCCCCTGGTGTTGCAGTTGTTCATGGGCGGCGGTAGTCACTTACCATCAGGTGAACCGTATGCTCGTTTGCCCCCTCTCCTATAAAAGAAAATCGGCGTTTAGCTGCACGTATCATCTGATTGCACCTATTCCTAAAATACAATCAATTTTCCTCACTACGTTCTCTGAAACGAAGAAAAGCACGATTTCGTCTATAAATTGCAAACTTTACGCCCTCCGTCATCCATGGGGCTGGGGGACGCTTTAATCAAACCTTATGAACTGAAACATGGGCATCGTAAAGGCTGAGAACATTATGGTTAAGAATAGAGACTTTATCGTCAACAGTAGGTGCTGCAATAAATTGAGATTAAGAGCGTCATTTTTTAGCTTATCAAAGTCTATTTTGGAAAAACTGCGCAAATGCAGTACAGAACGGGAATATTTGGGAGGTTTAAGCTTATACAATGCATAAATCAAGTTATGACGTGAGACACCCAAAGCAGTTAACTCTACGTGCGTCATCACAAGGTCAGGGGAAGCAGCAAAGATTAGATAAATCAATGAGTCATCGGTTCCAATATTGTTATGCGTAGCATTTAAAGGGAGAATAGAAAAATTAACCGACTCAATAACTGGAGAAAGCTTTTGGGAACGAGGAGTGTTTTTCAACAAATCTGTATTAAAATCACCCATAATTATACCATAGTATAATAAAAACATACAATGGGACGACGCCTTTGATCTCGTGCCGACAACGTCTAGACAGCGTATGGAGTTAGGTTGTCACAAATTAACAACTTTTACTAATTTCATTATTTATTTTAGATTTACATCGTGATCAACAATATGATTACTAATATAAAGAATAAGTAAGTAAAATACATTTTCCCAAATACTCAAAACGCTAATTGCACGCCTCACAACGAAGTGCTCTATATGGCCCTACCTCAGTTTCGCTACATAAAATCGTTCTTATACTCTAGCTAGAACATCAAATCCATATATATCATATATATATATATATACGTTACAATGACTACAGACATTGAATTATTGGTTTATTTTATAACTGATTCACTTTAGATTACACACAACAAAATGTAATTGAAAAAATATATCGACTGCCGTCCGTTTGTCTATGCGTCTGTGAGTCTTCTCGTTTAATAGAAATGTAAGCAATAGATTGAGATATATAGTATTAAATAAGATTCCATATATTCTAAGGAGGGTCCTTATTGATTTTGCTATTGACTGAACACCTTTTAAAAAATTATTATTTTTCATCAAAATAAATGAAACGCTCATGAGGCGTGCATTTTGGATTTTCAAATTTTTTTTTAGAAGCAATAAGAAAGAGGCTACCCGTTACGCGAGGAGGTGGTGAATGCTTTGGCATACCACGACAGCCGGTCTGTCGTGGTTATGTGGGACTCTGTGACTAAACCTAACCTAACCACTACCCTAAGTGTACCCACTAAACACCACCTGTGGACTGCAGTGGCGGATTAAGCCCTTTGCCGGATCAGGAAGCAACCTCTTTTGGGAGAGGAGGCAGCGGCAGGCCGCTGAGGGAAACCTACTTAGGCAAAATTTAAGAAGAATCGGCCTGAGCCGCCAGGAGGCAGTTCAGGTCGGTTGAAATGTTGGCGGGTCCGAGAGAGGTTTCTCGGCCTGCAGACTCGATAGGGAGAGGTGGGGCTGCATAAGTAGCTGTCTCACGAATAAAATTATTAGATTCAAATATTTACTACTACTATAACTATGGACACCTGTTTTGTTGCTATATAAACGATTAGAAAAAAAAACTATAAGGATATAATAACTAATTAATTTCTAAATCAGGAATTATAAATGGGCAACTGACAAATATTTTCGGTTTTAGATTTACTGGATTTCAAATTTCTATTATTGAACTTAATTATATAAAAATTCTCATCCTAATAAATAATTTTAACAAATAATTTATTGGGAAGCATGCACATGGTTTGGTGTTGAACTCTATTAGTCTCAAATGCTCAAACAATTTGAACCCAATGTTTCCAGTAAAAGTAAAATCGACATCAATTCTGTTTCCAAGTTATGTATGTAATCCACAAAATCATCTGGAGGGACTTGTAGTCCTCCGAAGCGATCACAGCTAGTATCATAAGCTCTCAGACGGATGTATAAATTTCTCATTTGATTCATCGTCATATGATGATGCGTAACTAATTATCGATAGGCAGTCACGCTTGTGACTTACAACACACCTTCAAACAAATAACCGCAGATATAGTGGAATGAATTTTTTCTGGAATGTCGTACATCTTTGTAAGAATCTCTTTAGGTTGTATATGAGGTGGATCCTGGATAGAAACTTGAGTTTGAGGTGTATTTTGGCAAATTCTACATATTGGGCTAATATGCTGTCAAAATCTTCGGTACAATTTGTAGCGTCTGATAAATTTAGAATTTGGCATAGAAACATTTTCGAATGCCCTGGTGTATTGTATACAAGAGGGTTCCCGACAATTTCCGCCAGCTTGCCTCACGAGCCCAAAAAATTTTTCTAAGCAATCATTGTTAATTCTTCGTGTGAGTAAGTAATCATATCCCCCAGACTTCATATCTTTATATAATTGCCGAAGTGAGTTTATTGTTATGTTGAAAGCATTTATAAATGTTATGATATTGGTAACGGTAACGCTGAGATTTATCTAGCAATTCCTCTTGGAGAGTAGTACCCTATACGGTTTACTGTAGGCTTTTGGTGAGTCGATGTTGCTTAATTCAGTAAATCAAACAGGTTGTTCATGATTTCAATAAAAATATCGTACCATCAGCAACTTGTAGAGTACCCGATGATTGATAATTTTTAAAGCTGCTACTACAAATTGCTAAAACTTGAACAGCAAAACGAACTTTTTGTTTTGGAAACTATTCGGCTGTAAATGTGAATCAGTTAAACGAGGAGCTGATCGCATATCTTTCATTTTATCTAGTTCATACATGTATGTTCATACACATATATGAGTTTGATGGCAAAACTACTCGGTGGGAGGACATAACAAACATTTGTTATGTCCTCCCCGCAACAATTACCATCAACTCAAAATATAGTTCATTAAATTATTTCTCACGCACTTCATTAAGTGAGGAACATCAAATATGTAGTAAATTTGTGACCATCAATCTCAAAACATGAGTTTTCTTTAGAGATCCTAATGTTTTGAAAATGCCAAAAACCTGATCCTAGATCTGACACGAGCTCGTATATTAAAACCAAGCTCTAAAGACGTTTCACAGTAGCAATTATCCATGTTTTAATTGATCATCAATTTTACTGCTGGAGATAAAAGAAAAGCCAATAGGTTTCCATTTTGATGTTATACCTCGAAGCATTAAGGTAAAAGCATACCCTGCGGCAACAGGTTGCTGTTGCCCATCTACTTCATGGAGGCCCAATATTTTATCTTCCTTGCTGTTATAGGATAAGTTTAATTTCAGACTCATCTCATCCATACACATTCTTTTTCGGATGATGACATATGCTTGATTGTAGCTGATAAAACATCCCACATTTGCTGGTTAAGTTTAGTTTGCATAGGTAGGTACATCTTAGCTAAAGTTGATTTAGACGATACACAAATAGTCTTCGATAAAAATCAATAAGCGAGAGGGCTCGTGTAATACATATTTAAGCAAAACAATTTGAATTCTCTGCTATATCTATTGTTTTTACAATGGGGTTTTAAATAAATTTGCGCCTTTACAATCGCGCTTAACTTGGGGGATAAAAATTTATCACAACCGTTCAAAAACTGTTCCGCAGTAATATCTTCATATTTTTTAGCAGTGCATTTTAACTTTTTACTTATTTTAAACAATTGTTTTCTAAGTTTACTTTTTCGGGGAGTAAAGTCAGTCAATCGTGCTGGTGTCTGAGAACTATAATCTATACCTATATATTGCTTAGTGTTAGTGTGTTCTGAATTTCGTGAAGAAGGACCTGCTAATTCATGGTCTCTTCGAGCTATTTTGGTATTACAATATGGCGTTTATCGGAGTTCAATTTTACATCACTTAAAATTTTGACTTTAGGATCAGTCTGTGTATGGATCGAGTCGTTGGTTGGTAAAAATAACGTTGGTATAGATGTTTTCTTCAGTGATTTCTTCCCGTACATACTCTTTTCGAAATGCAAACTGCAAATGTACCTATTCTTTAGGCTTTGAAAGTTTTTCCTACTAAATCAAGTCTTCCAATAACTTCCAGCCATAATTTGCATCTAATTTTTTAAATACAATACTAATTATTAAATTTTCATAATTATCACCCACAAAACTCAAAATTGACATCCTAACATTAAAAAATGATGTCCACCATCTTGGATTTAAAATAAATTCCATTTTCGTATTGAGCACCCCAAGAACCCAGGAATTGATACCCATATCATATTATTAAAAATGTCCGCCATCTTGGATATGAAAATGGATGCCAGTTTCGTAATAAACACCCCAAGAAACCCCGAAATTGATACCCATATCATATAATTAAAAAAAAAATCCATAATCTTGGATATGAAAATGGATGCCAGTTTCGTAATAAGCACCCCAAGAAACCCCGAATTGATACCCATATCATATTATTAAAAATGTCCGCCATCTTGGATATGAAAATGGATGCCAGTTTCGTAATAAGCACTAAGAAAACCCAAAATGATACCCATATCATATTATTAAAAAATGTCCGCCATCTTGGATATGAAAATGGATGCCGGTTTCGTAATAAGCACTCCAGAACCTCGAAATTGATACTCATTCATTAAAAATGTCAGCCATCTTGGATATAAAATGGATGGCGTTTTGTAATCATCACCCAATAAACCTTGAAATTAACATCCATGTCCTACATATATAAAAATGACCGCCATCTTGGATTTAAAAATAAATGCTATTTTCGTAATTAGCACACCGACAAACTTAAAATTGACCCTAAATCTTAATATTTTATAAAACTGAAAGACCGAAGACGAGGCACTATAGTATGGTCTAAAACCTTAGCCTGTCAACCACACGATTTAGATGAAAAAAATCAGTAATGCCCAGCGACTAGTACCTATTTTTACGTCCGCCATTTCTTTTACGTTGGCTGTTTGGCATGACATGACAAAATATACATAATGTAAAAAATAATAATTTATTTACCTTTCTTCCGTTTGCGGAATTTGGTGAAATCGCAGATCTTTATTTATGCGAGATGACGACTTGCAATCTCTCACAGCACACGTCGTATGAACCATTTTAATTATAATTATCAACACTAAATTTAAAATAATAAAAGCAAGCGCGTTAACCCTGGAAGTCGTTCCCGAGCCACTAATACGATTGGCATAAGCAGATCGGGCTCGTCCTCCCACGTCTCACCCTCACACCCCGCGATTGCCCGTCTAGACGTCTTCGTCGGACGACTGTATGGATTATAGACTGTGATTATACAGTGTGTGTACTCAGAGCAAATATCAACAAGAGCCATATCCAAAGTGGCGAAGTAGTCTGTTGAATAGGTGCAACACACTACCCCTAGAAGCATCCTTATTGCCTTGACATCGAGTTCCACAAATAAAAACTCAGAATAAGCAGAATAGCAGGAATGAGATGCTAATACCATTTTATGAGGAATTGATGCGTGTGGGTAGATGGCTACACCACCTCCACCTTTTCAACACGATCACTAAAGTGTACAAAGCCGGTAAGGGATATAAAGTCGACGGTAAAGTAGGCTGGCTAACTTTCCGACACTAACATGTATGAATAGCAGGCGAAAATGAAGCTGGGTTCGGTATAGTCGGAATACACAAAAAAAATCATTAGATAGGTCTTTCGAATTATGAGGTTCCATAAAGAAATTGCAATTAATTAACTTAAGAAATATAAAGCATCAGTGTTGCCTGCTTCCCCACTAACTTTAAACTGGAAAAATCTGAAAATAGGTCTAACTTATTCTTTCTATTAAAATGATGCAAGCATTTGAACTTAATATACGTGGTAGAGCCATGCTGCAGCTATATATGTAGTATAGTTGTAGCAGAATGGGTGAGCTTGATGAGGAAAGACCACGCTCTCACAGAATACCAGCGTAAAATAGCAGCATACCACTGCTGTTCGTGTAGTGATGTAGAAAACCGAGACTTTTATACTGGAAAAGAGCATTTCATCTTAGTCCTCCCCGGTGACAACGCATCTGCATTTTGATTCTTTATTGAGGATAGATGTAGATGTCTATGGGTTACAGCAACCACTTACCATCAGGTGGACTGTGTGCTCGTTTGTCACCCTATCCTATAAAAAAAAACTTCTTTTACATAATTTTTCTTTTTCTTTGGTTGTTTCTTGATAATATTATGTGATATTGTTTTTCAATACTATATCCAACATTTTTCTTTACAAAAAACTATTAATAACTAGTTTGCTATCAAGAACAAGTTATCCTTTTCATTTCAGATTATGGGACATTGTAGAACTTTTTCAAGTATTTTGATGAATATAAGTGATAAAGTCGTAATAGCTTACGGCTCGCCGTAAATTTCACAGTACGCAAGCAACCCCTGGGTTCGACAACCCCGCCCCGCCGGCTCCAATAAAACTTTTAGTGCTGAACTGGTTTACCACGTGCTCGGCAGTGAAGGAATAAATCACGAGAAAACCTACAAAGAATGAAACTTTTTCAGGACATGTGAAATCCATTAACACGCACTGGAACAGCGCGGCAAACTAATCGCTCTACTCTCAGAAATTAGCAACAGTTTGTTTATAAAAGAACGACCGCATTGCCTAGTGGCCAGTTACTGGCTACTTACTGATTTGCAACTTTCCGGTTCGAATCCTAGTTGGAGCTAAAATTTGTGCAAAAACTAATAACTGGGTTTAGATTTAAGATATATTGTGATTACTATATCCAAGCATACTATCGATTATATCGAATATAATAGTGTTAAATGTTTTTAGTGAAGACTAGGGCCATGCTGTTGCGTATCATCGTCTCAACCGGGTTGCGCAGAATATCTGGTCACAAAACGTGACAAAAAATTGTTTGATCTGCTTGAAACCTATCGAGGTTCACTCTCGAAATGTCGATTCGTTTTTTTCTTTTGTTCGTCGGTTAGCATTCTTGGTACTCAACGCGCAGAGACCTTTTCATATACAATTCACCTTGGTATATAGGTTAACCTTTAAATCTCTTTGGAGGCGACAGAGGGAAACTGAAACAGAAGATGGCTAGCACCTACCTGATAACAACTATGAAAATAAAACACCCGTCTACCAAGCGTTTCAAGTATGGCATAATCCCTATATAAGGCAATCTAAGGGAGAGGCCTATGTTCAACCGAGGACTTTTAATAGGCTGAATTAACGAATGTTAAGATACTTGGTTTTGGAAAAAAATTACAGACTTGCTTCTAAACCTTGTTTTATGAGTTGCTGAAATGCGCGCTGGAAAGATCTCTCCTGATGTTACTTCTCTGTAGCCCGCGTCTAAGAAAATGATTGTCACATGTCTTTTCCTTCCTAGTTGTTCTTAGTTGTTTCATAATTTAACGGGATTGGTCGGCACTGATATATAACTTTGTCTAATCCTTACAATTACTGTCTTGATTCCACCTATTGACGAAAGAAACAGTTCAAAATGTCCCTTTTAAGTACAAATAACTATCAAATTGTCGTTATTATTGGTATCCGCGTTAACTTTATCCATTTGTAAGGATTAAGTCCATATGCTTCTTGTTTCCAAACCATTTTAGTGTAATGCGTGTTTTATTGGAATTTAAGTTGTTTTATTATATTTTATTATTTTATTTGTTTGTGTAAGCAGATGGATATTCTACAGGAAAATGCTTTTAAAATTTGTTACAAGCACGATGCCGAAATGTAATTAAATAACGAAATAATTTAATTTAGCTCGTTTACTCGCTTTAATACTAAAAAAAATAAGTAATCTTATGATTTTATAAAAGTATTGTACAGTAAGAAATTGTATCTCAGAAAAAAAGATTTTATTAGTTGGTATTGTAGGCATTATTTGAAACAAATCGGTGCTTTATAAATACAAATACTTTTTAATAAATTTAATTCTAAGTTCTTATAGTATTTATATTTATAATTTGTTAAATATTTCAGCTATAAAGATATAAATTTAAGAGCTACGCGTTCGTTATTTACGCCCCAAACAATCCTTGTAATGAGCTCGAAAATCTCTCTCAGGAGTGTCGTCGGCAGGCTATGCAATTAAGAGGTGTTTTGTGTAGATAATTGTGCTGGCATGGCTTAATACGTTTTGAATTCGTACAGCTAAAATGCTTAGGGCACAATAGTCACACACGCGTAAACATAATTTCAAATAGACTATTTAATTTAAAACAAAAAATAATAAAATAAATATGATTGAAAATATAAAATTTGTAATGCTGTGCTTTTGTGGAACTCTTTACTTCTCCACATTCGTCGTGCTAAATCTCTTCACCCTTTCAAAAGTATTTTTAAATCATATTACATATACGATAATTATTTTATCGTATAATATATCATTTATTACTTATCTATATTTTGTTTGTATTTTCACAATTTTTTTTTGTACTACCCCTTCTATTTTAACTATTTTTGTTTAATTCTCTGCGCAAAGGTTGTCTGGAAGAAATCACTTTCAGAGTGATAAGACCGCCTGTTGTACATATTATAATTTAGATTTAACTTTACTCCTTATTCTGTATTTTGGTTTACAATAAAGAATATATAAATAAATAAAATTTGTAAATCGCTTAAGATCATTTCAGAAAAATATAAATGTATATAATTAATGGTAACGTGGCATTCTTTCTTAGTTGCTCTGGGGTGACAACAAATCTACAATTGATGTAATTATGTACAGGCCACAGCATTAACTATTTATATAAAAAGTTACCTGTATTACTTAGGTTAAAATAAATTTTATTATTATTATTTTTATATGACTTAAGTTCTCGTGTGGTTGGGATACATGTATGTATATATCCATAAATATATTTACAAACATTCACGAGACAAATAAAATATATACTAATAGAACAGATTTATAAAATTAATTAATAGAATACATTCAATGAAAAGTAATAACTTCCAGACGGGGCCGTGGGTTAGAGGAAAAATGAAACCTGCTGTTGAGGCGAGTAATATAGATGCGTACCGACGGCTGAGCCGGAGAGGTCAACCGCGGACTCTTTGACTCGACCCGAGAAGATTAAACAACTACAGGAAAATTTTCCTGGACATATTCAGATATTTTGTCTTATCTGTTTCGACTTCCAGGAGTTTTTCACCATACGGAAATGTATTGTCAATGGTAATTGCTATTTTATATGAGAACTATTGCGTGCTGAAACGGCAATTGGTCGGCCATATGAATAGAAGTACCAACAAACGATGAAGAAATAGGTGGTGTGACATGCAGTGCCTAATCAGCAGAAATAAGCAGTCGTACCTTACCCAAACGCAGTGTTTTTTCTTGCACTAGTTCCTAGTTGACGCTCATAAAGTATAATCGCCCGTAGTTGACGCGCTTCCATTTTGAATTAAAACTAAATAAGTTGTAACGTAGAATGTTCTGTATGGTTGCTTATTTTACTGCTTTTCTAGTATTTATTCTGATAAAATAAAAGTACTTCCAAATTCTGATAAAACAAAAGTAAGCCCAAGTACTTATAAAACGTCTACAGTAATACTTACGCACGTTATAATGGATGCCTTCCCAAACCAATGCCTCAAAACGCGGTCTTGAGCCGTCTGCATTAATCGACTTCCTAGATGTCTGACCAAGTTGTCGCTCCATGTGATGGGGTGATGTGATATTCATAATCTTTATATATATATATATATATATATATATATTGTCTTTCTTCGTTTTCAGGCGTTTCACTAACACCAGTATATATATTGATTTGCCTCGGCTTTACACGGGCAATTTCTGGATCTCGAAAACAGCGCCAGTTTTTAAACCATCTAGGGACCCACTCAAATAAACACCCAAAAATATATCAAAATCGGTCGAGCTATTTTCGAGTTTTCGCGAGACAAACTGACAGCAATTGATTTTTTTATATAGAGATGATTGCAACTTCGGCAAATATCCACCCTATGGGGCAATTTATGTGGAGGCCATGTTCAGCAGTGGACTTTTGATAGGCTCATTAAAATTAACACATCACAACAATCTTGCTGGAAGGCTCTTTTATGAAGACGTTAAAAATTTGCTACTCATTGCATATCGACATAATAGATTGAGATAATTTAAGACAGGGGCTAGGAGTTTTTGCGTAATAAAATCCGTAATTAAGATATCCGCAGAAAAACAAGAACAGATTTAACAGATAGACCAGCGTATCAGTAGCCTGGAAGTAACAATGTATATCTCGAAGAACCGACAAACAATTAAATATAATTATTTCCAGGATATAAATGATGTTCGCTATTACGCACTGAAGAAGCGCGGTAGACTAATCTCCATAAACCCCCAAAAATAGAGGGGCACGTGTAAAAGTTATTTAGATATATATATATATATATATATATATATATATATATATATATATATATATATATATATATATATATATATATATATATATAACTAGTGACATTGTAATAAAATATTTAAATATAAATATTTTATTACAATGTTGAATACTGACATTCAGTTCGTAGTTCGTAGTTCGTAGTTCATTGCAAGTAACCAACTGCAGCTGATCAGATTAATAGATTTATTTCAGCCTACAAATCTCAGTGAGAACAGTAAATGTGGATAACATTAAGTAATGGGTCCCAAGAGAGGGACTGATATCCCCTACCTATTTACCGAGAACTCGTTTTTGTTTGCTTAACGAACTCGTACAAGTAATCAAGGAAAAGAGTGGTTTGTTGTGTTGTGTTGTTTTTAAGTTCTAACAACACATCATTATCATCATCATCATCATTACAGCCCATCACAAGTCCACTGCTGAACATAGGCCTACCCCAAGAAATGCCACAAAGCACGTTCCCGAGGCACCTGCATCCATTGACTTCCCGCATGTCTTACCAGTGCGTCACTCCATCTAGTGGGGATGCCCTACACTTAGCCTGCCGGTACGAGGCTGCCACTCGAGAACCTTTCTTTTCCATCAGTTGTCGGTTCTTCGAACTATATGTCCGGCCATTGCCACTTCAACTTACTAATCCGTTGGGCTATGTCAGTTACTCTGGTTCTACTGCGGATATCCTCATTTCTAAGTTTATCACGCAAAAACATAGCTCTCTCCATAGCTCGCTGTGTGACCTTGAGCTTCCTCATGCGGCTAGCAGTGAACAACCCGTATCAGGTCCGCAAGTCATCACTGGCAACACTGGTTGTACAATAGTACGCTGCTTAGCCGAGTTAAATCCGTCGATTGACCTCTCGGTCGAGTTGGACTTACCTAGTAAACTATTTGCCCTTGGTAAACTCGTCAACAACGAAGCTTAGTGCTCCTAACAATTACCTGCATGGGTGTGATATGGACGTTACACGTGATTTTTGTTTTGTCCATGTTCATCTTAAGACCTATCCGTTGGGGAGACACTATTGAGGTCATTGAGCATGGTGCTTAGGTCCTCAGTGATTCTGCCATAAGGACTATGTGTCCTTAAATCGAAGGTGAGGTGATGTACTCACCATTTACATTAATATCAATATCCTTTCAGTACAGTGGCGAAAACGTCTTCCAATGGAGCGGTGAAGAGTTTCAGGTATATAACATCACCCTGTCCTACACTCTCTGAAGTTGGATAGTTTCATGCTGTTCTGTACTCGGATGACATCAATAGCCCTACTGTACATACTTCAGCACTTCGATATACCGACATTCAATTTGGCACTGCTGAAGGTACTGCAGCTGCTCAAATTCGACGGAATCAAAGGCTTTCTCATAGTCCACATACACAGACAAAGTGGCAGATTGTACTCTTCGGTCTTCTGTACAATTTTCCGAAGGCTATGTATGTGGTCTGTGATGTTAACCCTTTCGGAAACCATTGCTCGGGCTGAAGTCGTCGAGTCTGCGTGCCGAGACGATTCGTAATGACTCTCGAAAACAGTACGTGACGCAGGCTCAGAAAATCGCTCTGTAGTTCTTCAAAGAGCATTGTCGCTTTTCTTGAAACAAGACCACAACACATCTGCTACGCCTCCGGGTAGTGCCACCATGGACGGAATTAAGAGCTTCTGAAGGACTTCAAGTACCGGTTTTCAACCGCTTTCAAGCTCCGCTGTATTTCCATCCTTGCCCGGCGACTTGCCGTTTTTAACGTGCTGGAGAGCCATTCTAATCTCCACTCAGACTGACGTCCGGGATATTATCGATATAGTCTCGAATAAGCTCTTGGTTCGTTACTCAAACTTGCGTGTGGCTCCGATGACGTGTACAGCTGCCCATAGAACCTCTCAATCTCACTCAAAATCTCAGGTGTACCGGAAATGATGCCATATTCGGTCTTCAGCTTCGACATTTGGCTCTTTCTGGCAGACAGATCTCTGGCAAAGACTTTGGAGCCCTGGTTTCACTCAATCGCTTCAATACGAATAAGTTGCAATAATAAAGTTGTGTAAGTCCGCCGCATGCATTTGGAGATCCGTCTGTTCAATTGCCTGAACCATATCTGCTGAAGGCTGCGGCTTTATTTCCGTCTAACAGCCATGAGATTAAGAGTATGATCGGAGAGTTTTGTATTATCCTGCGGCGGGTCTTGCAGAACTTAGCTCCGACCACGCAGACAGTTTCCACGAGCTTGTCATTCATATCGTCCTGCATTGCAATCTTCTAGGCACTGAAAACGGTTTTGTAACTCAAGCTGAAAGGTTTCGAGACTTTGGATTAGAGCATGAGGGCACGGGCGTTGATTTCATGAGACAGACCTTTCCAACAACGTTTAGGTTCATTGTGCATCTATACCATTCCATGATCGCTATCAGTTTTCACGCGCGATCACTGAGACATCACTGAAAGTTGCCATCTAGTCGTCATAATGAAGAAATCTCATTTTATCGAACCGCCGGGACTCGACCAGTTCCACTTCCTGTGGGGCCGCTGGAAGAAAGAGTTGATCATAAAGGTCCCTATTTCTCCATGAAGTCGGCCAGATGCTGTCCTTGGGTTCCGTTGCCTATTCCAAATCTCCCTACCTTCAGCTCACCGTTCTCTCTTGTGCTAGTTTTGCTGAGTCTCCCATTAACACAGTATAGTGGGTTTGAGGAATGCACGGCTTTGAGATATCCTCATACGACTCCACCTCCTCATCGAGATGTGCCGAGGTTAGTGCGTAAACCTGTATGACCTTCAGCGAATACCGTTTGTTGAGTCTAAGTATAAGGTACGCAATCCTCGTCGACAAACTCACAATTTTACTACGTTGTTAACAAGAGAATTGTGGACGATAAATCAGCCTCCTTACAGGACAGATGGTGCCCTCGGTGATAGAACAAGTTGCCGCATTCGAGGATTACCGTATCCTCAGCCTCTCTTCGGACAGATAATCCTATAATATCCCAGTGCAACTTATCTCTTCTTCCATCTCCAGTATCTTCTCCTCAGGGTACGTAAGTTGTATGTTGCCAGCTCGAATCGTCTCGGGTGGCAGCCAGACTCTCCGAGATTCTTAGCACCCTGCCACGTCGTTACCATGGTCGTTACATACCATTATGGCTGAACTGAAATTTCCTTGTCAACTATTGACAGCCCACGCAGAGCCGCGGATTAGAATCCCGCCTGGTGAATTCCACAAGCGTTTGTTTAGCATGCAAATAATTGTTGCGGGTCTGAATGTGTTCTTCTGAAATTTGGACTTTAACGAGCTGATAAACGAGAAGAAGTTGTTACTAACCACTTACATTACACATTACTACTAGTCAGGTTAGTACTAGCACTAATCCAAATCCTAATTTTACAAGGAAGTGTTGTGCCTGCTATATTTAAACAGCATTATACTACAATAGAAACGTCGTGTTCTTAAGGAAAAGTTAGAAGACTGGTTTGACTTTCATATCTGCAATGACATTCCTATTTTCTACCGACTTCAAAAAGGAGGAGGTACTCATTTCGACTGTATGTTTTTTTATTTGTGTTACCTCATAACTTTTTCAAGGTGAACCGATTTCGATTATTATGTTTACATTTGAAAGCTGGTGCTTCTCATATGGTTCCATATAAATTTGATCAAGGTCTGACCAATAGTTTGTGAGTTATACTTAATAATTTATATTGAAGTCGGCTGTACAATTTTTTTAATTTTACCACTTGTATTACTTTCGTTCACTAAAAAGACCATTAATGCAAAGACCATTAAAATTGAGATAAAATTAAATATGTTTATTTCTTCGGCATATGAATTTTTTAAGACATTTAGTATATCGAATTGTTAAAGAAACATTACTAACTAGCTGTTCCCCGCGACATCGTTCGGAATTTATTACGATTGGATTTCATGGGATTTAATTTTTTTGCGTGGAATTCTAATTATTTTTCTAAAATAAAAGTAGCTTTAGTTACTCCTTATAACATCAGCTGTCTGCCGGTGAAAGTCCCCTCAAAATCAGTCCAGTCATTTTGGAGATTAGCCGGAACAAACAGACAGACAAAAATTTTAAAAATTGTGTTTTTTTTGTTATAAGTATACCTTCATATGAATTTAGTAAAAAGCTGTTATTTTGACATTACAAGCAGGTTTTTGTATAGATTATGTTTCCATTATCCATCCATTCATTACATTCTATCATTCTGCCTCCCCCACAGATTGCCTCACCACTTGGCGGCTTGGCAACCGCGATTTTTTTATTAATTTGGGTTGTTATCAGGAAGATGTAGCTGCCCACCTCCTGATTCATTTTCCCTCTGTCGCCACATACGCCATGGGACGACATGGAGTAGTGGTGGTTATTATGTTTAATGGTAGATACTTTTAAAATATTGTATGAGTTTCCGAACCAGTGGTAAAATTAAATAAAGTCTTTCAATAATAATTACTTGTAATCTATATTGAATAAAAACTTATTCTATTCTCTCATAATCCGATGGGTCGGTAATTCGACACCGGCTGCTACTGAGAATTTCTTGACAGAAAAACCCAATATCTGATTTCAGCCCGACCTCAAGTTCAGAACCGAGATAGAAACCCCTCATGATCAGCAACCGCGTTTACGACCACTAGACCAACGAGGCAGTTACGCCTAACATCAAACTGAATCACAGTAGTGACTAAAAAAGTATAATAAGCTCTATGCTCGAACTTCTAACAAAGAATTTCATAGTTATAGATTGCTGCCCGCGAGGCATTATTAAAGTATTTCATTATCATCATAGCCCTTCACATCAAAATATTCACGAATAGGTAATACCAGATCCAATTACAACCACATTTCATAATAGAACTATTACTATTTGGTAAAAGTTAAAATTGATGTTGTTTATTCGAAAATATTTCACGCCCACATTTTCATGAATTACGAATTATTTCATTTTTAATATGCTTTGAAAATTAAATTGGAACACAAACACCTTTTAATGTATACACTCGAATTATTAATTAATGAAGCTTTGTCTACCGACAGTATTTTAGTTGCGGACCGACCGTTTAATTGACCACATCATGAAGCGGCCGGACATTTCTTGATACACAACTATTTAATGAAATATTATACTGCCTATTGTCTATAATGTAGGATCAAGTATTTTAAAATGTATATCTATGACTCCTCATCATAATGTGCTTCGGCCCGATCAATGAATATAGATCGTGTTATGATATTATGACTCTAAAATAATTACATTATGTACCATTAGGGACGCCGCTAGCGCAAATTTTTAACAGAGTCCATATCACTTTATGCCAAAATATATTATATAAAAACAAAAGTAATTTCTGGATCTCAACAACAGCGCCACATACTGGATCCAGTTGTGAATGTAAAACCTACTCAAACACACATGAAAAAATTTATAGAGTCGGACCAGCCGTTTAGGAGGAATTCAGTAACAAACACACGTACAGAAGAATTATAAACATTGAATGAAAGGCTTTACCCAGCTGTACTACTTTACCCATCCTACTTTCGCTTGTATTAGGTACTAGATGGTTGCTTTGCATGCAAATGCATGCTAGTTAAAATGGTCTCTTCATGAATTGGCAATATCATGCGGACGTTAGGCCAGTGCATGATATAGCCAATTATTAGTGGCCATAATATTTTGTCGGTTTATTCTTTCACGTTTAGCCATATCATTAGTAGGAAAGCATCCATCTAGTAATGTTAACGATAGTGGGTTCTGACCAAAGTCGCGTAGATTTATTCAATATACAAGTTAGTGACATATTGATATGAATCTGTTCAAAAATTCGCATCAGCGTCGCTAATGGTGGAAAATTTAACTATTTAAGCCGTGCATTTTTTAACAATATCGTAAATCGATCTATATAATATTATATTCATTAAACGGGCCAAGGCACATCATGAAGCAGACAATGGAGAGTGCAATAATTCATGGAATGGTTGAGTTTCATAAAATGTTCAGCCGACTGGCCACGACATACATTTAAAAATGAAGACTAAATGTTATTGAATATTTATGTATGGAGATAATTAATATTAAGACAAGAATATCATGTCAGATATCGAGAAGAGCCCTATTTAGGAATCAGTTAACTAAAGCTGTAAGGAGAAAAGACGATTTTAGAAAAACAAACCTACCTATTACCTACCTATTAAGTACATTAAAATGCTATCATGTACTAGTAAATGTATTTCAAAGTCGGCTGATTTTATAGCGTCATTAATTAGCTTCAAAATAAACTGAACTTACCTTCTAAAACCGTCTGCAAATAAAGGACAGAATAAACAATAACGACAAGACATTTCGTTTCAATTAAGTTCTCAGAACTGTAACAATGGCGTGTGGCATATTAAATGATTTAATTACAGTCTCTTTGGAACTGTTCGAGAAAACTTATAGGATAGCCGAGTGCACTGATTAATAACGACACAATTTCAATGGATGATGATAATCTAAGAATATTTCATCTTTTAAAAGTGAACGGTATAGTTATAAATATATTGACTAGGTGGTCTTTAGGTCTCTAGATGGTAGGTATGATTTCTGCCTAGGAGATTCCGGGTAGATATCACCCTCGTACTCATTTCTGCCGCTTAATAGCATTGCTTGCACTGCTTTGTACAAGTCCGAAGGGTATAGAGAGCCAGTACAATCACAGTCTATGAATCATTCCATCTTAGCTCTTAGAGGCTATAACGCATCCCTATCCTATTCTTTGTTTGAAGTTAGTTGCACGTGTCAAGGTGCCCATGGACTACAGTAGCAACTTACTCTCAGGTAGACCACTTACTTGTCACTTCAATTTTATAAAAATAAGTTACAAAATATAAAATATCATATTAAAAAAAATGATTTAAAGAAGTTTTTTTACAGGAATTCGAAATATTATTTTATAATTTTAACTTACATAAAATATATTCATATTTATCGCGTTCTATCTTACTTTGTGGTTGATGATATCAATGAAAGCATACCCACAACGCAATTAACTAATGATACTCAAGAGATGTGATCGGCAAACTAGCTCCGTTCTATTTAACGAGGAGTAATGTTATTTACTAAATAGCCTTATTGCTGCAATCTGAGAACTTTTTTCATGTAAGCAAATATGTGATTTTTGCGATTACAATTTTCGTTTAATTACTGGAAATGCATTGCGGGCGGCAATGGTCAATGGATGAAATTCATAAGGTAGATATTATCTGGAGAAGATGACAGCTTTTTTGTTTCATTGTTCGTAAACGTGACTACTGTTTATGTGGCCCAGGTCAGGTCAAAATCAGTAATTGGGTTTTTTCTGTCCAGAAATTCTAAGTAGCAGCTTGGAGTCCGGAAGTTGGAAGTTGGCGTTATTTCTCAGTGTTTCTTTCTTTTTGCCTCGGAAAGCACGTAATGTCGAGAGTGCATTTGTGCTTGTGCATTCACTCTGGCACTATAATCCCATCCTGTACAAATGACTAGTCTCCATTGAGACTGGCCGCTGTGATCAAAATTCGGTCTAGAGGAAGTTTTAATTTGAATATCAATGTCCTACTATTTAAAATTTTGTAATTTAAACTACTAAAAGAGCCGTGGTAGCTCAGGGGTTAAGCGCTAGGTGTAAATTTCACAGTACGCGAGCAACCCGGGTGGGGTCCCCGCCGGCACCAATGAAATTGTTAATTGCAATTTTAAGTGCTGATTTACCACCTGCTCGGCGGTTAAGGAAAACATCGTGTGGGACGCTGCATGTCTGAGAAATAAGAAAAAAATATTTCGAAGACATGTGAAGTTCGCCAACATGCATTGAGGCAGCGTGGCGGACATTTCCTTGTCCTAAAACCCTCTCAGAAATGAGAGGAGGCCTGTGCCCAGCAGTAGGACGTATATAGGCTGTAACTTTAACTTTAAAGAGAAAATAATAAAAACCGATGAATGCCATTACTAAAAATGACTTGTAAGCTCTCAACTATTACATAGAGGTCCCTTACTGTAAAAAATTACTTCCACATTCTAGGTAAACTTCATTATCGCATTTAATACCATTTTAATAAAGAGTCTTCGTAGGTTGGAGAATTACACAAATTTAAATTAAATATCTGTTACCTTCACGAAAGAATGTTGGAATGTAGAATACGTAGCGTTCTGAATATACACACAATGACAGTGATTTATACATTAAAATTGTTTCACCTCGGAACTTGGAAAAAAATGGTAAGCTTTATCTCCCTCAAGGACTGCCACACAAAACAAGGTCCTTAGTCATCTGCATCCATCAACTTCCTGCATCTCTTACTAGGTCATAACTCTAGTGGATAGCCTAGTTTCTGTGATTTTAGTGTTCTTAGAAAGTTGGCTGTAATAGCTGCATGGGCGGACCCTTTGGGACTCCAGCCCTAAAGAGGCGCTTCGAAGAGCGCGTTCCCTCTACTCGATAAAGAAAATGGCGTTTGGAAAAGAAGGCTCTGATGGTGTGAGTGAGCCTATCAGGCACGTTGAATTTGAGAATGATACACAATACCACGTTCTTCCAAAAATATGGCATGCACCGCACAGTAATAATAGTAATTTCATTTGTTTCTGTTGAAGAACATCCCTCACGCAGTTCATTAAACTCATTAAAATAGTTGCTTAAGATGGTGCTTCAATCATAAATACAAAATTGAAAAATAACTAAACTTTATTGTATACGTATATCATGGAGTAAAAATTTCGAATAAAACTGCTTTAACGAATTTTATTATGGATGCTGCAAAGGTAATTCGAATCGTCGGGGGTAAAAATGTTACTTGATTTAATGCGATAAAATCCGTAAAAGTTTTTATTCAATGTATAGTGTTCGCGTATATATTAGAAACCATTTTGTTTAGTTTTTCAAATTACCATCAATTTAAAAAACATAGCAACATACGATTTAACAACGACAGTAGCCTAATGGCTAAGAGAACGAAGCAATTGTATAAGTTGTGAATTTGAATCCGCTCTTTGACTACTTGCGTGAAGCACTTCAGAACAAAAACATTTTAAGCCTTCGTGGATTGGTTAGATTATGTCTTTCGTCCTTAACTCGGTTCCGTTTTTTATTTAACCCTAGATAACTAAACATTCGTCCACGCGACGACGCACCTTCACGCGAACGTTCATTTGAATTTGTTCCTAATTATATTATGTATATAGGCGATATAATGTGACTTTTGTTGCTCTAATACGAATAACCATTTCAGTTGTTATTAAATAATTTCTATTTTTCTCGTTTCTTATATACATTATTTTTAGACAGATTTGAGGAGTCAAGAGGAGCAGATAAGTCAATAGATCAATGCAGAAACAGATGACGAGAGGTTTCGGACAACTCGACCTCATATGTTGAAAATAATTTGGAGGAGGGAATACATCGAGAAACTGGCAACGATTCTGATTCTGCAAGTGGGCATTCAGAGTCTGACCATGAAAAAATACGGTCCAGTAAGAGACAGCGAACTAAAATTAAAAACTACAATGACTCTGAAGGTGATACATACTTATAATAGTACAAAGGGTGCAGTCGACACTGTTGATCAAATGTCTTCGAATATAACAACCGAAAAACTAACAGCGGGTCGCTATGCATTTTCTATAATATGCTACATCTATCAACAATCAACAGTTATGCTATCCATATTACTAACATCCTAGGAAACATGAAAACTCTGTTTTCTCAACGAGGTTTTATCATGAAGATAGGAGAACAACTCATGAAGCCCTGGCCGATACAACAATTACAAACGGTGACATTGAGGCGTGACATCAGGACCATGTTACAGGATATTCTTGTTGATTCTTCAAATTTAAAAGTTTTCGTTTATTCTGCTATGGGTGTGTGGAAAATATAATACCTGTATCCGTCAAGAACTCGAAGAATGACGAAATACCGTTGCATGAAATGCAGGAATGTAATTTGTTGTCCGTATAATGTTGATATATGTAATAAATGTGTATAATAATGTTTCTCTTAACCTTTTATTCTTAACTAGCTTTTGCCTGCGACTTCGTCAACGTGGAGTTCGATTATATCGCGCCGTATGTGGATATCGCGGGCAAAAGCTAATCTTCTAAACTTCTTTATACACCACATTTTTGCTAATCTATTACTGTGTGCCAAAATTATCAGACTCATGGGCGAGCTTACGCGTGAGCAACCACATAAATTACCATGTGAAAAACAATTTTCTCTCAAGTCTATACCCGCAAATTGTAATGTCTGCCTTGTGATTTGTTTATGGTCATTGCAAAGCAGACTTTGGTGGAAACTTTATTCGCGAATTCAAACGGAAGATCATTCAGGATCAAGAGTTCTTGATACAATACATTCCCTTGCGCACATCAGTTATAATTGTGGCTTTCACTACATTGCGATGTAATGCTTTTACTTTTAGTCTGGTTCCGTTGGACAGTTGAGAGGTTTTAATTTCGCAACAACATAACGGTGCCCACTCGCAGAATAAGCTTATGATGTGGAAGATCCGATGGTTTTAGTGAATTAAGAAAATCGACAGGGTAGTTAATTGCGTCATCTGTGTTGACCACAGAGTCTATTGACGTGTACCATTTCTTCCCCTCAAAGACGTTAACAGTATATCGTTAATGGCCGCTGCTTGGTCGTTTTCGGGGTTAGTATGCCACGTTTACACAACCATTCCATTGGCTTATCGTGGATATGAGCAATATCCGGGTAAATTTTGGATATTAACTCCTAACATAAAAACAACTGTGCACAAATTATCAGGGATGGTTATCATTTCGTCATTTATCAGGTAATCACCGTTGCCGATTTCAAGTAGGAGATTCGCAAATCCACCAGCAGGCTCTCCTCTCTTCTCGAGGCTTGAGGATTTTAATTAGATGCCATAAAGTGGATCTCTTAAGACATAACTTCATCCTAGTTCCTTCTGGTACTACTGGTGAGTCTGTCTAAAATCTCCAGCCAACAAAACCGTTACACCACACATTAACTTCTTATTTCCTCTTATATCTTGTAGAGTTCTGTTTAAAGCCTCTACGCCACTTTTATGAGCCATGGTTATTTCATCCCACACTATCATTTTGTATGTTTTAATACTTCAGCAAAATTACTTTATTTCGATATATTACAATGAATTATCAGCTGTCGTTAAACTGGTAGTAACTTGAAAGGCATGAGCAGTTCGTCCACCCTCAAGCAGTGTAGCTGCGATCCCAGAAAACACAGCCAAAGCAATTCCAGTACTTCTAACTTTTGCTAATAGCAAATTTATGAGAATATTTTGCCTGTTCCTGGAGCATCTAAAAGATTTTCCACCCTCATTTGATTCAATTTTTGTGTTAATTTGATTGTAAACTGCTTTTTGTTCGTCATTTAGTGATCCTTCATTATTTAGAACTGTGTTTTCTAGTGATGCTAAGTCGTAGCTTGTCTCTTTAATAAACTCTCTATTTTCAAATTGTTGTTCTTTGCATGGCTGAGGTAACCCATAAACTTTTAGTAGCCGGCCACCCAACGCTAAAATGGCATCTTCTATTACCGAAAGGCATTTGTTAAATACCACATGTAATCTCATCTAATTGCCTTTTAAAATCTTCAGATAGGTATTCTTTGAAATTCTCCCAAATGCTTAAAGGGTCTGATACTTGGCAGAACACTAAAATAATCGTAAAAAGATCCCGAATCATTTGCGGTGATTGGCAAAGTGCTGCCTGTTTCATTGCTGCGAACAACTGCTGATCATCTTCAAAGCAAGCCGAAGCTTTGCACGCTGATTGAACGTGGAATATACATGACCATCTACAGTTTTTAACGCTTCAAACGAAATTGGGCCCTGGATCTCATGAAGAAGAATGCAAAGGTGATGGCATTCTGTATTGTTGAGATGCACAGTATAAACCCTGCTCAGAACGTGCCCTTTTGACTCTGGGCCTTCAACGTTTGCTGCTCTCTTTCTCCTTTGGAACTTTTTATCACAAACGTAGTATGAAGGTACTTCTAGGTTGAGCAATGTTTTGCAAAGTTATCCACTTTACACAAATCGAAAAGGATAGGAGTGTAGTTGTTGGAGGACTATTCACTCTTTCACTCAGATTTTGCTCATTAAAATAAACCCTTTGCCCATTTTCTAAATGAACAGCGAGGTGGACTACGGGAGGGAAACGCTCATGAATGGAAAATTCAAGGATTCGCCATATTGCCTCTGATGAACTTATATATCTTTCACTTGTGTAGGTTTTAACTTCATCCTTCTTATCTAAAGAAAACGATGCCTGGTCTGAACCTTTATTTACGTATTTACAGACGTATTTTATTGATTTCACCGAATGACAATATTTCATATTTTAGTGAGCATTAATGTTTTTAATAATACTGGATTATAAGGGACTACCCAGCGATTATCTATGGTTGTGCCTTTGATATCAACAGAGAACTCACCGTCATCTATACTAGAATTATTTTGTACGTGCAGTTTGGGTCATAAATCATCGGAGTATTTCGCTCTCTCTCCCACTCACGGGCCTTAAATGCGATAAGTGCCATGGGCGATAAGCGTTATCGATAGTGTTTAGTTTTGTCATTGTGTGGGTTAGTGATAAAAATGAGAAAAACAAATTTCTTTTCGATATATGTACTAAATTATCATTGCACCAATTTGCAGGTATTAGGCGGGGGTAATAATGGAAAACAAATGACTCATAACATAACAATGTCGCACCACCCTTTGTATACCGCACCGCCGCCGTGTACCTGCCTTCGATGATTCATTTTTTTGTTATCGATAATGGCGTTACGCCCGCGCAACATGCTCACCGCCCTAGCCAGGCTGAGTCCGAGCTATGATTTATGACCCCAACTGCACGGACAAAATAATTTTACTATAGTAAACGTCTCTTGTATAACCGTCTTCACCAGTTTGAGTTTCCCTTATAAGAGTCCTGGGGTATCGTTTACTGCACATGTTATCTTTCATACATGGTGACTTTCGATTTAACATTCCACATGGACCATGTATCATATTACATTTAACGATTTTGTGAAGCTCTGGCTCCCGTTTGGGATCCGGTATTTCAACAAATTATAGTGTCGATTTGATTCGGAGTAATACGTTTGTGAACCATAAAAGAATATGAATATATGGAAGACCTCTCTTTTGCCATTCCATTGAGTACATATATCGCACTTCACCAAATATTTTGCCTTTGTCAATAACCATGATCTTTTTCACCTTTAGTCAAACACCCTCGAAATTATATCGTGTCTATCAAGTTGTTGTCCTTGAAGCAATTGCTCATTTTCTCGTCCCAGTTGCATGTAGTGATAAAAGATCAGGCCGGCCATAATTCCTGACATAGGTCATAGCGTCCTATGTTTTTTCATGCTTATACCTAGGTCCCCCCGTAAAAGATGATGGAAGGACAACCATTTGTCCTAGTTGGTTGGCTTCTGCGTCTTGTCGTCCAATAGCATTTTTTAAATTGATGTAACTATCAGCACGTAATTTGGCTTGATTATTTTTGATATAATTTAATCTCTCTGTTTCTATTTAGGCGTATTCATCCGCCAAATATTGACTAAAATACCTCTATGTTCTTCTGGTGGTTTTTTATCAGCATGAATGACAAATTTGTATGACTCTGAAGGAAGGGCTTTCTCAATGGCACTTTTCAGATATTTTATATACGGGTTCACCTGATGCAGCATATTCTGCAATTGTTTGATTAAATTTGGCTTTATGTTAGGAAATTTAGAACATCGAATCTTTGCTCCTATATCATCTTCACCTACAAAATATATTTGAAGGTACTGAGCGTCATGTTCGGCTTCTGGTAATATACTTCCAATTAAATGGTAGACCTGGCCATGTACTTTAAAAGTCGGTGTAAAACCATAAAAGTGCTGATACCTGTTTACCACCAAAGGAAGTCATCTGGAAACAGGCATTATATTTTCGAATATTACCCATAAAATGGTCATGATCTGGTTGTAGATCATTAATCAAACTAAAGAGTGGTTCAGGCAATTGTTTCAACCGATCAAATTGCACTTTTCCCAGTGTTGCAACACATATACCAGATGTCTCATCCTTCCATTTCAGCGCATTGCACCACTGACACTTGTATGTATAGAGTATGTATAGAACCCAAGGCTACACTGCTGTCAGTTCTATAAGCAATATCAGGACCTTGTTTTTCCATAAACGCAGTGTAATGTTTTCCTCATACCGTGACTGAATTGCTCTATGCACTTGTGGATTCGCAGCTTGCCTGTGTACATCGGGACTCTGTGTATAGCAGACCGTTTCGATATACTTCAAACTGAAACGGAAATATTAATCCTGCAGCTAACAATTCTCAAAGTCCACCGTAAGTTTCATTTTTTATCATATCGGCTGAATATTCATTTGCTGTTGAATAATTATCGCCATTTCTGTCGTGGGTCATAACTGAAAACCTAGGCCAATCATTTACTACAAATCTAACAATTTGTGAACGCACCACCATCGCATTTTCTTGGGTTCCGTACATTCAAAATTAAAGAGCATGAAACAAACAGGCGCCGTTACCTATAATGGAGACGAAAGTATGTTCTTCTATTTTTCCCTTAATATTAAGAGTTTCTGTAGTCTTTGTCTCTGTGAGAAAAAATACTTCTATCAACAATACCTAATAACAAAGCAAATCGAATTCAAAGTTTGAACAGTGTTTGTGAAAGACAAAATCAAGCAACTAATCCGAAACACGAAGCAAATCTTAAACCGTAAGCAAGCAAACAAAGTCGAAGTCTAGTCAAATATCCGTTAACAGTGAATAGGTACCTTAGGTGGTACAGGTTGAAGGCGCTCATTCACCATTAACTTTATATTAGTTGGAAAAAAACACAACGTTACCGCGTTCTAAAACGATACCAAAGCCATCTATTGGGATGGAACTTGAAGATCAATACAAAATATGTAGGTACCTAAGTATTGCTTTTGTTTTTGAAATTTTATTAATTTGTAAAAAAATATATTTGGTTTGGTTGTTTATTTTCATTGTTTTTTAATTTTTAAATTAGTGCTTTTTTTTGTTCAGGTGTAATTTTGTGCAAATTTTTGTACAAATCTTGTCTATTTTGTTTTATATTTTTGTGCAATTTAAATATATTCTATTCTATTCTAATAAATTAAGTTTTAAATATTTATCAATATCATTTACGTTATTTACGACCCGAAAACCTTAAAAATGACACCCAAGTCACCCGACCCATGATGATTTTTACATACAAACATACATCCTTTCATCCATGTTGGTTTCAAACCATAATCGATGCCATTTTCGTAATTAACGTCCCAAAAAACCATAAAACGACACACATATTGACATTTCAACCACATCTCATTCAATTAAATCTGAATAAAACTTGTGTAATGCATTTCAGTCAACGTTTATCAACTCCCACTAATCTTAAGGTCCAATATAATAATAAAATAATTGAAGAAGTCAACACCGCCAAATTCCTCGGGATGACGATTGACAAGAAATTGAATTGGAAAGAACACACAGAAATTCTTAGTAAAAAAATAAGTAGCTAATAAGGGCATATGCCCTGTACAAATTAAAGTGCTTAACATTAATGCGTTGCTTACAGCGTACCATGGCCATATGGCATACCATACGGGATTATCTTCTGGGGCAATTCGACTTACAAGGAATTACCTTTCAAAGCACAAAACTGATGTATTAGGACCATGTTTAAACTGGAGCCAACTGATAGCTGCAAACCCTATTTTATAAAATATAAAATACTGACATTACCATGTCTATACATTTTAGAAATTGCCATTTTGTCAAATGTAATCAGCACTTATTTCACGTCTATCAGACGTAAAGTCACGCAACAGACGCGATGATACTATTCTCTGTTTGCATAGCTCAAAAACTGCATTGATGCGAAAAGTGTTTTTGCATGCCCTTTAATAATATATAATAAAGCTTCCGAAATGTGGAAGGAGGAAGAATGCCCATTAGAAGGCAAAGCATACTATAGCATATTAGAATTTTTGAATAATAAAATTTAAATCTTACGTAAGAAGCAATTATTTTACTGACATTGTATAAAAAACAGATAAAATATAATGTACATTCATAGCAAATAATATTACCAGACATTTAATTTTAATTTATTTCTTAGACTTTGATTTATTGATAAAATTGTTAAAATTAGTTTAATAAAAATCTAATTCGATAATGTGTTAATAATAATTTCATTTTCAATTATTGTAAACTATTTATAATATTTTCATTGATTTATACATTTGTACGCCACAAAGGCCAAACATGATTGATCCTTTTAACGTATCTGAACAACCTGCATGCTTTGTATGTATACTCATGTTTCCACAAATAAATATCTTGTATCTTGTATCTTGTATCGCACCCCTCAGGATGATGGTAGGTATTTCATGTCTGCTACGTTGGATTTTGAAATAGTTGTTGTTTTCGTAATCAGCGATCCGATAAACCATTAAAACGAAACCCATGTTGATTTTCAGAATTTGTCACCCCTTTTCCACCTTTTAGGTTGAATTCTGAAAAAGAGCCTAAACACTTGTTTAATCATTTATTGATAGAGCACTCATGTGAAGTTTCAGATAAAATAGTTTAACTAATCTTATTTCCACAAACTTTCAACCTTTTTCCCCTTTAGGTTAAATTCAAAAACCCTAGAATACGTAATTGTTCATTTCTTATATTTAACCTAAAAACAAAGTTTCAGGCTTCTAGCTCTAAAATGACGAACTTCCATACAAAATTTTAACCCCTTTTCACCCCTTAGGGGCAATTTCAAAATCCCTTCTAAGCAGATGCCTGCGTCATTGCAAATGTCTGTATGCCAAATTTCAGCGAAATTCGTTCAGTAGTTTCGGCTGTGCGATGATAGATGAGTCAGTCAGGTTTGCCTTTTATATATATAGATTAGTTCCTGCTTAACCTAACTTTTGTATCATGTAAAAAGTTCCTATTTTTATTACATTATTTTGGTGATATTTACGTTTTTTAATGCGTAGTCCGCTCGACGAATGTTTAGTTACAGCGTAACTGTAAAATGAGTTTAGTTATATAAGGTTAAACTAAACTATGCTTTTAATAAGCATGAAACACGCCTTCGGGAATGTTGTCTTCAGAGTACGCAATTACGAGACATTGTGTAAAAACAATTAAGCTATTGGGATTTCATGCTTAAAGATTTTAATATTAATGTATAAATGGAGTAATGCGAATTTACCCACATTTGTAATTCTTTTTTCTTTTTCTTTTTTAAAAACGTTACCCCCACATTAGGATTTTCGTTGGGATTTTCGTTGGAGTAAACTGCCTCCACGATACAGGAGAAAATCCTGGTGCAATAATTTGTCCTAAATATACATATTTAGTACAAATTATTGCGCCAGAGAATCAGATGCAGAAAGAAATAAATGTCAGAATAAGTAAAGCTTGGACAAGATTGTGGTCCCACAAAAAATTATGAAGAACCACACATACCCCTAAAAAACAAAACTACAGTGTTCAACTCATGCATACTCTCGTGTTTAACCTATGGAACACAAACCTGGGTCCTCACTAAGAAGCAGAGTAGACCATTAACAGTGTGTGAAAACAGAATGTAAAGAAGCATTCTAAACATCAAGCTACGGGCAAAATCAAACTAACAAATATAAGAAGTAAGACAAGAATTACAGATGTCGCATACACTGTGAAAAAACTTAAGTGGATATGGGTAGGCCATATAGTAAGAAACAAGAGGGAACAATGGACAAAAAATGTTCCTGTATATATCCCTAGAGATGGAAAAAGACGGAAAGGACATCAGAAATTAAAATGGGAGGATGATATCAAGAAAATGGCCACAACAACATGGCAAAGAAAAGCTGCAAACAGGGAAACATGCAAAATCCTAGGGGAAGCCTATGCCAAAGCGCAAGCTAATAATAACGTTACCGATGTCGAAGATTAAATTAAATTGTTATTATAAAATATAATTTAGTATGTACAATAATTTATAAAATGTTGCAATAATAATAATTCTCCAAATCCATATCCATACTTAATATTATAAATGCGAAAGTGTGTTTGTTTGTTTGTTTGTTTGTCCTTCTTTCACGTCGCAACAGAGCGTCGGCATGGCATGAGTATTTGTATGGCGATAGTTCGGTGGCTGTAGAGCTGGTGACATAGGCTACTTTTTCAGCGGAAAAACATATCATTCCGTGGAAAATCGAATATGTTGCAAAATTAAATTCTGCTAGGTGGCGCCACCGTGATTCTACAAGACGGACGACGGTATGATGATGGACGAACACAGAAGGTCAGAATATCTGGATTATTATGTCTTTTACCAAAATTAAGATAAAAATGTATGGATCTGTATTTTTCCACAGGACCGGAAGAGCGATAAAAATTTGGTGCATCGTAATTCACAAATAGGCGATAACCTCGCAGACGATATTAAGTAATCCGTTGATGCTCTGCCTACCCGCAAGGGTTACAGGCGTGATTATAAGTATGGATCAAATACTATCACCACCTGTCACTTTTCACCCTAACTGCCAACAATGGTAAAACAGTTCTTAGTAAGCCTTATTAATAAGCCTTAGTAATATTTATTGAACGGAAATGAATACAGTTCTTATATGTGGTTATGAATGAATCGGTATTACAATAAGAAAAATTGTGCAAAATTATAAGAAAAATATCTTTTGAGAGTTCTTATTAACTAACGTATACATAGTTTAAATTAGTTCCGCTAGATGTCGTTTGGTTTTTAAAACACGGTAACAAAATGTTTCTGACATGTACTTAACTCCCGCCGTTGAGCCGCGCGTCAACTTATAGTGCATACGGTACCTATACGCTTAAATTGTTTCTATTTCGTAGCTTATTCGACTACCTGCTTTCGATTTCGGTTGTTTGTTATTTGTTTTTGTGATTTGTTAAGGTTGAATGGATTTATATTGGCTTTCATTTTCGGATTTGTGTATTTTCTTGGATCGGTTTTGTTGATTTGGTTGGTATTCTTTATACATAGACTCTGCTTTGATTTTGGATTTTGTTTATTTAGAATCGTGAATTGGTTTTCGTTGTTTTAGGTTGTTTAACAATATTTCAAAGGAATATTAATAGTATAGATAGTGTATACGGTGCCTATACACTTATTTTTCGTTGGTTATAGTTATATTGACTACTGCTTTCGATTTCGGTTTTCTGCGATTTGTTTTGTGATTTGGTTTAGTTGATTCGATTTTTTGGCTATCGTTTTCGGATTCGTGTTGTGTCTTGAATTGGTTTTGTTGTTTTGATTTTAAAAATATTTGAAAGGAATATTTTTTCCTTTTAGATATTTTGGATTTGCTTTAAAATATTTAAAAGGAAATTTAATTCTTTTAGGTATTTTAACGTTTTTATATAAATAGGTTTTTCACTTCATAATGGCTCGCAAACGTAAGTCCAGCCTTTCAAGAGTATATTCTCAAAGACAAGCGAAAAGATTAGCTCGATCGCTAGAATCTTTAGAAGATGCTGAACTGAGAAGGCAAGAACAAGCAGAGCGTCAGGCTGCTTTTAGCATCTGAGACACTTCTCAAAGTCAGCAAAGGCGTCTTGAACAGACAGAGCGTCAGGCTGCTTTAAGAGCTTCCAAACACCTTCTCAAAGTCAGGAAAGGCGTCTTGAACAGGCACAGAGCATCACTTTAAGAGTTCTGAAACACCTTCTCAAAGTCAGCAGGCGTCTTGAACAGGCAGAGCGTCAAGCTACTTTAAGAGCTACTGAAACACCTGCTCAAAATCAGCAAAGGCGTCTTGAACAGGCAGAGCGTCAAGCTACTTTAAGAGCTACTGAAACACCTGATCAAAGTCAGCAAAGGCGTATTGAACAGGCAGAGTTAAGCTACTTTAAGAGCTACTGAAACACCTGCTCAAAGTCAGCAAAGGCTATTCAAATAAGCGGAACGTCAGGCCGCCTTAAGAGCCGCGGAAACACCTGATGAAACTCAATACAGACTCATTGAGCAAGCTGAACGTCAATCTACTAATACATCTGAAACACCAGAACAGACACAGGCGCGAAGAGATGCAAATGCACAGCTCCAAGCTGAACGTCGACAAAATTTTCAAAGAAACAATTAGTCGGTTTTTAATGACGCAGCATTCAATTATGATCCGTTGATTGATTATAAAATCACAGGTTAGTTGTTATCGAACTGATGGACAAGGCGTGTCGATTTTGCAGCGCTTTAAAATGGAAGATGAGACCGCAGGCATGTGCTGTTCAATGGCAAAATGTCTCTTCCGTTACTTGGGAACCAGAAGAACCTTGAAAACTCTCTTTTATATGATGCTAATGAGTCACGGCGCTTTTAAACAGGATCCGGAAATATAACTCATGCTTTCAAATGACGTCCTTCAGGTTGACCGAAATAATAAGGCCGGGATTTTCGCCTACATTTACGGTGCAAGGGCAAATTTATCATAGAATAGGTTCACTTTTCCAGCTGAAAATGAACAGCATAAATTTTTCGTATATTTTATGGGTGACGAAGAAATTGGTAGACCGTCGCTGCCAATTTATCCAGGAGTTGAGAGACACAGTGTTCAAAATTCAAAGATTCTTGCATGAACGTAACATTTTAGTCAAAACATTTAAAACTGTTTTGAAAACCTACCTGAAGAGATTATAAAGTCGTCATTCACGCAGATCGGACCCTCGAGGAGAGCATGAAGGCGCTTCTGCACCTTTGATAAACGAAATAGCAGCCGTAATTAGTGGTGATCAATTTTCTTCACGAGACATTGTCTTGCAACGTGATGATACGTTGCAACGGGTAGCCGATACACAAGTTTTATGACGCTCTGCAATACCCATTGATTTATACCAAACGACAAGAGGTTATCATTTCAAATTCACTCATTAACTTGGTACCGGGCCTACTCGAACAAAAGTATCATGTATGGATTTTATGCGTATCATATGATGTTGCGAGAAATGATTTAACCATAGCCAGTGTAGACAATTATTTCATCAATTTTTTGAACGTCTCCGTTATATATCTTTAAATCAAAAAGCTGCGCGTTGAAATTATATACATTTACAAGATGCAGTTTCTAGCGACGCCAATGTAGACCCCAGAGATTTAGGTAAAATGGTAATTCTGCCCTCATCATTCGTTAACAGTCCCCGCTACCTACATGAGTACACACAGACGCATTCGCCTATGTACGAACTTACGGAAGACCTGATCTTTTGTTACTTTTACTTGCAATCCCACATGGAAAGAAATAACTGAGGAGCTAATGCCGGGCCAAAAAGTACTGACAGACACGATTTAGTTGCTAGAGTATTTAGATTACAAGTACAAAAATTAATGTATGTAATTAACAAAGGAAAATTTTGAGAGGTGCAGTGCTTCATGTATTCAATTGAATGGCAAAAAGAGGATTACCGCACACATTCTAATATGGCTTAAAGAAGTTGCGGCCCAGCCAAATAGACACATAATGCCAAGATTCCGATCCTGAGCAAGATAAAGAATTGTATGATACCATCGTCCGAAATATGATTCACGGTCCATGGAGCACGAAATTCAATATCGCCATGTATGAAAGAAGGAAAATGTACAAAGAAATTCCTAAACAGCCATTAAAAGAAACAGTGCACAATGACAATGGCTACCCTTTATACAGACGCAGAGCTCCGAAGATGGTGGCAGGAAAGTTACAATCAAATCTCGCTCTGGAGCGTTCGAAACCTTAGATAACAGCTGGATTGTCCCGTATTCGCCCATTCTATGTAAATTGTTTAATGCCCATTAATTTAGAAGCATGTAGCTCTGTCCGCGCAATCAAGTATATCTGTAAGTACATAAATAAAGGAAGCGACCAAGCAATATTTAATCTCAGGAGTGAAGGTGAGGCAAATCCGTTGATGATACAGACCTTTCAAGCAGGGCGTTATGTCAGCAGTAACGAGGCAGCGTGGCGTCTCCTTGGCTTCCTTTACGAAAGGCGCAACAGTTACTCACCTTGCTGTGCACTTAGAAAATGGAGCGTGTATATTTCACTGAAAGAAATTTCAAGAAAGAATTGCATCACCGCCAAAAACTACACTAACAGCCTTCTTTCAACTTTGTCAAACGGACCCTTTGCAAAACGTTGTTATATTCTGAAATCCCCGCTATTATACATGGAACACATCTAGGAAGGAGGAAACGCCGTATTCAAGGCGCGCCTGTTGCAAATTGGCCCCGTGTAAAGTCATCAGATGCCCTTGGTCGTGTGTATACCGTCCATGTAACTAATTTTGAATGTTTCTGTTTACGATTGCTGCTGCACCATGTTCGGGGTCCTACAGGATATAAGACCTTAAAACTGTCAAGGGTCAGGAATGCGCAACTTATAGAAAGCATGTGAAGCTCTGCATCTTTTAGAAAACGATAATCACTGGGATGAAACCATGGAGGGCTGTGCAGTGCCAGTCACCAGCCAAAATTAGGGATATTTATGCCACTCTCATATCATCTTGCGGGCTATCAATGCACATAAATTGTGGGACAAATATAAAAGTACATAGCGGAAGATATTTTGCGAAGGTTACAGCAGACACACATGAACATGACATACAATGAACACATTTATAATGAAGCACTTGGAAAAATTGAAGATAAAGTAATGGCAATGGTAGGCAAAAATTAAGCGACTTTGGAATGATAACCCTCAGCGAACAACCGAAAATGAGCTAAGTGATGAAATTATACGTGAAAAAACTACGATATACCAGCTTTGCAGCAGCAAGTAGCCGAATTTGTACCCGCTTGCTTCCCGAACAAAAGACGAGTTTTGACAAAGTATTAGGACAAATTGAATCTGGAAATGGTGCACTTTTCTTTTAGATGCCCCTGGAGGAACTGGGAAGACATTTTTGTTAAATTTATTATTAGCGCAAGTACGGAAAGATAAAAACATTGCTGTGGCCGTAGCTTCCTCCGGTATAGCCGCCACGCTGCTAAGCGGGGGCCGCACTGCACATTCTGTTTAAAACTCCCTCTAAATCTAGCCCAGGAAGAATCGCCGATCTGCAACTTTAGCAAAAATAGTGCACGAGGTATAATGCTACGACAATGCAAACTTTTAGTGTGGGACGAAAGTACAATGTCGCATAAAAAAGCTGTAGAAGCACTAAATCGAACGCTCCAGGATTTGCGCAGCAATACCGATGTAATGGGAGGAATGGTGGTTTTACTGGCTGGTGACTTTCGCCAAACTTTACGGGCATACCTGCAGATGAAATTAAAGCATGCCTCAAGTCGTCTATTTTATGGAACAAGGTGACAAAATTCAGTTTAACTACGAATATGAGAGTGCATTTGTATAATAATATCAATGCTTGAAACTATGCTGACACACTATTAAAATTGGCGATGGGCGGTTGGAAACGAATGCTGAGGCTGCGTTAAATTGACGAGAGATTTTGTAATTTAGTAAAGAGTCATTCTGAAATAATAGAGCGTTTATTCAGATTTAACGAACAAAATGCATGAAGACAAATGGTTATGTGAAAGGGCGATTCTTGCACCAAAATGAGAGCGTTAACAAAATAAATTCAGATATATTAAGCGAAGTAGCAGGAGAAATAACAGAGTATTTGTCAGTAGACACAGTTATGGACACAGAACAGAGCACTTCATATCCCGTAGAGTTTTAAATTCTCTAGAGTTGTCAGTGTGCCTCACATAGCTTCAATTAAAATTAGGCGTCCCAGTCATGCTAATGCGAAATTTAGATGCTCCTCGGTTATGTAACGGGACAAGGCTGCGTGTGACACATCTTGGACGGAACATAATCGGTGCACAATTTGACAGGTAGGAAAAGGTGAAAATGTTATTATACCACGGATCCCTATAATTCCCACAGATCTTCCTTTTCAATTCAAAAGGTTGCAGTTCCTATTAAGCTCAGTTTGCAATGACAATTAATAAAGCGCAAGGAACAACCGTTACAGGTAGCGGGGTCAACTTAGAAAACCGTGCTTCTCTATTGTCAGCTGTATGTAGTATGTTTGCGTGTGTCAAATGCCCAGAATCTCCACATCTTTCTCGAATGGAAAACATATAACATTGTGTACAGTAGCGTCTAAAATAGTGTTCAGTTAGTTTTTTTCAAAATTCCCACAATCAATTAATCAGAATTCTACAGATCTTCTTTCAATTCAAAATTTCTATTTAGCTCAGTTTCTTCAATTCCAAATGCTGCACCTCTGACGGACCTATTAAGCTCAGTTTCCTTTCAACTCAAAAGTGCATCTCTGACGGATCTTTTATTTGGCTTAGTTTTCAATTCAGAAAACTGCATCTCTGACGAATCAATTTAGCTCAGTTTTTTTCAAAAGTCTGCATCCCTGACGGATAATTATGCTCAGTTTTTAATTAAAAATATCCCATTTCCATTTGGAATAAACAGGCTATTTTCATGCTTTCCTATACGCTGCGTTTCAAAACATTTAAATAGGCTGACGAATCAATTTTGCTCAGTTTCCTTTTAATGGCTGCATCTCTGACAAATCTATAAACTCAGTTTTCAATTCAAAAAGCAATGGATAGTTCATTTCCAGTGACCATGCGGCGAAGCCGCGGGTAACAACTAGTGTATTATATAATCAGAAATAAAGGTTATTTGAATTGAATTGAAATGAATATGAAAAACTAATATTAGTGATTAAATTATTATATTATTAGTGATAGACAATATATTATATATTAAAAGAAAGTCAAAGCAACAAATAGAAATAAAAAGGGCGTATCAACAGTTTATCGTATTTCATAAAGAGATAGACGTATGAATACGGCAGCCATAAAAAGACCACATTATAAAGATGAAAACTTGCAATATGAACAAAAAGGTAAAAATGTAAAGCGTTTACTTGACAATAATTTAATTAATACAGGTTAATAATTAATATATTAACCTGTATTTACTCGTAGATAGCTCCGCATACTGAATGAAGCGGTAATAATATTTTAAATAGTCAGTTATCTCTCTTGTAAAAAGTGATTTCATTTCAAAAGTAATTTTTGCTTAACTGAAAACTGAGTCAAAATATAGAATAGTTAAAATTCCTAGGCTGTTAAACTCATATTCTGCCTAGGAATCCGTCTGGGTAGGTAACGTCCTCGTATCTATTTCTGCCACCAAATAACAGCGCTTATACTGCTGTATTCATAGACATAGTCATTAATTCCAAAAACAATATATATTTTGTGGAAAAACTTTATTAAAATATAAAATAAAATTAATTAAAATCATTCGTATTTATTTTTAAATGTCTTGAAATTCATAAATAATTAAATTATGCTTATATAATATTACTTTTTACCAATATAGATTTATTTTTAGTTCAGCTATAGAGCCATTATACATTAAATACCATAGGCATACCATCTTAGACCTCAGAGGTGACAACTCATATTTAGTCTTCTTTATTTAAAGTTGGAGGCAGGTGTTCAAAGACTGCAGTAGCCACTTACCATCTGGTGGACTGTGAACTCGTTTGTTACTTCAGTTTTATAAAAAAATATTTGTCATAGCTGCAAACAAATTCCACTTTATTATGCAAACACGCGAAACGGTTTAAAATGAAACGGAATTTCGATTTGGTTGTATGAAATAGCCGGCAAGTGGAAAATGTATTTTATTTGTTCAGGAAATTGCAAAGCATACGGGATTACTGAGTTATTTGAGGAATTTAGTTTTCACTTGGTTAGTACGAAAATGATAACGAACTCAATTAAAAATAATAAAATCCTTTTTCTAGTATTATTTTAAAGGTAACGTTGTTGGAAATACTCAGTAAAAATATTTCATAACATATTTTAGATATTTTATGAAATGGAAATAAATTAAATTATTTATTTTCTGATACGAGATGAGTTCACTAGTAACAACTATGTCAAAGGCTGAAAAAGGATTCTTTAAAAGTAGTTGTTAATGTTCAAAGTAGAATTTATAAAGATGCTTTTAACTTTGTGTTTAATATATAAAAGTTTTATAATTTGTAATAAATTATTTTCCTCTCAATTTGGCATTGTATGTCCAGTGCCTATCTCTTAAAGTCTCTATTAACTTTTCATGATGCATTCATATGCAACCGGAATACGGCGCAGTGAATCATTGAAAAGAGGAGTGGAGTAATCCAGAACACATAGCTTTCCTTTGCTACTTAAATGATGTCAAGTACTCAATAATCTGAAAATTCCACTTTATTGTACACTATTTTCTTCTCTTATATTGGTTATATTGCAATGCCGATCAACTTTGTGTTTAGTACATAAAAGTTTTATAATTTGTAATAAATTGTTTCCCTTAAATTATTTTAATTTGGCATTGTATGGCCAGTGCCTATCTCTTGAAGTACAGTCATCTATTAACTATTCATGATGCATTCATATGTAACTGAAATACGGCGCAGTGAATAATTGAAAAGTGAAGTGGAATAATCTAGAACACATAGCTTATCTTTGTTAGTTAAATATTGTCAAGAACTCAATAATCTGAAAAATTCCACTTAAGTATATACATATACACTTTTCTTCTCTTACATTCTCTTACATATTAAAAATCTATCTTCTATACATATTAAAAAGTGAAGGAAAACTTTGTACCCTTTTTAAATATATTGCGCGCACGGAGGAATGTGAGATTTGGCAAAGTTAAAGTTTATATTGACTTCTTTTCTTTTTTCCCCATCGGTTGTCGGTTCTTCGAGCTATATGGCCGGCCCATTGTCACTTCAGCTTACTAATCCGTTGGGCTATGTCGGTTACTCTGGTTCTACTGCGGATATCCTCGTTTTTAAGAAACCCCGAGCATAGCCCTCTCCATAGCTCGCTGAGCGACCTTGAGCGTCCTCATACGGCCAGCAGTGAAGGACCACGTCTCAGATCCATAGGTCTTCACTGGCAACACGCACTGATGAAAAAACTTTTTTATGAGTTTTTGAGGTATGGCTGATGAGGAGATGTGTCGTAATCTCCGGAACGCTGCCCAGCCGAGTTTAATCCGTCGATTGACCTCTCGGTCGAAGTTGGACTTACCTAGTCGGACTATTTGCCCCAGGTGTGCCACAATTTTGAAGTTATTTAGTTTCGTGCACTAAACCATTATTTTTAATCTTTTACCGCTTCCTTAACAATATTTTTTCGATATTCCTTAGTAAATGTACATCACTTAACGCACACAATGACAAATCAAAATTGGTTACACATTTTCGGGTCAGGTCAAGTCTAGTTGTTACTAATAGAAATAAAAGCTAAAATGCTGGCTTAACGTTAAAACAATCACACATTTTAGATGAAATGAAGAAAAAATATTTTACATTATTTTGTAAATGCAAAATCTATGATGAAGTCGGAAAGTAGTGTGATCTTAGAAATATAAATTATAGTATATAATTATTAATATAATAATTAATAATTAGCTGTTAAGCTAATGTAATAATATTGAAAAAGCTCTGACCTCTATATACAAGTACGCTGGATCACTATACCATACAAAATGCTTATGCTGATTTGAAAGCCCTCATTGTCCGTACCGGAACTAAAATTTATAATATGCCAAAGTCTGTTATGTTATTTAAATCGTATCTATATTTTGAACTTTTAGACTAAAAATGAAAGTATTTTATGTGGTTTCATTATGTTTGATTTTAGTTACATAATAAGAATTATTTTATTTATTTTTATTTTTATTTTATTTATTCACAAAATCCACAGCAGTAACAATTTATTTACACTCAAAATTTATAAAATAGGTCTTGAAGCCAATTATGATTTACAATATACTTATTAAGCCAAGAAAACGTCACAAAAGTATTTACCACCTTTATTTAAAAATAGAAGTATGAAATATAAAAATATTTAAAGGTAAACAAATGTATGTGTTGTGTGTATGAGAGTGATTGAATATGTGTGTGTGTGTGTGAACGTGATACAAGGTTTAATTAAATAACGATATTTTAAAGCAAATATATAAATGAAATAAATATAAACATGATGTATGTAAATTATAGTGTATATTTATGTATCCAATTAATACCTGCTATAAACTTTCTTTGCATTTATATTATTACTGCTATTTACTATTTAAATTTATAGATTAGTTCAAAGAGAATATAATCACTACGTTTAGATTAGTTTATAATTTGACATATTCTTATTAGATTATACCTTGGCAACTTCACTTTTGAATGAAGTTTTACTAGAGTGAAGATATCAATTGAATTAAATGTTTTATTATATATTCTGTGAAGCCTATTGACAATCGAATTTTGAGCATAGTTAGTTCTTTAATGGCAGTAGCAAAAGTGTCGTATGTCTAGTTCGTTTATTTGGAACATTAAAACTTAAAATTTGTAAGGCTAATTCACAACAGTCTATGTAGTTATTACATATGCCATGTAGAAAGGACATATCAATTAAGGTTCGTCTACTTTGAAGGGCATGTAATTGTAGGAGACTAGACTCGCTATCATCTGAAAAGTAGCGAGAAAATCGAAAGTGTAGGTGCTTTAAAATTTTAACTGAATATTCTCCAGCTTTTGAATATACGTCACATATTGAGGATTCCATATTATGCTACTATACTCCAGAATACTTCTGACATATGCAAAGTATAGTACTCAAACATCCAATGTCTGAAAAGGGCTTACTGACTCGTAAAACAAAACCTAAATTTTTGTATGCTGCCACTATTGTATCGATATGTTCGGAAATGTTAATTTTGAATCCATTTTACCCCAGGTCAAGTACACTATTCAACTCAGATAAAGTAAAATTATTTATTTTATAATTGTATTTGATAGGATTAGTTTTTCTAGTGAATGATACAAGACAACATTTCTTTAAATTAATACCAATACAATTTTCAATATAATAAGAGTTTAATCTATCTAGATCGGCTTGAAAGTTAATACAATCAGTAATCCCATTAATTTTCATAAAGATTTTTGTATCGTCAGCATACATTAAAATTTTGTATGCTTAAAGCATCTACCCACATCATATAAGTACGTGGCATTATAAAAGGTCCCAGGATTGAACCCTGTGGTACGCCTGATGGTACCTCTAAAAGTCGGAGCGTGAACTACCTACCACTACAGCTTGAGAACGATTGCGTAGATATGACTCGAACCATCTCAACAAATTACCATGGATACCCAGTTCAGATAGTTTACGCAGAAGGATACTTTGTCAACACGGTCAAATGCCTTCTCAAACCGTATATATTACATCTACTTGAGACCCACCATCTATACTATTAGATACATAGTCTACAAAACTCCTAGGTTAGTAGTAGTTGACCGGCCTTATAAATCCATGTTGTTCAGAGGGAATCAGTGGCAATTATTGGATATATGAGCATGGACTACTCTTTCACATAGTTTACTAAGTACGTTCAGAATCGAAATGGGGCAGTAGTTTGAAATTGTTGATTTAAGACCTTTTATGAATTGGTACAATATGGGTTGTTTTCCAAATGTGAGGAAAGGGCCTGAAAACATCGATTGAAAATAAGTGAGATAGGAAGAGATAGAGCATCTACACACTTGGTGAAAATATTGTTGGAATATTGTCGCTACCAGCACCTTTCGATATGTCGAGATTTTAATTAGCTTTAAAATATACTTTGGTAATTTTAATGTCATAGTAGCAATTTGCAATTGATTCCTATGCGTATCTTGTAAATCTAGATCAGAGGTTTATTAAAATTTCTCTCGAAAACTTATTAAAAGCGGAACAAATATCAAAATTATTACTGATAACTAAATTATTGTATGTCATCTGTTGAGGATAATTACAAATATTTTTTCTTAGATTTTACATAGGACCAAGTATTTAAATATTTTTAATTTTGTTGTGAAAACTTTATGTAGGAATTATAACAGTCGGACTGCATTTCTTTTGTTTAGATCTTAGGTCTGAAAATTGAGCATAGTCGTTTGGGTTTGTATTTTCCAGTGTTTGTGAACTTTAAACTTTCTTTAATTAAATTTATTAACGGCCTGCTATACCAGATGGGATAATTTGCACACAGAGTGGTAAACCTGAGGAACACATGTTTGTATGCAGTTTTTATAATTGCATAAAACCATCTATTTTAGTCTCAATATTTGTGCTATTGTCACTATAAACGACCAATCCTGTTGATTTAACATTTCATTAATGATATTAAAGTCAGCGCTCATAAATATACTTTGATCGCGATTTTGTTTTCAAGGGAGGTATGAGAAAATCTGACGCAGTGATAATGAGTGAAGGGTGGTGACAGTCTTCTTTAACAAGGTGGAAGTTGGATCTACTACAGTGACGGACTAGTCTGAGAAAATTAGGTCTAGTATTTTATTACTTATTTAAGATGGCATTATATTGCATAGGACCTATGAAAGCCGTATGGTCAATGAGCTGATGCTGAATTCTGACTTCAACAGGGCCTTTCCTAAGTATGATAGGTCCATCTTGTGTCCAGTCTATACACGGTAGGTTAAAGTCGCTGCAAGTATAAACTGATCGTTGGGATGATTATTACGTATTTGTGAAATAAGATTTACAAACAGTCTGGTTCTCTGAGAGTGAAGAGTTAGGGGTATGTAAACCACTGCAATGTGGAGATCGTGCCTAATCCCACAGCATTAGAAGGAACTGTCACCCAAACGCACTCAAGGTTATCAGAGTGCCATCGGATCTCTACACGTCTGTATGGTGCGCACATTAACATGACCCCACCTCCCAACGACCCACGGTCACGACGAAACACATTATTTTTATCATTACATAATTCTGAATCCAGGATTCCGTCATAAAGCCAAGTTTCGGTTATCATAACAACATCATAATCAAGTAATAGTAAATTATTATAAAATTCATTAGTCTTAGTCCTCAATCCTCGCACGTTCTGATAATAAAGTTTTAATTTTTCAGTGTAGTATCCATTGAAAACCAGTTGACAATGCCAGTACTTATAATAGTTATAACGAACAGTTACATAATCAAGGTACCGAACAATGTAGCAAGGTATAGGCGTTAGGTATGAATAATTATAGTTAATAAAAGTTTTAAGTTACTTGTACTTAAGAGTAAGTAATAATTGGTTAATAAATGTGTAAATTTTACTTGTAAATATGTATATAATCGAAAATAATTTACATCATTATATATTTTATAGAATATTCTGTATTTATATTTGAGAATGTAATAAATATATTTATATAAGTAAATCGTTAGATAAGTGCAGGTATATGTGATTTTGGGAGTGTTTATTAATGTTTGTGAGAATAATGATATGAGTGTTTTTTGATGTATTAATAGTGTACAGTGTATCTAGTTGTGTTAATTGATAAAAAGCATAAAATTTGTAACAAGTGCATATTTTCACAAGCAATTTACGAAAACGTTTTAAAGTACACAGAATAAACAGGTAAATAGATTTTAAATCATTTTCACAATATCTGACGAAGAAGATATGGAGATTGGAGAAACTCGTTTTTTCGAACGAATATACGGCAGTTTTTTGTCCAAATGAATTTGTAATTTAGTTCTTTACCTTTCGTTTGCACTGTGAAAGAAGCATTTTATTTTCTTTTGTTAGATGCTCATTTATAAAAATCATACTAGTTTCACATCCAAACCCCATATCACTGGCGTTTAAATTACGATGTTTGCGCAGCGGCCATTATTTTGTCTTTAATAAAACGATGCTTTAACCGAGCGATAATAGGGCGCGCACGCACGGTGCTTGTGGCACGCTGCGGCTGCACGCGATGCGCAAACTCAATCAGAGGGTTCTGATTGAGACTCAATATGCTTGAAATCTTTTGTATAATAGTTAATGTGTTCTCATCCTTATTTCGGTATGCCAACGATTTCAATGTTTTGCAATCTGGCCCACTGTTGTTGCTTCATGTTATCGTCTTCCAGGGTCTTCTGCCACGAGCTGTGAGGTGATTCTGTTCTTTGAGGAATTTGTTCTCATCCTTAAGGCACCGCAAACCGATGTGGTGGAGTCTAGGTGCTTTTAAGTCATCATTGTCCAGAAATATAAGTCATAGACTCTTAGTTCGACAAAGCGACTATTTATATCCTTCAGCTGATTTGATACCATTCGATTCAGTATTTTTTCAAGCATGACCTCAATTTCTGTTATCAGTTCTTTTTAGGATTTTTGAATTTATCTTGAGTAAGTGTGAGTCCACTGAACGATCTTTGCACAGTAACATTACAATCTTGAGATAGATACTGGGTTTAATCTTTGTCATCAGTCTTGGAGTGACTAGTAGAGCGAATTGGTGTATCTAAGTTGCCTGTTTTGGTTGCTGCTTGCACTTCTGAGCATTTCCACTGAGTTTAGCTTGACTCATTTTTCTAAACCGCTTTGGTGACAAGTTCGCACACATCAAATCGTATTTTAACTCACAACCACGACAACTTATAATTTCATTACTTGCTATATCACTTTTACAACCGGCGCAGCTATATGAATCCATCTTGTAGACTTGATAACTGTGCGGACGCCTAACGATGCAGTGAGCCGTCAGTGAGCTACGTCACAGCGAGTAACCGGCGGGTTGTCGTAGGTCACGGTTTTATACAGATCACCACGTTTTAGAAAATGTTTTGTTAAAACTCAGTAATTACTGCACGGATCGTTTTCACGTAAAGTTATACTAATTATTCACACAATAGACCGCACTTAGGTGAGGGATTTGGTAGCGCATTTCACTTTAAACACGGAATAATCATTAATTTCAACGGACGATACATTGATGTATACCTATGACGGTACGATCGTTTTAGTAAAAATTTTTAGTAATAATGAGTGTGTTAATATGTAAAATTGTTACCAAAAGGAAAGTGGGATAACATTCCACAAGTAAGTGAATTTACAGTTAATATTAAACAAATTAAAACTATTTGAAAATATAGGTACTTAAAATTTGTTACTAATTTTAATATCGTAATTACAAACATGTTTGGGTTATATTTCTGAGTTTTGATAAACAATAAAATTAAATAGGGTTGTAGAGTTCCTTGTCTATAATACTTATCGATGTACTTTTTACCCATATCTATTAACTACAAAGTCGCTGATAACAGATAATTATCAAATATTTATTAATTAACAGGTTTCCAACTTAACCTAGACTAAAATTATGCTAAAAAGCACAAAAATTGGGAATTGGCGTCCGAAACAACATGATTATCTTTGTTCTAAACACTTCACATACGGCTGTTTTATTGGACATGAGAAAAGCACCTTTGAAAAGTGCAGTATAACCCACAATATTTTCTGGTAGTACCAATACCAGTAAGTAAGTATTAGATTATTATTTCATTTTTTTATTTCTTCTCTCCTTGTTTTCCCCAGACTCTGGGCATAACAAGTGTAGAAAGGTCGCCGATGATGACTTTGTGTTTACAAGACATTAAATCTGTTTAAATGTGACCAATTTTTTATATCAAGGGAATAAATTTATATTAGGACTGCAAAATTATTAATGTCTTTAGTGAGTTTGCGTGACTTTAGGGTAGGGAGGTTAGTAGCCGTGGCTTGGTAACCCATAGTAAAAGTCGTAGGGCAACTCACATGCTGGCCTGAAATGATGGGCTGGCCCAAGTCGAGGGCTTGTCGAGCCTTAGATGTGTGTGAGTAGTGGCTGCGGCCAGAGCAGAGTTCTCTCTCTTTATATCGCTGCCGAGATGGAGTCGCAAGGAAGAGGAGTGGTAGGCGATATGCCACTGACTATCCTCCGCTACTTTGGCGGGCTGTACCACTGGGTGTTTGAGTGCTCATTTTTTCCTGACTCCATGACTCCACATATCGGCCTGGGGAGTCCGTTGTGCAGGTGAGTAAGAGACCGCGAAGGGCAGTGCGCCTTGCGTTCCTGGTGCGCCTTATCTGAGAAGGAAAAGTGGGAAGAGAAGTCTCAAAAAGGAGGTCCCTCGCTGGTGGGACCGCGGATGTTTGAAAGCGTTTCGTGGTCCTACCAATGTGGCGAAGATGGAACACCATGGGGTTAGGTGCGAGTCCGACATAATCCGTTCTTGCCCCCGCGAAGCAGGTATCCATAAGCTTTTCTAATTTGAAACCCGGA